>VXAK01009596.1:296857-355444 GCA_013399435.1 Arenaria interpres | reverse complement strand
CCGCCCCAAACCCTCCTCCTCCCTCCTTTGCCCGGTCCCTTCCACCCCCGACACACACACACACACACACGCACACACACCCCCCATTGATCAATATTTGGCTGTCTTGCTGCAACTTGCTGCAGTCTTTTAAAGGAGTAGTAGGGAGAGAGGGAGAGAGAAAGGGAAACTGACAGGAAGGGGTAAGGAGCTACACATGTCACATGTGCTTTCTAAGACGGCCAGGAGCATCTGCAGGCTGGATCTGGTGGAGGATGCTGCGGCAGGTGATACACAGAGGGCTCCAGTCGTTTTTCTACAAGCTGGGCTTATTCGTGAGCAGGCATCCGGTGTTTTTCCTCACTGTGCCCGCAGTCCTGACCATCATCTTCGGCTTCAGCCTGCTCAACCGCTTCCAGCCTGACACTGACCTGGAGAGCCTGGTAGCCCCCAGCCACAGCCTGGCCAAGATCGAGAGGAGCTTAGCCAGCAGCCTTTTCTCCCTCGATCAATCCAAAAGCCAGCTGTATTCGGACTTGCACACCCCGGGGAGGTATGGCAGGGTGATTCTCCTCTCCAAACCCGGAGGCAATATTTTGCATCAGGCTGATGTGATCCTGCAGATCCACCGAGCCGTGCTGGAAATGAAGGTGAACTACAAAGGCTATAATTATACTTTTTCCCATCTGTGTGTGTTGAGAAATCAGGATAAGAAATGCGTGCTGGATGATATTATTTCAGTGCTAGAGGATCTGAGGCAGGCTGCCCTCTCCAATAAGACAACAGCCAGGGTGCAAGTGAGCTATCCCAACACTAAATTAAAGGTATGCTCTTACTGCATGCTTTTGCCAATTAAAGAGGCAGCACTTCATTTCTTGTCCTAAACAGCAAAGAGAAATATAATCATATCTATCTCTCTGTATCTAAATGTGTGTGATCTGGGCTGTCCTCGGGAAGCAGCTGAAAGCGGTGCCTTGCTATTGTTCTGTACGAGGAGGGAGGGTGGGGGGGCTGGATGCGAACGCACCAGGAGAAGCAGGGAGCGGAGAAGAGCCGCGGGACCGGGAGACCTTGCAATGCCTTGAAGGGTTAATACATCGGGGAAAAAGGGACAGGAGGTCGGGAGGGGGGGTTTAGAGCTGGGGTTTCACCATCACCTTTTCCATCCCCGCTGCCGTGCTGGGATAATTTATCTTTAATATGGCCAGAAAAGGCTTTCCTCAAATGCAGAGTGAGCTCCTGTACCTCCGTGCCTCTGCGAGTGCCATAGGAGCAGCAGGAGGTTTGGGCCAGAAGCGATATCAGGTGTCCTGCCTTCTTTCTCTTTACCTGCATGCAAAGAAAGGGAGGGGAGGTGGAATTTTTTTCTCCCGGCGTGAAAATAATTAACTCTGCCGCTGATGGATGGGCTGGAGTTTTGGGACGGATCCCATCAGCTAGATGCTTCCAGCAAAGGCGAAACAAGGTAAAAGGTGAAAGAAGTTTCAGTCCTTCCAATTTAAAAGGACAGGCAATTCCACACAAACGATCTCAGGACTATTTCCCTGGCACACAAGCACCCATCTGCTTTCCCTCTCATCTGGAGCAACCCAGTTCACCAGGACTAACCCGCTATGAGCAACTAAGGTGCAAAGTTTGCAGGTGGCTGCTGAAAAAAGTTTCTGCAAATTACAGTATATCTGCGTGCTCCCCCCGGGCATTGCACCAGACGCAGGATTTATTTCATAGAGTGTAACAAACTCCCTAGCACACTAGTTACTCGTGGCTCAGGTCATAGGGAAGAGGGTACGGTCCTTCTTGCAAACCAAAGAGGCTCTTTGGGGTTACCCGATCCCCTTTTTTCAAAGACATCCTCAGGGATGAGAGAGGTAGTGCTCTTGCAACTACTGGCCTGATCCTGAAGTTATAATTTGTTTCTTACTGTTTATTTACGAGGGAAAAAAAAGTCAAGCCAGTCCCTGCCCCCAAAAAAGTGAAGCAGAGACACAGGTTGATTTTATTGGTCTTTTTGCTTAGTAAAAAGGCCAGGCGGGACCACTGGGATTTGTTCCCATTGCTCTAGATGTTATAGAAATTGCTTTGTGCAGAGTTGTGGCTGTTTGAGTTGAGTGTGTGGAAATGAAAAGGTGTCCTTGCTGCTGCTGGAAAGTCCTGAGTGCAAGGAGTGCTCAGAAACACGAGTTATTCTGGATTAAATACCCCTGAACAAATGTTATCTTTTAGTTTATTGCGAAGACAATCCTGCTATTGCAGAATTAAAGTGCTTTCTTTTCATCTTGCTTATTTTTAAAGTCAGGATTAAAGTAGTTCAGCGGAGTGAACAGTGATAATCTGAACTAACACCATTAAAAATCAGTTTTATACAGAAATAGTCATTCTACTCTCTCAATCCAGATTACTTTTCTTGTGTAGAGAAACCTTAACTGAGCTTGGCAAAGCTAGGATGGGGTCACTTGCAATATGTTTTTTTACTAGGAGGCTGCCTACAGCTCCTCATTTTTTAAAGATAAAAGCAAAGGAAAAAATAATCTGGTCTGGATTAGAGATTTATTGGAATAAAGGATCAGTAGATAATTCACACAGAGAAAGATTTTCCCAAAACATAGATGTCTGAGCCCGAGCAGTGCCGAGTACCAGCCCGGCACCTCCAATCCCCCAAGTAGCTGTTGTGTATCGTCTTCCGGATGAAGGAATAAATGCCCTTAGGCACCTGGGTTTAAAGTTGGACAGAGCAGGGAGCTTTCTACCCACTTATCAGTGAAGGGAGGTAAAGCCGCCAAAATCCGTGACTGCACTTTAGAGAAAAGCTAACGATTACAACCCATTTCTGTGGATAGGAAGAGCCCCTGGTGTTACTGAGAAAGGAACACATTCTGCCACAGTCTTTCTTTTTCTGGTATGGTAAGGACATTGTTGTGGGACCACAATCAGCCCTGAACCTTTGGCTCCATTTGCAGGGAATAAATTACTACTTTGTATAGATTAGCTCACATGGTGAGCCCCCTCTCTGTCATCTCTGTTGTCCAATCTACCAAGCTACAGGGTTAGGAAGTTGTGAGCAAACAACTCTTGCCCTCTTTCAAGCCATGGCCAAAATACTGATGTAATCTAGGCTCCCAGGCTATTTACTGACCTCTCTCTCTCTGCACCTCTGAGCAAAGACTGTAGAAACCCAGGCCTGTGTTACTTGCTTTGGGGTGTCTAGATGTGTTTAACCAGAAATACCTTGGAATAGCTCTAGGATAGATCAGTCTCTGGATGTTCAGGAAAGGGAACAATCCCTGTGGCTGTAATGATGAGGTTTTGTATTTCTTTTTACTTAAGTCATGATATAAAGGGACGGTTGTAGCTAGACCTCATAGGAATGTGAACAAGAGCGTCAAATCTGGCTGTCCTTACTCAGTGTGGACAAGTGTTCATCACACTTGCTCGTCCATGTCCTTGGGGTTTTTCTCAGCTAAACTTTCTTGCACCATAAAGACCCATCAGGATCTTCTAGGTTGCCTCACTTTCTTAAAGGACATGTTGCTTCACTAATGCTGGTAAATTTTGCTCTGTCTTTTTCTTTTAATAATGGACTCAGACTAAGTAAAGTTCTTCTAAGAATAATACTGTGGGTTTACAAACTGCATAGGTGTTCCCGATGTAGTCTGCAGCTGACATGGGTTAAGTCTCAACCTATACTGGTTTGGGAGCCACAATGACAATGTTGAGTTGTTCCAGCTGTTCTCCTGCTCCATCTGGGAGCTACAAAAAAATCTTGTAGTTTTTTCTTTCCCTCAAGTCTTGTGAGCAGCTCTCACTTTGTCCCTCATCTTGTCTCCTGCTGGAGTTCAAATTGGTTCAAGTTCTACCAGGTGGGGCTGGCTGAAGGTTGGCTCCGGGTGAGCCAACCCGAAGGTTGGCTCAGGTCTTTCCCACGTCTTTCAAGGGACATTTGTGGGAGCTGTATGAGCAGGTTTCAGCAAACTGCTCTGGTTTTAAAACAGCTGCTATTGGGCTGCAAAATCTAATGAAACTGCCTGGCTTTTCCTAAGAAAATATAGCTGTGAAGGGTAATGATTGTTTAATCATTACTTGCTGTCATTTTGGAAGAATTTATAGCCTTGATTACGCTTATCTTAACTTCCCCTTTGTAAATTGGGAAGTCTTGGTCTCTTCGCTCGCCAGAGGAGGAGCAGGGGGATGGCACTTATGTCCAGAGTTCAGCCTGCAGTGTGGTTTTAAATGCTGGAGATGGATTTAAAATCCACTCTGGCAACACAGGGGTCACTGTAGGCTAGTTTAGTCTTCTGAAAGGCCAGGTGAACCAGGCTGTATGAAACGCCTGCTCCGGTTGATGTGGGGACAGTCTCTAGCCCATTCATAGTTATTTCTACGCTACGCTGCAGTCTGCAGCCCAGCCAGAAGAATGACTTGGCCAAGGTCATTCGGATAGACCGTGGCAGAGCAGGAAAACAAAGCTGGATGTATGAAGTCTTGATGAAGACTTTTGAGATTGCTCATGCTTTCCCCAGCCCAAGCCAAAAAAACAGTGTTCCTGTGCTTGGGGTCTGGATTGTGCCCTAACAATTTAGACTGGGCAAGCCTACACTGTGCACTCACCCTCAGACATCAAACTGTTAAATGACAAGTTTTAACAAATCCTGGTGTCATTTTTGTCAATTAAGACTTCTACAGGAAGCACAGGAGAGGGTCCATTCCTGGTTGGTATATCTATCTACTCCATTCTGGGGACAACAGTATATATCTGCTTGGATATGTTGTGCCCCTGCCCTCAGAGCAGTAAAAAAAAATCACAACAAGGAATGAGAGTGATTTCTGAACACAGTCCTTACCTGCTGGGGAAAAAAAAAAAAAGCATGAAAGCATTTTTTTTCAGGTATTTCACCTTTACTGTTTCTTTTCATGTTTATTTGCTAGTTTATCTGAGAAAACATAGTAACTTAGAATTTACCTCACTGAGATCAGAATGAATATGGCAACCGCTGGTTAAAAGGAGCCTTTGTAAGCAGATTGGTTTTTGTAATACTGCCTTCAATTAATTAAGTATCAGTCATTTATGAACACTAAGCTAAACAGCAGCCAATAAAACAGACATCTCTATTACCACATTTGTGATAAGCACATCAGCTAGATATTGAATCCTTTATTGTTTAAGTAGAAAAGTTACTTGCATTCACTTAGCATCTTGAAACCTCTAA
Organism: Arenaria interpres; assembly: GCA_013399435.1. Classification (NCBI taxonomy): domain Eukaryota; kingdom Metazoa; phylum Chordata; class Aves; order Charadriiformes; family Scolopacidae; genus Arenaria; species Arenaria interpres. The sequence continues at coordinate 350,261 of VXAK01009596.1, read as the reverse complement.
TTGCAGACTTGCTACTGGCCAGATTCTCAATTTTTCTCACGCTAACAGCTGTACTTCTAAAAAAGCCTTGCTCCGATTGCATTCACGGAGCCTTTCTCATTGCTTTAAGGCTAATTTCTCCTTACACGACCCTGAGGCACTGACTACATCCATGGGACAAAAAGGATATAAACCCAGAGCCCACCTACAGCAGAGTAGGCATCTGCATACCAATAATATCCACAAACTGTTTATTCCTTCAGTAAAGTTGGTTCAAATATAAGATTACTCTGACTCCAAGGACCAGATGCTTCCTCGGAGGCAGCATGGCTCTGTACCCATTTAGGATACCGCCTGTCCCAATCCAAGCCCGTGGCACAACATCCTGTGGAGTGCTCTGTTGCTGGCAAAATTTGCCAAGTCAAAGCAAAATAAATAAAAAAGCCATGAGCAGGGAGAGTATCAGAAGAGGAAGGCTGGAGGCTGCAGATAGCTTTCATCTCAGCCTCTTGGATCAAGACGGGATTGGGGAGGCTGAGCTTGGAGTAGCTGCTCAGTAGCGTGAAAGCAAGCTGATAATGCTTGACGGCAAGTAGCCTCTTCTGCCCCACAGGATGGGAAAACTTATTTGGGAAAAAAAAAAAAGAAAAAAGAAAAAAAAGACTGTCTTCTGTCTTTTTCTTGTTCTTTCAACTGTGTTTTCACACTGTCCGGCAGGACTAGGAAGGATTCCTCACCCACCTCACCTGGAGGGGCTGGTGGAGCTGGTGTCTGCAGCAGGTTCTCTGGGAGATGTCCCTGGAGCTATCAGCTCTTGAGGACGTTGATCAGACAGCCTGCCTGCTCTGCGTGGGCAAGAAATTACGCATTTCCTTGCATTTTTAGGAAAATTCGCTACTCCTTCCTCTGCTTAGCACATTAGGAGCAGTCCTTTTCTTAGCACTGCTAGACCAGGTGGTAAGACAACCCTCTTGCCTAAAAGAAGGCCAGACTATGAGCCCTGATTGCACCAGGGACATGAAATCAGGTTAACCTGTACTGACCTGTACCAGGACAAGCTGTCCCAACATAAACAAACAGCAGAAAGACAGTAGAAATGTATGGAAATAAGGATGGGGTTTAGGGTGCTTTTTTTGCATTGCCGTTCCTCATTTATGAACTTAATGTTCTTTATCAGTCTCTGGGGGGAATTCCACCTTCACCTCACCAGGGCTGTAGACAGCAGATTCACTGGATGCGAGGTTAATTCCTTCCCATCAAGTAGCTGAGAGCAGTGGCCATGTCAAAGACCGCCAACCAAATATTCTCCATTGATCTTTCAGATGACCTTGTTCAGCTTCTTCATGCCTTGCCCCTCCCAGCTATTCCACTCTCCCAGTTTTGTCAGCACTTGCTGGTAGACATGGCCTTTTGTGCAGTGCCAGGCCTTCTGGAGACTTTACCGTGATGTGAATAATAATAAAGAAGCAATTGGAAGATTGTTTGGGTAGAGAGAAAAGGAAGATGTAATTACAGGCCCCTTCAGTTAGTAACGACTGCTCATCACTGTGGGCATGGGGTGTACGCCAACCACTTCCCAAAAGTAGAAAGTCCAGTAGCACTTTGCCATCTTCCTACAATAGCTACTCCTCTGTGGATAGAAAAAAAAAAAAGAAATTATTTCATTTAGTAAATATTGTTAACTCTTGGCAGTGTTTCTACACTGACATAACAAAAGCTGATCTCAGCCATCCCTGAGCCCAACGGGCTTTCCAAAATGTCTTTTGAGCCCGTTGCTGTACTGACTGTGTGAGCTGTTGGAGGGCTCTGAGTGTCTCACCCTGAATTTACAATGGATGGGTATTCTTGCTATCTGTAATAAGAATTAAAACAAATTCAGATACTGCCATGCTAGCAAGGTGAGAAAATACAATTGATGAGCCTTAGTAAAGAAGATGTGTCACCTTCCCAGCCAGAGAAAGAGACTTTAATGGAGAAGGGATCAGATCCTTAAAACAACATTAACAGATTAAACTTATTTTCTTTGGTAGAAGTGGGAATAAAATTAAAAGGAGAAAATTAGATTAGTAAATATGTCAAAAAAAAGTCTTAAATTATTTAATGTCCTTTATGTACGTGTAAGTAACGATATCACATGTGTACCTTTCACCTTTCTTAGTTGGTAAACAATGGTGTAGGTAAGGTTGTGTTAGACATTTTGAAAATAGTAATCTAGGAACAAAACCTGTATTAAACCTTTTTAGCCATTAAGAGAAAAGAGCCCTACACAGAGCTCTGCACAGTTATTACAGAAGTCATGGTGAAAAACCTGCTGACTGGTTTTCCAGGGGGAGTGAATTGAGTTATTAAAATCATGATCTTGCATTTCTACCAAAAGCCTTTAATTTAGGCAGACCCCACATCCATTGCACACTCCTAGTGCAAACAGTGAGACACGCTGTGCATGGCTGGGACTGGAGCTGAAATGCAGCTTTAAATACAGATGAAACAAAGTCTTCAACAGTGTAGGAGAGCAGGTGCTGTGTGTGATGGAAAAGAGAGAGGAAGACAACGGGAAGCAGAAAGGGCAAGCTGTAAAGTCTTTTCTGCCTCTGTTGCTCCCTATATTAGTCCTGTTCTCTGTTGTCCTGCCTACCAAGGCGCATAATGCTCATGTGGAGAATAGAGAATAGAGGGAAGCTCTTGGTAGAGGGGCTGTGAAGGATCCTGGAAAGGGGGAGAGCAGTGACAGAGCTCCTGAGCATTGCAGAGATGATCACATGCCATGGCAGATGTCATTGCCCCGGCCCTGGATTCACTGGGTAGGAATTAGCTTCATTTTTACACTGGTTAGGCCATTTGGGAGCAGGAACTTTGGGTAAAGTGCTTGGAGATCTTTGATGACATTAGTAAGTGTGGGTGGCAGTGGGAGGAATTCCAGCTAAAAAGAATTACTGTGGAACTGGCTCAAGGGCAAACTGGGAATAATGTGTTGGTGGGCAGCTCTGGTATGGCAAAGAGATTTTTCTGTGGCTTTTTTTTTCCTCCTTAACTCTGCTCACACGTTGGTGGGTTAATTCCTGCACCATGCCAGCTCTGCGTGCCCAGCAGTGGCACTGTCAGATGTTGGACAACCCTCCCACAGCTGTAAGTTGGCCAGATCCGCTTTTCTCACTGGTTCTGCATTCCAGCGCAAAATGTGCCCTTCCCCAGTCCAGTTTTGCTAGCAAACTGGTACCACAGCCAGGGAGCTGCTGGGGGATCACAGGCTGTGAGACTGGCACATCACTGCCTGGCTAACATTGCAGAAAGGTTTTTGGTCTGATAACGAGCATAAATAGTATGGAAACAGTCAGTTGGTGCCACAGGTGTATAACGTTTCCTCAACATGTACGATGGCAAATGTTTTGGCACCTCCCAGAATAATTCATCTATAAAGACACCAAATTGCACAAGCCCTAAAGCCTGCTCTGAGGGCATATGAGAAGGCAAAGGGCAGTCTTGCCTACCTCTCCCATGCCTTTGAAAGCAATACCACATTGCAGGGGTTTTAACTGAAATGCAGCCCACCTCCCTAGGGTATGCAATTTGGGATTAAAGATCAAGCTCCTAATGGGCCAGTCCACCACAACTAATTTATTTGTGCAGTCAGTGGGAGACCTGGGAGGTGCCAGTGAATACCTCCATAGGGAAGCCCAAACACCTAATGTGTATCCTCTTGCAATGTGTATATTTATTTATGTGTATTATATGTAAGATATATTTTGATTTATATTTTATATATATAATACAAATGTCACTTACAGGACCAGTTCAGCGGGCCCATGTTAGGTACCCAAGCAAGACGGAGAAGTTGCCCCTGTGTAAGGCAGGGTCTGGCTTTTCTTACACCTTGCATGATTGCTTCTGCCAGCGTTACACAAGTGTTGTCAGTCTGGTGGGGAGGTGTTATTCTTACCACATGCATGGTGGATTCTTGCACATGTGTCAACAGCTTCATGAAGGGTGCTACGATCCAAAAGTGGCCATAGAGTGTGTTTTTCTCCCTCTGTGCTAAATCATGCATTACCTGTGCTACATGTAGGGCACATTTCAGCTGAATCACTCTCTATCAGAAGTTACAGTTCTCTTGAAATCAAAAGTGTTGGTGAAACGATGTTTACCCTGCCCTTAATTTTGTCTTGGAGGAAAAAAACTATGGCAGGTTCCCATAGTTTCATTTTGACGTATCCCCAGCAAAATGCTTCTATTTTTTTTTTGTGTGTTGAAATGGTTATTTCAAAGTATTCTTTCAAAATTCTTTCCGAAATATTTTGCTCTCACTTTATACTGTAGATTAGAAAATAAAGGAGAAAAAAAAAGAGTTATTTTAAAAGGAAATGTTTTCCAGTATTGAAACTTTGGGGAGGTGGGGGTTCCTCTGGTTTGAAAATCGCAGAGAAATGAAATCACCCCACCACCTCTGCCTGACAGCATCCCTGTGTGGCTGGAGACACAGCTGTGGACATGAATGTGTCCCCCTACAGGGTGCCTTGGGTTTCTTTATGTCATTTTTCACGGGGAAACAAGGCACTATATTAATGGGCCAAGTGATTTTCACTTCCAGTTTCTGGAGCAGGTTTAGTTTGTAAGACAATTTGCAGTTCGTTAAGAAGAAAGATGCTGTTAGTGGTACTTCATTATACAATGCAGTCTCTTGTTTGACGGGGCCTGTGAATTAAATATAAATCACCCTTTTCCTAGCCATTTTCCAGGATGGTTTCTTAGAGCAGATTTTGATTCATTAACTAAATACATTAACAAATTCAATCGTGAGGAGACGTAACAAAGAAATGTTCGTGTGCATTTTTCTTCTTAAAATCCATGCTTCAGTTTGCTCAAGTTCTTGACTCCTGTCCTACTGAGGGAGGATTTATTCACAGATATGTATAAAACATCCTCCAATAGAGATTGCACCACATAGTTTTGGATCCAGGTGACGAACCCACTCCTCTTCAGGAGTGGCTGGAAATTGTGGCAATAAATGCTCTACCGCTGGTGTTTCTTTGTTAACTAACATTAATTTTCCTGTCCATAACTGATTTTGTGTCTGCATGTGAAAATCACTGCTCACCCAGTTGATGCACAACAGATTTATCATTGTAAGTTGCATAGGAAGTTGAGACACCGGCAAAGAAACACGAACATTTCTGAATATTTACAAATGTCTCTCTCCCCAAGTCCTTTCTTTCCCCAGGCTCCAAGATTAGCACAAGTATTAGGCTTTAGCTATATACCCAAAAATAAATTTCATGAGCTTGACAAGCTTAAGAGCTCCCCTGCTCTCATAAAATATTTAATGATGTTTCATTTTTGAGAAGAATTTAATTTTAAATAAAAGAGGAGGTTTTAATCCTAAAAGAATAAAGCTTGTATCCATACAACTTTTACCACCCTCTTGCCTCTAGTATAAGATTTTGGGGCTGGGAGAAAGAGGGCAGGATCCTTGAAGGGAAAAAAAACATGTGTTATATAAATGCCAAATACTGTAATTGCAAATGGTTCAGTGGTCTTTTCATCAGAATATTCACCTCAAAAGGAAAGTTAAAGCAGGTCATTTGTCACTACTTAACAGATCTGAACATCACTCCTTTAGGAATGATTCTGATACTCTTTTAGTGGAAAACCCAATTACTCTTTGATGTAACAAAAATGACAAGGAAAAATAAAAGCAAAATAGGACATTTTTTCACTTCCTTTACTGTAGCTAAATAAAAGGTAACCAGGACAGAGAATAGCCCAGAATGAAACTCAAAGGAACTCAAGTACATCCAGAAATGGTAGGACCAGTTTGAACTGGGTCTTTCCTATAGCCTCTTCACTAAGGATACAGTAGACAGAAAGGACATTTCAGATGCTGCTTTGTGAAGGAGCAGTTTGGGTTGTCAGATAATGATTTTGGTGGAGAATCACATATTCATTAATTCATATTCTGCTGCAACTCAGGTCTCACTCTCCCTTACATTGATTTTCTCGTCATAAAGTAGTGCTGTGGTGCAACTGGAGAAATTCAAGGATCTGTTGGAGTTTTACAAGAAATCTCATTCTCTTCCGTGTAACATCAAGAGTTTAAAGACATAAAAGGTTTATAAGGTCAGTCAAGACCATTCCCTGGATTATGAGGAAATCCTAATAGAAAAATTAATTCAGATCGGCTTGAATGGGAAATCAGTCATGTGGGCTGGAAACCGCCTGAAAGATTGTAAACTAAGAATCATGATAAATGATAATGTAACAAGTTTATGGAAGGTATCTTGCAGGGTATCTGGAGAATTTGTGTTAGGTCTGGTCTCATCTAACATCTCTATTAATTATCGGGAAGTGGAATTGAATTGCACAGGAATGAAATTCACAGATAATATTAAACAAGGAGGAGATGTCAGCAGCAGCTGAGTCAGAGAATTTACACAGACAGAACCGGAACAGTTAGGAGCCCGCACAGCAACTAACACAGTTTTCTGAAGAGTTTTTGTTGCATTCTGGTCCCCAAAGGGCAATCTCAGTTCCTCCCTTGAAATAGATTCCTGTGAGCTGAGTTTTGCAAATGTCAAATTGAAGATGCAGTGCTTAAATGATAGGACTAAGGTCAAAGACAAAGTTGGTTTTGAAGTTGGGATTTTGCAACCCCTACGGAAAAAGCACTTAACTTTACTTCTGACTCTGACACTGCTTTGAAAGTATGGACATTTCACTACTTGATGTTGTCCTTCATCCTTTGCCTTCTTGCAGATCAAGTTCTCCAGGACAAAGACAGCCCTGTATGTTGAGTTAAAACAGTGCTTTGGAGGCTATAGATGATGTGTTAAATAATCAGAGAAGCCTTGAGAGATTGTTGCTTTGCCTTGGTCCTTTTGTTATCTTTCTAGAATAAAATCAGTATTCTCGAGTTTTGTGCTGACTGTGTAGATTTTGGATAGTTCAACCCTGAAGTTGTTTTGTCGTGTCGTTCGTCACCTGCTTGTTCCCCAGCTCTTCAAATTCGAATAGCCTCATCCCCCTAACGTCACAAATTCTCTCCATTTTGTCCCTCTTGAATTTTGTTATTCATTAACTATGTTCTGGTTGTGCCAGGGAAAAATGCTCATAGCAGACAGTCTTAAAACTCAGTTGAGCAGGACAGTTAAAAAATATTCAGATGGATCATTTCTGCTATTTTTTTTGTCCAGCTTGAGTGCGATTGCAGACCAAGTCTCTAGGAACAGGTTGGTGATGTTTGTGAAACGGCTTGTGGAGTCAGGACGTTTCACCTCTTCTTCTTGACCAATGCCCACAACACGAGACCATTTGCTGCAGGGGATGGTTCCTGGTCTGGTCTGCGGAGTCAGGCTGTGATCCTGCCCTGCCACTGATGGTCTGGGAAGTAGCATTTTGAGGATGCTTATACAGAGGGTCACAGTGGGAAAACCCACCCCAAAGATGGGATATATTTCTTCGAGTTTGAGCCCTTTTATGTTTGGCATCTGGTCTAAACTGGGCTCAGTATGCAATCAGAGGAGAGAAGGATGAACCTCCAGAAGCAGCACATTGCATTTTTCTAAATAACAGCTTCATGCGCTGATGAATTCACCCTTCAGAGACATCATGGACCAGAGAAAGAATGTTCAGATTATACATTTACCTTTCATCTGGTTAAAACTAGGTGAGCTGAATCCCACCATATTTTCAATTCAAATCACACACACACACACACACACAAAAAAAAACCACGTTAAATTTTCAAAAGCATGGGAACATGCTAAATTTTAAGATCTTTATAGGAAAGACTTATGTCAGGTGAAGTGTTTCTGAATGATGTAGGGTATAATCTGCATTTGCATTGACATGAAAAAAAACTTTCCAAAATAATTTCATGGGGAAAACCAAGGCTTCTTCTCAAGCCCACTGCAGCTTTATCTCACACCAAATCTCTGACAGGGTTTTGAAAAACTCTTTTTGGAAATTATTATTAGACAGTTGCAAAAGAACTAAAATCCATTAATCTGAATAAGGAATTAGCTTCCACTGAAGGAACCAGAATTAAATGCCATCCTCCTGCAGAATAGATTGCCAGATATTGGCAGTTTATTGCAGCAGGGAGACTGAGACTTTGCAGAGTACTCAGAAGACAAATGCTGAGTTTCTGTCTTCTGGAAGTGTTTTACCATCTGATTATGCTTTGGCTTACTTTATCGGAATTTTCCCCTAACTATTTGTTTGAAATCCAAAGGTTGCTAGATACCACAAAGTCCCACCATCTGCAGCACTTTTGTTTTAAAATTAAAAGTCCAATTTTTCCTATTCTGTCAGAACCAAAACCTTTCCAAATAGGTTATACTAATATAAATTGAAAAAATCACTTTGCACTCCATGAGACTTTGAAAAACCTTTTTTTTTTTTTAAACACATATTACATTGAAGTAACTGTAAAATGTCTATTTGGGGAAAAAAGGTTTTGGTGTCTTCAGGGAAATGTCTCAGACAAGCACACAAGGTGATAATTATTATTATTATTTGCAATGAATATATACATTTCTTCATAAGTGCTTATACACAGTAACTAAATATTGATCTTACTTAGTGTCTTGAACTCATTCTTAACAATAGTACTACATTATCATATAAATCTAGGAACACATTTAACCTAACTTTAAGTATTTAATGAAGGTACTTAAATTAGGGTTTGGGACACTGCAGGCTTGAGGAGGACTAAAAACCCTAAGAATGAGATTCAGCCCATTTAAGATCAAAATTGCCCTGTGGAGGTGCCCTATTTTTCTTGTCTCCTTGAGCAGGCAGCCGGGCAATCCTGGCCTTTCTAACCTGGCAGGTTGAGTTAGGCAGCCTGACCCTGGGCCTCAGAGTCTTAAATTCTGTTTTTTCATGTTTTGAGTCCTGTTCTGGCTGAAGAGGCACATCCAGCTCAGAAACTCTGCTTGAAGCTAATAGCTACTGTGTACTCACACGAAAGGACAAATACTCAGCCGTGAAATACAGCCACCTTGAGGATGAAGCTATTCAGGTGTTGCAGAGCTGACACCACCACCAGACTACGGGGTCTGAGCACAGGAATTAAAGAAACCCTGAGCCAGCTGGCAGCAAGGAGGGAATTAAATCTTTTTTTCTTTTTCCTTTTTCCTTCCCATTGAGTTTGCATAAACCTGGATTAGTTCTCCAATCCAGTTCCCCACATGCCACATGAACTGCTGCTCCCGAGGCTGGCAAGGAGGAGGTGCAGGCTCAGGAAGGAGAGGGAAAGGACCTCTCCTTTGGCAGCATCACCAGTTCATACTGTGAAATACAGTGACTAAGGAAACTCCAGCATCAGATGGGAAGATCTTTGGAGCATGGGCAGCTTCTTCTTGCACAGCAGGGTCCTGGCCCACGCCAGAACTTCACTGGTGACCGGCGATTATGGTCTGAACTGAGACCTCAGCATTTGCTCTGCCTCCTGTGGGTCCTCCTAGGCCCCCACAGCACAAAGGCTGCATCAGAATTAATTGCTCTTAGCATGTGGAGCTTGATCCGTGGCACTTTGTTAGCAACTTCTGCAATGTCTAGACAAAGGTTTTGGGCTGATGTAAAATTTTCAGGTTGTTGTACACTGTTGTTTAACATGAGACACCCTCTCCCACAGATTATGGCTGAAGGAAATAAAGCAAAGCTGGCCCTCATAATGTCAGCAAACTTCCAGTGGGAGAGCTCGCCAGTGATGGGAGGCAATGAGAAGCCCAAAGTGGAGATGATGCCATGAGCTTTGCTTTTTTGACTGGAGGAAGAATTAAAACGTATTAGAGAATCACACATGACAACATCTTCATCTCTATGGCTACTAAGAACATAAGATTTTATCACAAAAGGCCCACGTTACAAGGTGATCTTGAGACAGAATTTACAAATATAAAAGCTATCTGCTGATGTTCATATATGGGGGTGAAAAATCCCTTTGAACCCACTGAATTCTAAAGTACTTTGGATGGGAATCTCATATGCAGAACCAGAACCACAGCTTCAGTTATATTTTAATGCAAGAATACCAGCCTACTTAAATGCCTTATTCCCATTCCCCCTTTCCAGATTCTGGTCCGACACTATGAAAAAAAAAATGAAAGGAAAAACATCTGAAACTAGACATTTTTTTGGCTCTTTTCAGCTAACAAATGGCCAAGCTCATTAAAAACCAATGTGTGCTGGAGGGAAGTGAGGGAATGCTTCAGGGTAGGGAATTTGCTTCACAATGCCAAATTTGAGATTAAAAAAAAAGAGGGAAAATTGATTAGTTATCTCTTAAAAAGGAAGAATTTCCAGCTGGAAGTGTTAAGTGTCCTTAACTGTATCTACTTTGTGCGGTGCCTTGTTATATCTTACTGAGCACCGTGAGAGTGCAAGCTCCTGAATAGGACTTAGGTAAAAGCACAGCAGCACCTTGTGTTCGAAGGCTGGGCTTAGTTAAGCCTCCAAACTTCTTAGCTGAAAGTTAACCTCAAAACCACACTAGCCTCAAAATCTTGCCACATCACGCTTGGCTCTCTCTGATTCTCAGTTATTTCTTTTCTTCTTGCCTTTGATAGAACATTATCGCAGCATTTCAGTACTTTGGCTGCAGGTCCCCAGAGAAACCAGGAAGAGCAGAGAAAATTAAAGACATGTTTGCCAACATAAAACATAATTTAAAAAGAAAAAAGCAGCTTTTTCTGTGTCGTTATTGAAACTTCAGATTGTAAGAGCTTAAATAATTCTGGGGGATCTGCTTTACCCCTTTGCTTTTTATTCTCTGCTCTTTATTTTTTTAACATTTCATTTAGATAGAGTAATAAAAACAGGCAAATCCAATTCCTTTTACTTCCTAACAGTTTTTTTTTCTTATTTCTTATGCATATTCGACTTCAAGTGGTGTAGGGAAAACAATTAGAAGAGGTACACAATGGGATGCACACAAAGTGAGAGGGCCTACAAACTTCTCAGTGAAAAATTGTGATCTGTTTTTAAGATATCTATTTTTGGGCATAATTATTGGATCCCATTTTTTCTCCCCAGACCCCTCGAGCTTGGGCATATGAAATGCATGGTGAAGTTTTGCAAACAGTTTTGTACCTGTTTGCTTTGGTTGATATGGAAAGAAGACAAAAAAAGGAGGTTTCTTCATTTTTAGTGTTTTCTGCTGTGGGTTTTTTTTTAACTTTAGGAATTAAGTTCTGGTTTAGACTATAACTCTATGGACTTCAAGAAAACTTTAAGATTAGACCTTCAAAAGAGACAGAAAGCATTCTGGTAGAATATCATCCTGCTTAGTTCCATTTGGAGAAAGCATTTGGACTGGCTTGAGATAGCAAAATTATCTTGGGTTTCACTGAGGCACAAGAAAGCTTTAATTCATTAATCTTACTTACTCTTTGTTGCCGATTTCATTTTTGTTGCCAACTCCTGCATTTGGGAAAGGAATTTTGTTAGAAATCGGACAGTTACTTTCTTTCTCCCCCTTCCCAGCGGCTCATTTAACTTTTTTGTTTGTTAAAGAGCTGGAAAATCCACAATAACTCTGAAACTCCCAAAGATATCCTACAGCCATGTTATGGAGGACGCTGTCTGGATGTGTCATGCTTTAGAAATGCACAGAGACTGAAAATTGGGCTAGATGGACCACTGGCCTGCACTGAAAAAACGTTTCTTGTCTTTTTATGCTCTTTGGAATTTTCTTCCTTTCCTTTGAACATCTTTAACTTTGAATTTGAGCTGTGGATGAAATCAGAATTAATATGAAGTATTCATTAATATGAAGTATCCATGCTATAGATTCCTAGAGTTTGACAAATATAAGAGATGGCAAATGTGTTCTTCATACACATGCCTGCATATGCGTGAACGTTTAACTGTATATATCCAAATATTGGTATTTTGGACATGTTCTTGAGGCACTGCTGTCTCCTTAGTGATCTGTTCCTATGTTTCTCCCTGGCACAAACTAAATCCTGTGAGATGAACACTAACTGTGCTAGGGAGACAGACTCAGAGGGCTCTAGTACCTCTCCTGTGAGGACAGGCTCAGGGAGTTGGGGTTGTTCAGCCTGGAGAAGATAAGACTCCAGGGAGACCTTATAATGGCCTTCCAGTATCTGAAGGGGGCTACAGGAGGGATGGGGAGGGACTCTTTATCAGGGAGTGTAGTGATAGGATGAAGGGCAACAGTTTTAAACTGAAAGAGGGGAGATTTAGAGTAGATACTAGGAAGCAATTCTTTACTGTGAGGGTGGTGAGACACTGGAACAGGTTGTCCGGAGAAGCTGTGGATGCCCCATCCCTGGAGGCGTTTAAGACCAGGCTGGATGGGGCTTTGAGCAACCTGGTCTGGTGGGAGGTGTCCCTGTCCATGGCATTGGGGATGAAACAAGATGATATTTAAAGTCCCTTCTAGCTCCAAGCCTTTTATGATGCTATGATTCATGGCTTAGCACTCATCAGAGGCCTAGATATTGTGCCAGTTTACATAGGTGGAGGGCCACAGCTGCACCATACAATGCAGGAATTTAGATTCCCATGTGGCCATGTGGCTCCTGCTTGCAAAACTCTGTTGTAAAGCAGGGTTTGAATATATGAAAAATATGAACACCGTTCTGCTTGATGAAGTGAAGTGTGGAGGTCCTGGGGTAGAAAAACACTTTTAACAGTTTTAACACATGTGCTACCAAGCCAGAAGGGTGACTTTTGGGGTGGAAATGCATGAAGGCCGCCAGAGCTGAAGCAGGGACTGCAGTGCAGGGCTGTGCTCCTCTACTGTCACTGGCACAGCAACACAGGGCATGGGAGAGACAGTGCTGCTGTTTGCAGGAGGATGTCAAAGCAACTTTGCTCCCACCTGCCTTCTCTCTCAATGACCAGGGTGCAGTGAGAACTGCTGCTTTATTACTCTTCAGCCTGTGTTATCTTTTCCTGCCTCCTCCTTTTTCACACCTCCAGTCTCTCTAGGGCACCCCACTCCTTAGTCCCACTTTTATTTTACAGTCACAACAAACTTCACTTCCTTTGCATCATTGACCACTTTCTTGCTACATAGGTTCCCCGACAAAGCACACTTCCCACTTCCTTAGTTTGTCCACAGCCATCCCTCGGACATTCATGGATGGGCAGGGGGGACTGTGTTTGTCTGCAGCAATTATTTTGTCCATCGTCCCTCATCTTGGGGGATTTGGGGGCTGAATGCAGCCTTACTTTTTGCTCTGTAATATCAGGGAAACTCCACTGGCAGGAACGGGCAGTAAAAGCAAAGAACTGAGCCCAAGGTGATTGCGTCAAAGGCTTTTCATCCTGGACAGGGCAGAACACAATCTCGAAGGACAATATAAAGTGAGGAGGGAGCTGTGGCTGTAAACCCCCACCTTCCAGGAGTACCCTTCCCCATGTAGGGGAGGTGTGTAATTGCAGCCAACATGGGTATTAATTAGCAGCTTCAAGGACATCACTGTGTCCTTGGGTGGTGCATGGGTTCAGTTTAGGGCAAGCAGGGCCAAAGCTGGGCTGGGAGTGAACTGGGCAGTAAATCAACCCTGCTTTTCCCAGAAGAACCGGGGCGGGATCTGAGATGGACCAAACAGGAGTTTGACATTCAGAGTGAAGGAGTCACTTAAGTGATGAAGAGCTTGAAGAGAGGACAAAGAATACAGGAAGCTTCATATGAATGTGAAAGTGGAATACAATCTAGGAGGGAAGGTTTGATGAGGAATGGGAAGCCTTTTCTTCTTTCCCTCGGGCCATTCCCTCTCTTGACACCTGAAAACCTGATAAGGTGATACTGAAGGAATAAACTGGAGACAACCACTCAGGAATACAGCACACTCAGCATCAGAAGCCCCTCCATGGAGAAGAATTCTCTAATAACAATCACATTTGCACCCTTATGATTTCCTCCATAATTTGATTTACTTGGAAGGAATAGTTCTGTTAGGTTTTGCTTCTTCTTTTTCTTATCTTTGCTTATCCTGGTCTGGTGGCTTATTCTCTTTTCTTTGCTTATTCTGTTATTAATCCTAGAGTTTATAAGTGTCTTGAAATACTTTTCTCCTGTTCTTGTCTCTTTTCAATTTAACTAATCAAAAACTAGAAATTGTTAGAGCCCAGACCCATCAGAAAGAGGTACCAGACAGTTCTGTTTGCCTTTTTGGTGTTTTGGGTGCACATCTCCTGCACTTAAAAATCACACTGGCAATCCTTGATTTCCTCAGGAGGGGGCTCAAAGTCTGGATGTTTGTTAAGCTGCAGGACATGCCCACGAAGGGGCCAGTGTGAGCCAGGAATGACAAGACAGGTCAGCTAGTTTTGTGTTTGCATCTTCCACTAAAGTTGGGTTAATGTCTCCTAACTTTTTCACCTGACAAAAGCTAGGATCAAGCATTAAGTAATCTTGTGCCCCTGCTGTAAATGGAGAGAGACAAGCAACTGCAGAGGGCAAGTCTGATTTCAACCTGTTCCTTAGGATGGGGGGATCATCCTTTGGATACGCCTGACTCTTCCCAGTGACTATAAAACAAATTAGCTTGACTAGCTGGTGAGCTGAACCTCAGCATTGCTGGATAGCTGGAAATAACTGAATTGCTCTTTATGGCAGTGGATGCCTAGAGGATTATTTCCTGGAGAGCTTCTCTTGATCACTTTCCTACTTCTTATTTTTGCTGAGGGAACAGACCACGTGGCCATTGCTGTGTCCCTGTTCCAGCCAGCTGAGGGGCAGTCTTACCTCAGATGTGTTGCCCTCAGGGCTCACTTGCCCTGGACTCTCTCTCTGTCACTGAGCCATACAAGCACAGCAAGCAGTCTGGTGGGTGTGCAGGAGCACCTACACAGCTCTGAGGGCAGGAAAAGGGCTGTGCTGGCATAAATAGGTGTTACATGTGATCATTTGGAAGGGATGCTTCAGGAATTGTTGGTAATTGGTGGCTGTGTAATAGGGATCGGCTGGTGTAAGGTCTCCATGGATAACTATATGAGAGATGGGGACAGAGGATTCAGTTTGGCTGGGGAGAAAAAAACTCCCTCCAAAGTTTTATAGTTAGCTAGAGGGAGGTAGAAGCAGTGAAATATGTTAAACCTTTAATAACATCTCGAAGAAAGGGTATTTTTATTCTATTTTGCTATGAAAACTTTAGGTGAACTAAAACAATTTACATTGTCCTTACCTCTGTGGATTTTACTGTAATACTTTACCTGACCTACGTTTGATGAAGTAGGAATGTCCTTATCATGGGGAGAAACAATCGCATTTGTCTCAGGATGTTTATCACACATTATACTTTGGCAGACGTTCCCAGTTGCTCTCTGTTGAACGTTTTTAAGGTTTTGAGATAAAGTTTAACCAGGATTGCATGCTTTATCCTAACATTTCTAGAATGTAGCTTGATAATTATCCATCACTCCAGCTGATAAGAGGGAGCAGTTAAAGAAAAAATAAAATAGAGATAAATTTGCTGACAAAGGTTTTGTGAATGTGCTTGAATGAGAGTGATCTAGAAATAGGGTACAAAAGCTCCTCTCCTCCTTGCCAGGGATCCAAAAAGACTTAAACCTCCCACCAGCCCTAGCCTCCTCTGAGCAGAGCACTGGGAAGGCAGGAGCCATTCCACTTCAAAAATACCTTAAAACCTATTTTTCCCATGAGCAGGCAGTCAGTGGAGGCTGGTGCCATTCAAAGTGGGGGGGAGAAGTTGATCTGCCCAGGGCTGGTGTGGCAGGTGGCAGTGATGGCACGAAACCCCAGGAGTGGGAGTCAGGGCTGCAGCAGCCACACTGAAATGATTAAGGAAACAAAAAAGACACCCAGGTAATTCAGTAGGAAGGGAGTACTGCTAGTGTCCCTCTGGGCTGCATGCAGCAAGGATCTATGCCTACATTAGCACCAGCAAAAGATATTTATCTCAGTAGGAGCAGATGTTTTTGTTTAACCTGAGAAGTCCTGAACTCAGCTCTGGAGCAGGCCAAGCGTCCCCATGTCATTTGCACATCTTCTCAGGATAATAAATGCCCAATAATCCTTTACAGACAAGTTTCAAGCCTAAAATATGGTAGGGGTTTATTCTGCATCCATCCATCCATCCATCCATCCACCCATCCATCCACCATTAGTGATTTTTACTGCTGAACAGACAAGAAGTCTGGATTTTCACCCACATGCCAGGCCAAGTCTGCGTAAACACAGGTGGCAAAATCCATCATCCTAAGGGAAAAGGTGATGATGCTGTTGATGTCTGTCATCTCTCACTCCTCTGAGGGTCCTTAGTTCTCATCCTCCTCCCTTTCAAGATCTAAATCCACCAAATGACTTTGGGACATCTAGAAAAAGAGAAGGAAGAACACAACATCCAAGTTAATAGTAGCCATCAAGCAAATATTTTGGGTTGTCTCCTGTTTAAGGTCAAATATCATATGGCCCAGCAAGTGATCTATATTTCATGCCATTTTTAAGGATGCTCACATCCAGAGACAATTAGCTGACATCAGAATGGACAATGGCCCTTTCTGTCCTCTGGAAGAACAGACACTGTGAAGTGTTTGCTAGACATCAAAAAAAAAGAAGAAAAAAAAAAATAGAGAGAAAGAGAAAGGCACATAGACACAGCCTGGGAACCAGAAATTCAGGCTCCAGCCATGCTAGTGACCTTGCTAAAGAGAGTTATTGTCTTGTGTTGTAGAACTTCTGGAGATACATAGGTGCTTTTCTGTGTATAAGATCAGAGAGTAGCAATATATGCAGGTAAAATGTGTGAGGGATCTTTAGTCTGAAACGTGAAACTATTGTCATGAAATTAAAAATAGCATCATGTAGGCACGTGCCAGGAAGAATGTGCTAATTAGCAGAAGACAGTGATTTGAGGAAGTATTGAGGAACTAGGCAGAATGAGGCAATCTTGTTCAAAACTTAACTGGTCTTCAGGCCTCATTTGTACAAGGCACCATGGCCTCATTTTGCTTCCCAAACCTTAGGCTTAGCCCAGGAGCTGAGCCGTTCATGTCTCCTTCTTTCACCAAGGTGGTCCTGGAGGACAACAGGGAACTTGGGATGGTGAATAACTCCCCTGAAGTGCCCATGAGACACCAAGAGGTAGTTTGGTCCTTGGCTTGGAGGCCTCGAGGAAATGCTGAAAATCCTGTTGGCAGCTGGGCCTTCACTTTCTCATGCTTCAGTCTCCACCTGTAAAATGGGGTGAAAGGCAATATTTCCCCCCATCTTTCTTCTGTCTTTCTTGCTGAGGCATTGTAACCATTGGTGCGACAACCCTGCCTAGCACAACAGGACCTTTATCTCACTTGGAGCAGTTGGCAAAGCCAGCATGTAAGCTGTATTAGAAAAAGGCCCCATTTTTCCAAATGCCATGGTGGCAGGTCCATGTTTGCATGCTATAAAAGCAACAGAGGCAAAACCCTTGTGTAAGTAGGAAGCAGTCTGCCTTTGGAAGGAAGGGGGTGGAAAAAACGACCTCAAAGCAATTCAGCATCTGTGATTTCCTCGATTCCACCTGAAAGCTCGCTCTCTATTTTGCTGACATATGAGCTGGGTGCCCTATTGTACATCAGTGTAACAAATAGCCGTTATCTTCAGTTTCATGGGAGATACGGCAGAACATGATTTATTTGTGCCTGCTCTGCTGCCTCTTTTGAAATGTTGCCGTCGTTCGGCGCACCTTTTGCAGAGGAAGGCAGATGGTCATCGCAAAGTTTCCCATAACCTTGCTGTGCGTGCTGCATAGTGGATCAATGAAATCTGAATTACAGTCCATTGTCTGAGTTTGGAGCTGTGCTGCTAAAGTATCCTGCAGTAGCTGAAAACGTTTGAATGTCAACACCGCATATATACTGAGGAAATATGACATTTCTCCCTAAAAATTCAAAGCAGTGCCAAAGGGGATTTTTAACTGCGAAGTTGCATCTGATGTGAGCAGGGACTGCATTGCTCAAATCTTAATTACCAGCTTGGAAATATACAATTGTGAACGTGNAAAAAAAAAAAAGAAGAATCAAAATAGGATTCTAACATGAAATGCCAGAGACAAATATTTTTTTGGAGCCCAAGCAATAGCAGCTGCCCCTCTGTGCTAGCTGTCTCTGCTTATATGACATTTGCAATGAGGCTTCAGGTGATTTGAGAAGCTGGCATTAGACTGCAAATCACCTTTCATGTCAGCTTGTGCCAGGATACCTCGCCAGAAGCCATTATTTCAATGGGAAATAACAACTGGGAATCGGGAAAAAATGAACTTCTGAAAAGCACTTTGTCACGTTCCCTGGGCTGTGGCAGGCAAATGCTGAAAACAGTGTGAGCTCCTGCCATGAAAGCAGGCATAGGCAGAAATTTCTCAGTGGGAGGATCACCTCCTTTACATATCAGAGACAAGGCAAGGTGGGTATATAAAATATTTTCAGCACTGTCTCTTAATTTACAATATTTATTTGCTCTATGAGCAGGCATCCCGGAAGACTCTTATGTTTCATAAAGCGTGGTACCTTGCTTCATTGATTTTTCCTTAGGATGGGAATCATTATAGCAAGCAGGTCTGGCAATTTCAGATAATGACCTGCGTGCAGCACAGGTGTCTCTAGAAATGGTTAATGTTGGATGTAATAGATGTTAAAAGTGTCTCCCTCAAATGCTTCTGGCCTTTTGCAGATGACTCCTTCTATGCGTGTGTGTAGGGCAGAGCATCTCCCAAATTCAGGCTGTCGGTCAGCTCATTCCCATAGCGCATCTAACCAAAAAGTATTATCTCATCTGAACTCGCTGCTGCAAGATGTTTGATATATTAACTGGCTTGATAATTTTATTTTTTTATTAAATACAAGAGGAAAGAAATCTGAAAACTTTTAATCCCATTTACACACACAAAAAAAGCAAAGTGTTGTTTTTTTGGTGTGCAACAGACATTTAATCCCTGGGTTTAGAGTTTTTGATCAAAGAGATTACTTGTGCTAGGACATTTTTATCCAATCATCTACTGAGTCGCCTTCCTCAGTTTGCAACTGGGTTTAGTCTCCTAAATCCATGCAAGCTTCTCCTGTTGTGAAAGGGCCACATCACAGTTATTCTAGGGAACTACAATAATCAGTGGCTAAAAATCAAGGACCTTTCTTATGAAACATTTCTTAAAAAAAAGAAAAACAAAATCTAAATGGGACCAGATAATTGATAACTCTACCAAGACGTGGTCTGGTCTTGTAAATAGGTGGGGGCTGATTCTGAGGGCACCTGATGTGTCCTTTACTGATTGTTGTGGAGTTTTTATGTCCTAGCATATACTGAGTTAAGTGAGACCAGAATAAGGTTTATATTCTTGAAATATAAAAAACCTAAATCCTGGCTAAATCGAGGTGTAAGGTAGATTCTTATCTCTGTGCCACTGATAAAAATCCATGAAATTTCAACTAAACAATTCAAAAAGTCCAATTTTAATTATTTAATTAAAGCCAGAATAGCTATTAAACTGGATCTATCTGCATTTATGTCTGTGTACTGAGGAACCAGACCTCATTTTCTGTACATTTCCAACTTCTTAAAAGCATTTCCAAAGTGTCAGGAAATCACAAATCTTTCAGAAATTGATCTTCACCTCAAACATTTCATACTTCAATAACCGGAATTTGTTGTTGCCTCTCACAGTTAAAAAGTGGGAAAGCCATCCTCTCCTGCGGGGTGAGGAGCTTGCATGCTACATTTCAGTCCCTGAACATCTGGGACCACAACGAGTATTTGGGCAGTCCCTGAACTGCAGCACAGAATTGCCAATGAGACTGTAACGAGTAAGGAACAGAGCAGTGGCAGGGACCAGGGATGTGTCCCAAAGCCCACTGGAGTGAATGGCACGATGGCTGTTGGCTGCAGTGGCCTTTGAGACGAGCTCTTGGCATGTCTGTGAAAGGAAGGTAGAGTCGAGCGGTATCACTGTATCACATCTTACGCAGGATAACCACATGCTCATCTTTTTTACTTTCCCTCCCAGGATGGAAGGAGCAGTTTTATTGGCCACCAGCTCGGAGGGGTCATGGAAGTACCAAACAGCAAGGACCAGAGAGTCAAATCAGCCAGAGCCATCCAAATCACTTACTACCTCCAAACGTATGGCTCTGTCACCCAGGACCTCATTGGGGAGAAGTGGGAGAGTGAATTCTGTAAACTGATGCACAAGATGCAGCTGGATCACCAAGATCTGCAGCTCTACTCACTAGCGTCCTTTAGCCTCTGGAAGGACTTCCACCAGACCAGTCTCTTGGCCAGGGGCAAGATTTTGGTGAGCCTGATGCTGATTCTCCTGACTGCTACCCTCTCGAGCTCCATGAAGGACTGCCTGCGTAGCAAACCTTTCCTGGGACTCTTGGGAGTACTCACTATCTGTATTTCCAGTGTCACTGCGGCAGGGATATTTTTCATTACTGATGGAAAATATAATTCTACTCTGTTGGGAATCCCTTTCTTCGCTATGGGTAATTATTTATCTTCATAATAATAGGATTAACAGAGCTTAATGACAGGATTGTAAATTACATCCTGGGTTATAAAGTGCAGATTTTACCTTGAGTGAAAGTCTAAGTCGTTTTCATCTTGTTAAATTGATCTGTGCCTTGCCAAAAAAAAAAAAAAAAAAAAAAAAAAAAAAAAAAAAAAAAAGAAAAAGGAAAAAAAAAAAGAAAGAAAGCAAAAAGGAAAAGGGAAACAAAACAAAGCAGTGGCAACAATAAAGAGCAAATGACGTTGCTGGAATCTCGGCCAATATGACAGAGGGGCAGTTTTATTGATCTCTGTTACAAAACGAAGGAGAAATTGTTATTGAAAACTAGTCAGCTCAGCACAGAAAATGGATATGTGTTGACCTGACTTGGATGGGAGGCCAGACGAAAAAGTAAGTTAAAATAGAAGGGGGCCGAGGAAGGAAAGAACTTAGCATCCTTCCTGAGGAGGGCTGTTCACCCAGCTTTGTGTGAGGGGCAGAGGGGAACAGGTTGGTGTAAGAATAAGATTGATGGACTTTATCTCCGAGAGGAGATTACGGTTGGGGTGGTTGCCAGGCTGTAAGAGAAGGGGCCTGTCAGTGTCTGCAGTGCATAATCCCTCCTCGGTTTGCGAAGTCCCAGATCAGCTGCAGAGATTTCCTTTGTGTCGTGCCTGGGCAGGGGAAGGTGCAGACGAAGGAAAAACATAAACCCAGCTCTTTTAGCAGAAGAATTGTTTTTGTTGCTTCTGTTCTCATTTCTGTTCCAAGCATTTTAGTGCCTCTGTGTGGTTAATGAGTTTGCTGGGTGGGTATGTTGGAAAGGGAGAGGGGAACGTGCCCAAAATGGCCTGCTGAGGCAGCATTGTTTGGTGCAGTCACGTCCAAGTTTGTCAGAGTTTCGTAGTATCATGAGTCTGAACCCCAGAGATGACGTTATGCAAAATCTCAGCAGTGGCAGCCCAGACCCAAAAACCTTCATGCTGGATTTCTGATGTCAGGAGACCTTACCTGTGGACCGATTTCTGCATCTTTACAGTTAATTTCTTTCATGCTTCTATTATTAAAAAAAAGAAGATATGCTACAGGAGCAACCTTATCCTGAGAGATAACTAAATATGCAAAGCCACAGGCTAGAGTCAAGGTTTGGAGAAGGGTCTTATATTTTAGTTAAAAATCTCAACCCCCAAAACCCCTACATTTTCTTGCTTTTTTCCCTCAATAGAAGTCCTGTAGGTGTATGTAACCCGTGACCCCATGCCTCCTATTTTTTCTGTCCCCTGATAATACAATCATGTCACTAACCAAGGGGACTGAGCTGTGGCCTCACCAGTCCTGCACCCAATATCTCTGGAGCAGTTGGCCAAGGTGGGAAGATGTGTGATGGTCGAGATTCCAGAAGAGAAAAGGAGGCATGACGCAAAAGATCCCAAGGAATTGCATGCTTGTTTCAGCCTCGTTAATACTGATAAAGCCGTGCCAAAACCTCTAATTCAATCATCTGCACTGTTAAATTGTGACAATGGCCCCTGGCATGGTCTGCCCTGTGCCAGCTCTTCAGATGCTGTGCACAGCTCTGCAGTGTCAGAGGACTTGATGGAAGGAAAGTGCTGAGGGGGGAAAGGGAAGAACGCCAGCAGGATGAGCAGAGAATGCGCTGGGTTGTGACAGGGATGGATCCTGACCTGAGCAAGGAATGTGGGGTTTAAGAAAAAGGGATCTTTGTGTCAGAATGGAGAATAGGACAACAGTGGGGAAGGGGAAGCTCATGCTTGTCTTGTTATTAGATTATGGCAACCTTTTTGTTGGGTGTCAGGAGGTGCATATCAAAGAGTGGGCCCAAATGGCACCGCCTTGCTTGTGCAACAACTTGAAGTAAAGGCAAAAAACCACTGAAGGGATGAAAATCACCTTTCCTCTGCTGGTGTCCCTTTTTATCCAGCTGTAGATATGGGTGGCCCATGCCCTTTGCTTGACAGGTCCCAGATTTGTCACTCCCATGGAGTCCCAAAAAGAGCCTGGAGGTGAAGCTCATCTTCGGGCTGACCTCAAAAGCATCAGCATCTGTACGGGCCAGGAGCATCAATTGGAATGGCAGTAGCACTGCACTCAACTTACACACACGCTGGGGCCCTAGGATGAGACAAAGGAGGGAGTTTCTGAATGGCTCAGTTTCCCATCTAGGATGGTGGTAATCTGGGATTTTGTTTGCTGTCTGAGGAAAAGTAATGTTTATAACTTTCTGTCGTGTTTTGTGCTGTCATTCTTGTCACACCCACTGCCAAGAGCAAAAAGAAAAGGAAAAAAAACAACCTCTCTTGAAGTGAGATCTTTGCAAGAATTGCTGCTGTAATATTGTATTGAATGAACTTCAGGTTGAAAAAGAAAATATTTACGTAACCTTTCTACAGATATTTCATTCAGGAATCTCAGTCTGAATTGGAAATATCATTAGAGAACAGCTTGCAATGCCTGGGAACTGCTGCTGGTGAATATTCAGCAATAGTTTTACAGTTTGGTGAACTAAAAGAGAGCAATCACGTCTTACCAAAGCCATACAGGGTTACCTCCTGCAAAGTGCCATGGGCCTTTAGTCCCTTAAATGACAATGCCAGCTAATGAGACCTTGCTGTGCCCGTGATACACCCATGGCCTCACAGACCCAGGGTCCCCACAGGGCAGGGTTTTCTGTTGAGCCTGGTTTACCGTGAACTGATCTGACACCTTAGAGCAGATCCACCGAAGACCCCAAGACTGCAAGTGCTGTAGGTCAGTACGTAACTCTCGCCCATGTTGTACCCATGGCCCCTCGCTGCTAGCACAGCACAAAGCAAGCAATACATCAAATAATAATTGAGTGACTATAGATGAAAAGGTGTGAAAAGTGGGGTTTCTTGGAATTACAAATGCCAGATTTGCAAGCCTTTCAAAGTCAAGTTACTCAGATTGAAAAATAAAAAGGAACCCAGGGAATAAGAGCCACAAAATGCCTGCAGTACAATGCTACGCAAAATGCACAGGCAACCTTAATTCTGGCAGCTCCTAACTTTGGAACACTTCAACCTGACATTTGCAAAATGTCCATTTAAAACACATTTGTTTGGTCAAAAATATACAGTTGCTTCTGACATTCATTTTTCAAAGGATTAATTTTAATGGACATTCCATGGTGTTCTTCGGCACTTGTTCTTTTTGCTGCATGACATTATTCCATTATTCCTGAAGGACAGGAATAACTCTAGACTTGCACGAATCACAAATGTACAAAGGTCCATAATTCCTACTGCAGTGCAGATCTTCTGTGGGTTTCAGTAGGTGACAGAAGCCTATATAAAAGGGAAATGTTTAATGGTTTTCTAAATTTGGACTGAATGACTTACACATTAGTTGTTTACTGTAATCCTGCTGTGAGGGAATGGTCTGCTGGGATAAAGCATATCTCTGATATACTGGGGGAAGAGTGGTAGCTCAGACTGGCTGTTGTCTTCTTCATCCTTGAAGGTGAGAAAGTCCAGTACCATGTTAGACATGAGGACAGTGGTGAAAAATCCTGCTTGCTCTGACTCCCTCTTCCTGATATGAGGTTCTTCTCAGACAGCTGTCTTAGGAAAAACAGTTCTCCCAGTACAGTGTCTGCCATTGTGTGTCTGGAGCTAGTAAGAAGCAAGTATTCAGAAAGGCCCTGTGCAAATACTACTCTGACTGCCAGGATCTCCTGCAAACAGGAACAAGAGGTGCTGATTTTTAGCTCCTCAGACAGGTGGCTAAAAGCGGTGAGTTAGAGAAAAGGAGCTTCTTTAGCTTCAGGGCTTCCTTCTTTAGAAACTGAATTTGACCTAGATGTTTGTCTCTCTCTTCTTTTTCAAAGTCAGGTTTTAGTAACCACCATGTGAAAAAATACGGGACACCTCTACCTTTCATTTATCTTCTGGGACAAATACAAACTGGATGTGTTTCAGATAGGAGATAGAAGGTTAAATCATTGAGTTTCAGATTTGTTCTAGACATCAGAAATGGACCTGGTTAGATGTTCACATCTGCCTTTTGTATTTGGATTCACGATGCAATTTCAAAGGGATGTTATGTACGTGACATAATTATGGTTTCCCATGCCTAATCATTACTAATTAATATAACCAGAAGGTTAACTACATAATTGAGATATTATTGCTCCCATGATTTGCTTTGTAATGCACAGGAACCAGACTGATATCATCACAGAGATAATGATTTAACTCTGCTCGGGACCTGACTGTATTTTTTTAAATGCAGGTATATTAATTATATCATTTAACACTGAAATTATTTTTGGCCAGTCCGTGAAGTACCTCATTATATAGATTAGTGGAAATCTTGTGTTAAAAATATAAATTCAATGTAATTAGAGTGTAATTATACTTTTTGATTGTAAAGTGTATGTGTTTCTTAGAAGGCTGGATTCACAGTGGATGTAAGAAACAATCCCTGCCCTTTGTAAGGCCAGATCATGAGATCTGAAAGACCTTCATGTGCATGGGTATTTCTCATTAAGTCTTTAGAGAACACTAAGCTCAATGGATGCTCTACAACACATTGCAGTATTATTATTACTACCACCAATAACAATACTGTTAGTAGTGGTATAGTAAAGAGATACAGAAACTTTAGGAAGCAATAGACTACCTGTTTCCAGCAGTAATCCAATCTCTGGTGTATGACTACAAGATGGATGGAAGAGATTGTACTTACAGTGCAGACTTTTCTTTTGAAATTCCCAGTTATTCCTTCCCCTGGGTTATTCACACGGCAAAGAAGGAAGTAAGGCAAAAGCAGACAAGACTCCAGGCAGTTATTAGCATTTCAGACAGAACCAGTCTAACCTCTTTTGGATGGCAGTTGTTAAAATAATGGCTGGTGATCACCTTTAAGTAAATTTGAGATGTCACAGTATTACCATTAACGGTAGAGTTGTGGGAATTTACAGAAAAAAGTCCTTGTGCAGATGAGGAAATTACTTATTTTGAAGCTCAGAAGACAAACGTGAGAACTAAAGCGCGTGTGATCACTAGTTTACCTGTACGTGAAGTATCACAGCATTTCTAGCCTTTGCTTCAAGCAATGGACTTTCTGATTACACCTGCAATTTAGGAATATTTCAAGAGTGACTCTGACTTTGGTTTTATCCTTTTGATGCAGCCATAAAGCAAATCCCATATGAATATCATCTTATATGATCGTCTCCTATCTGTATGAGGAGCGAGAGAATGACCCTGTGGAGCAAAGAGTCCTACTGACATAAACCCCCACCACTCCATGCCTTAGAAATACAGTGAATCTGTCATTTTAGATGTTATGGCAGTTGATGTTCCCACCCACTCAGCAGATCATTACAGACTTTGAAAATACATTGTCCTTAATTAGAAAATGTCTGTTCTTGACTTTTACAGTAGGAAATGAGAATAACAAAAAAAAAAGTTTGGCAGCATGAGAAAAAAATAGAAAGATATAAATATACTTCAAATTACTGACTTGGGTGGGCAGATAACATAGACAATCATATGAATGGGTTTAGGCATTCTCTGTATTTGTAAGGTTGATTTCCTGAACCTGGTACACTCCCCTGCAAGTCTAGTCACAGTTGCAGAGGGTTGGGTTTTTTTCATTTCTATATGAAAGGATAACCTCCACTCAGAACAGTCTTTCCTGGATTTTTGGTAGAAGGCCAAAGCTGTCTGGGATACTCTGCTACACTTGCACCATGCAGCCTGGCCCTGTAGCCATGTCCTGGAGAAGGACGGTTAGGGAGAGGCAAGAGGACTGGGTCCATCCTGCTTTCTCCAAACACAAGTGAGATGAGGATACCTCCTTTGAAACTTCTCACACCCAGCAGAAAGGGATGCAAGAAGAAGCGCAGCCAGCTGCAGTCCTAACAACAGGGTTCATAGCACCTAATTTCAGGTGTCCCAAATGTTCCTCCCTTAACTGAAGTGACACAATCTTGATTTCCTTTACACTCAACAGAGAGAAATAGGCAACTCCAAAGTCGTTTGGACCATCAGTCAATACACATTTGGGATGAGCTGAGTTAATCTCTGGAAAGTCCTATCCATGTCTGGAAACGCTAGAGTGACTTTAACACCTAAGGTTATATACATAAGCTCCAAGATATGGATACACGCGTACACATCCAGCATATATACATAAACTGACTTGAATCCTTTACAGATTGGATTCTATCTCTTATTTTGCTGCAGAGACCTACCAGAAGGTCTTTTATCAATTCAAATGTCATCATCCCTTAGGGCAGTTACTCCACCCCAGGAGGTGGGTCTGCAGGTCTGAGCTTCAGCTCATGCTGAACCATTCATCCTTGGACCATTGCCCAAGCACAGACCACCCCTACCAGATCCTCAGAAGGACAGAGCAAACACAAAAGATGTTGGCTGGATTTGTTACTTGAGAACAGTGAGCTAAACTCTTCCTCCTTCTGACTCTAGTGGGAACTCAATTAACATATTTGACCAAAGTGAAGTCTCCAAATATAGTTGTCTTTATTATTATTATTAAAACAGCTTCTTCAGCTCTCCATCTGCAGCTAACAGTATGGTAGCTGTCATCTGAGCTGCTTCTAATTTGCTGCAAGCATTTCCACAATCCTTTGAAAAAAGTGGTTTCATAAGAGAAGAGAGCATGCTTTGAGCTAAAAAGTCAGAGGCTAAAAGGAATGGTTTTATTTTGCACTTAAAAATGTATGTTTAGTACCCTTAATCAATACACAAATGCTGTTCAGAAAGTAAAGGATGTTTCCTTTTCAGATGCCTCATGCATTTACCTGAACACTTCTTGCTTTCATTTTTCTACCCTTTCATGACAACGCTCATTCCTATGGGTGGGTTATTTAAGATTCTTTATTGGATGCACCTTTTCTGCGTGTTGATCGAATTTAGCAGGAGTTTCGTTCCTTGTACTTGGTATGTATCGATGCACATCACATTTACATTTGGCTCATTTGGGCTGGAAGGGAGCTGCATCATGGCAGAAATGATTTAGCTCCACGTATATCATCCCTAATAGGGCAGTGTCAAATCCAGCCTTGAATAGCACCATTGCTAGCAATTCCATAACCTGCCTCGACAGCTTGTTCCAGTGCTTAAACAGCCATCCATTTATAAAGGTATTTCTTAATATTTTCACTGCTGCAGCTTATACCTATAACTTCATAGTCTGTCTGGCCTGACTGTGGAGAGTAATTTTTCACAGTATCTATGTATTTGCAAATACTTTTAGGATATTTTATATATAGGGCTGTGCTTACTTGAGCTTGGATATAATTTCCTACCAGATCTTTTCGTCCCAGATATTTTACCGCAGTTCACGCTTTCCTGTGAGCTCCATCCATATGGGAAGATCGATGGTGGCTTCTGGTCTCTGCTGGAGCACCGTGGATCTGCAGGAAAGAGCAGATGTGAGGCAGGCTGAGGATGTGTCCTGTGGTCTTTGGTGTGTGATGGGAAAAATGCAATCTTGCATTGACCTTTCCTTTCTGCTGGACAGGAAAGGTGGGCTCTGCTACATGAGGCAGCATAGAGTGAATGATCTGTGGTCTGTCAAGCACACTGTCTGATCTCCTTAGGTATCTTGTTCCTCTGTAGGGAAATCCAAAGTTGTGCCTCTGTTTTGTAAGCAAAATAATGAGAAGCAGCAAATGCATTTATTTTCTCCTGGAATACATTTCGTGTGCAAATAGCCCATGGAACTCACCGTTGAGATATGGTTATGGCTCAAAACTCAGCCTGATTCAGAAATGGCTGGATTTTTACACAGCCAGCTAAACCATCTTCATTATTTTGAATAACATTGCAACACTGAAACATAACAGTGAGGAAAAGGATAAAAATTAATGACCGTGTTCAAATGCCCAGTTCAAAAATGGGCACAGAGAAATTTTCCCGGTGAAGAAATTTTCCCATAGCTGCCCTCTTTCAGTCTGATAATTTTCCCCTGAAGAGTTAGGAACAGGGTACAGAACTCAATAGACCATTTGCCAAATGTTCTAAATCAATATTTATCTGCTATATTCATCTGCAATGCCAAAATCCTTGCACAGAATTAAAAGCTTAAAGAGTCTATTGCAAACGCAAAACCAGCTAAAAAGATCTTACTTGATATTGTATCATTTATATGCCCTTTGTACAAACACGAGCCAGTCAGAGCTTTAATAATTCAGTTTTATCTTTCCATTTCCAATCCCTTTTTTTTTTTTTCTCTTTTTCTTTCCCATGAAGTGACTTCTCCTTTCTGGTGGGATAACTTCCAGCAGTAACACACAGCACACTGAAGCCACAGTGTGCTCCACTGTGCAAGCTCCAAGCTCGTTGCTCCATAGGTGGTAACAAATGATAGCAGCAGCCCATGCTATTCAACAAGAATCTTCCATGTCATTGGCCTTCAGACAAAGGTATACTCAGGTATTATAGCTGTAACTTTCCATGTGTTAGTCCTGCTGGATGTGGTCAAGCTGGTCATGTTTCATCTGCAAGATGAGGATGCTGTTTGGGATGCTCAAAGTGCTAGTGAGAGCTGCACCAGCAATAGATGTAGGCACAGGGCTGCAAGTGGTACCATCAACTGAATGAGATCAAAACCTCAGGACTTTGCAGTTTTGGATCACTAAAGATGCTCTTTAATTTTTGTTCTGCAGGAGTGGCTATGCTGTCCTCACTGTCTTAGCTGAAATTCAGTGTGGATAATTGCATTTCCGTCTTCTTCAGATTCCCCCTGCCGTGCACGTTAGGTACAGTGCTGGTGAGCTCTGCCTGGCTCAAAGCACTCTGCAGGTGGGGCTCTGTTAAGCAGCTGCTGGTTTTTTACACAGATGTGGCTGTATTTCACCGGCGAATGCAATGGCCACATAATGTGGCTCAGCAGTCTGTAAAATCATTCTACATTTCCTGAGAATACGTAACTATGCCTTGGCACCTTGTCATTGCATTTTCCTGCAGTAATTTGTGGTATTTCAGCAGTAGGAATTTTTTTTGCTCAGACTCTACTCTAAAAGTCCAAGGAAGAAAAGCATTCCTTTACAGCCTGATATGACACTTTAAACCTGCCCAACCTATACCTCCCAACCCATATTCAAATGGAAACCATCCACAGAAATTTTAAATGTTGTAGCTTTTCCTGGTGTTATGACCTCCATCACTGCTGATATCCCGCATATGAAGAAAACTATTTTGCCAGCAAAGCCATGAAACCAATTAGTACTATATAATTTTGCAAACTTCAATAAATCCAAAAACTGTAGGTATAATCTACCGGAGGGGACACTTACATTGCTTTATAAAGAGGACCAAACAGCAGATTACTGCACACCTGGTGAGACCCTAGCAGGTGAAATTTTCTGTGTTTCTTTAAGTTTCTAGTTGATATTTCTACTATTACTGTTGATAAATTATTACCCTCCAGGGAGGATACCGAGTGGCAGAAGTTGAAGGAAGAGAGGTGTTCTGCATACTGAGTGCAGAGCAATGGAACTTTTTGTCCTTCTACAGTAACTTAAAACAGTTTGGCACAAAGTTTTCAGTTAAGGTAATTTAAACCTTCTGAAACCAGACTGGAGCTCTGGGAACAAAAGGCCTGTTTGTGCTTAAAGCAGGTACCACAGCAAAAAAGAAACTGTGCAAAGAGGAAAACCAAACCCCTTCTAGTGCACAATGTCCTCATGGGAGCAGCTGAAAGAGTAGAAGACCCCACAGCAAAGGTGCTAACTACGCTACTGAATGCGTTACCAGAAAGTGTGGTGTTAGGGCTATGCAAGAGCTGAATATGCTAGGCAAAAAAAATAGTGCAAATATCCCTCCCATCACAGTGCCAGTCAACTTCAAGGCACCACTTTTTAGGAGCGAGAGCTGCTGGACTACCCGAGTCTCTGCAAAAGTACAGCTCAGTGCCTCTTGTAATCCTTTCTGTGGGCTTTCAACGTCTCTCCCATCAGAGCCAAGAAACAGTAAGAACTTTATCATGCAGTTAGGCTGCTTTTAAATGAATAACCTTGGTGGGATATTGAGGGGAGAGAAGGCTTTACTAATCATAGATACAGATGTTCTACCTCTTTCCTAGGTTATTTGAAGTCAGGCTCTGAACAATGCGGCTAATGAAGCAAGTCTCAAAAGATCTCTCTTACATGGATTTTGACCTCTAATATACTTATTCTTTCCCTGAGGGGAAGGTAATAGAATCTCTTTAAGGACTATTTCCAAAAAAATGTGTAGAAATTTATTATGATTGAAATCTCTTCTGCTCTGCTGCAATTTTTGAAGTTGGTCAGGAGGTACAAAAACAATTGCTGGTCAAGGACAGACAAACAAACCCAAAACCATACACAAACACACACCATTGGGCAAAACAGGACAAAAAAGTCAGTCCATTTTCCTTACATATAGTATAAAAGAAACAGTAAAAACTGTATCTGCAGTAAACAGTCATGATTCAGCTTTCACAGCAATGAAATCATCAAGCTTCATCCACTCGGGAGTTTTGTTCACAAATTGGAAAAGATATTTTGTCAGCTTTTAAGTTGCTGGAATATTGTCAGAGCTCCAGGAGACCTTTGCTTGTCTTTTGTGACCTCTTTTACCCGACCCTGTCACATTTGCATACCACTTCCCTGGGACCTGACACTGTATTGCAAAACACACGTCAAACGATGCATTCCTTATGCAATTTTTTGGTTTAGCCATTGATAAATTTTCCTTGTAGTTTATTCAGTGGTTATTTTAGAAGATGGGGGTATCTTTAGTTTCATTAGTCAGTGGCACAAATGTCTCGTTTAGTATCTTTTACTGGACCACATTGCAAGGATTTTAAGTCTAAGAGGGGATTGTTTGACCTGACATTACTTAAGGAAAGGTGAAAGCATCACAAAAACTATTGAAAGATCAAGAGTACTTTTTACTTGCAGATCAGGTTCTTCCATGACTTTTCCCTTAACAGTGTGTGTAACTGGGTCACGGACACACTGACAACTTGAATACATAAATGGAGTACACAGGTCAAATTGGAGGTCCCTTATCAACAAATTCAAGATGAAGTTGTTAGGAATTTTTTTTTTTTCCCCATAGAGAGCATTGGTTTACCTTTACATAACACAACAAAGATGACATGTTTCAGGATGATAAATTTCAGCCTAACAGTCTTCTATTGAATTTGGTATATTGAGTAATGGGTGAAATTCAAAGGAAGCTTTAGGTCATTGAATCCAACTTCTTGTGACTACAAGATCTGCATGTTAGGATGTCATAGATCTGAAGCTCAGTAAATATGTATCATCTCAGCTAAGTTTAATCTTCTACAATTTGGGGATCTGTTCTAAACTTGAGGGTGATTTCTCTTGTCATTAGGACAAAGAATCTAAGAATGACTCTGCCAGGTCAGACCAAGGTTTCATTTAATTGAGTACCTTATGTCTGGCAATGTCTGGTAACAGAGGCCTTGGAAAGAACAGCAGGACAGGGCGAGTACACAGTTCCTAGACTATCCCTCTGGTTCAAGGAGCCATGGCTAATGTCTTTGGGTTTAGCAGCTCCCGGTAGGCTTCTCTTCTGGGATTTTGTTGATTTGATTTTTTACCATGTAAACTTGTAGCATCCACAAGTTCAGCTTAACTCTGTGTTATTCTTTGAGATTGTCATAACTATACCGCAGGTTAGTTTCACTGATGACCTTGATTCTTGTGTGGGAAGAAGTAGCGTACAGGTCTTCTCTAGAGTTCTTCCCCATATCATTTGTGATTTTGTAACTGTTTCCTCCGTAAGAAAGGAAACATCTGTATTATGAAGCCACTCTGTATGGATTTGGCTATGCTAGATTCCCTTTTAACGACACTGGGAACCCATATTCTTTAAAAACTCCTTGAAAAGCCAAACACAAATGCTTATAGGAACACGAAGGTCTTCAAGAAAAAAACTACTAGCCTGAAGAATTTACAGTTTAAGGAAAGATAAATCTGATATCTAAAGTCTTAATGATAAATATGATGGCAACATAAATCAGTAAATATTATCCTATAAAATAACTTTTTTAATGGTGCAATAATTATATCCATGATACCATTGTAAATAGACGTAATGAGATAAACCTGATTTTTTAAAAATTAATCTCCAAGTTTACGTAAGAAAAAAAACCATGCTGGTGTAGTATATTCAGATAATGGTAATTTGATTTGTTCTTGTACAACATTTTGATACACGCATGTATTCTACTACATTAAATCACTGTAGCTTATATTAACTGTAACAATGAAACATTAATTTGTAAATGCACACTCTTCCTTCTGGGAAGACATAAATAATCAGGCCCAAACCATTTTTTTCTATGCTGTTCAACACCTTTCCTCATGTTTTGGAGTGAAAAAGAAATCAATAGCAGTAAAATTCTCAGATAATGCAAGGTTTGGCAGTTAAAAATAATGAAAATGCAGCCTGAGCACATCATCAGGCAGGCTCGTTTTGTCAACATGTGCTTCATCACAGTTAAGTGCTAGATTATGCATCTAGAAACAAAGAATGTATTCACATTTGCAAGATGAGGAATTGCATCCCTGAAAGCACAAACAACGAGATCACAGTAGATAATGCATCGAATATGAATTCCTAGTATGCTGCTGATGTTAACATGTGAGGATGAAATTGCAAATGCGTGTTAGAGGAAGAATAGGAAGGTGACAACAGTCTGGTGAACGGCTTTAGGAAGATATTAATTAGCATTTTGAGTAGGATTCACCTGATAGAATGTAGATGTCTATCATGTATGCGGTACCTGTAGGGCACTTTTGAGCTCTTCCGAGAGGATGTTTCAAAAATAGACTGTAAAAGTGGAGTCCTTCACTGGGAGGAATACGATGTTCATACTGTTTTCAATAGCAGGCAGTATAGGGAAGGTGGAGATGACATAGCAAGATTCAGTGCCTGGGAGCTGCAGTTAAACCACTTTGTACCAGAATCAAGTGCAATTCTTTTACACCAAAAGCAATTAATCACTGGGACAATTTTTCAGGGCTTGATAGAGCCTGTATGACTAGAAACTTTCAGACCAAGACTGTATTTTTACTGTACAGGCTGTACCTCAAAAACTGGATTTTGATGCAGTAATGATAGGTTGCAATGTTTTGCCATGCAATCGTAATAGTTTTCCCTAGTCTTTAAACTGATGAAGTTTCTATTATGGAAAAACTGAAATTTTGTCTTCTGTCTGTGACAAACCAGCTTTGCTTTGCTCATTCTAAAGCTTTGTTTTCTCAGCATTATCCCACTATTCCTATTTTATGCCCACCTTTCAGGAACTTAGGATAATTGTCTTTACTCACCAGACTCCTACAAATATTCCTACAGAATAATCTCATGTTCGTAACTCTATGTTACATACCTTTTATTTTGCAATAATTTGATGATAAAAATCATTCTGTTATTTAGTGGCATTTTGTAAGACTACCATGTTATGACCAACATACCAAAACCACAAAATCAATTCCAAAAACTTTCTTCTTAGAATATTTTGATAAGTGCCCAAGTTCTACTGACCGACCTGATATGCACAGAGGTTTCTAAACTTGTTTGCTTCATTTGTTCTAGAACATTTCTATTTTTTAGGCTCTTCAAAGCAGCTGTGAATTATCTGGCAAACTTTTCAGGCCTACAAATCTCTTTACTCATAAAAATGCAATGCATGTGAAAATTACTGGAAAGCTATTATTGTTCATACAGCTCACTGGCTTTTGATCACATTTTACTTGAACTCACATAACAGTAGAACTGCATGAGATGTTGCATCACAAGGATTTTCTCTAACCAAGACTTACTGCATCTCTTCTGTTAGTTGCTATTTTCATATTACTTCCAGCTACGAGTTAGTCTTAACAACATCACTCTTCCGTAAACCCATTCAGTGTTTCTACCTTGTGGCTAGGGTGGAATCCCAACAGAATGCTGGTGAAATGTTCATATATCTATTAAACCATGTGTTGCCTCTCAGCAGAGAAACTGTTTTCATCTAGTCCCCTTATCCGGTACCTTGTTAATGGTATTCCTCTTTAATATGTATCTTTCCTTTTGCCTAGACATGAAAGCTGGTTTCAGTGGTTATCAATTGCTCTACTCTATCTCTTAAGATCAGCATCACAATTAGTTCTTCACATTTTCAGTCCTTTGGCCTCCCTTTTTATATCTTTCTAATACAAACTGGCAGCAATTCAGTGAAACTGGTAGCAACCACCATTTCCTTCACACTGGTACGGTGAATGAGAAGGCTGAATATTTTGGTTTTATGAAAATGCAAAAAAGGAAGAAGTCTCAGTAAGAGCTGAAATTCAAGCTCTTGTTGATTCGAGTTGTAGCACTTCTTAACATGCTCACTGGCTCTGTGATACTCACAACCTGGTTTTCACAACAGCGTCAAGCCCATACACAGTGTCTCAGATGGTAACACGGGGCAGAAATAGACTACTTAAAATTTTCTCTCATCACAGCTGCCCGTTTAATGGCTTTCCTTTGGTAGCTTGAATTCCTCTGATCACTGCTGGATACTAAATTTCCAGTGTAACAAATTAAGGCAATAGCCAAATCATTTGGGAAATTAACACTTTCTGGAAATCAGAAACTGCTGCTTTATGCAATTGGTGTTTAGAATTACCAGTAGAAGGGAGTATTTTTTAAGGTAAATGGAAATATAGCAGTCATGTTGCCTTTTCCTTTCGATCCCTATCATGGCAGTTTTACTTGCTGCTGACTATCTCCTGAAGATATTGCCATATCATTTCCCTGCTTCCACAGATTCATCTAATCATACATTTTTCTTCCACTCTATTTTTGCCTCCTATACTTCGGGCTTCCTATGGTCCATGTAGTTCATCAAATGTTCTCCCTTCAGCCTTTCTTCACACAACCTTATATGGCCTGGCTCTTCAGCATCAAACCCTGGTCTTGCCTCTTTCTCTGTTTCCAGTTATAGCCTTTGATTCCTATTTGCATCAAGCACACAACATGTGACCATAAGCCTCCTCTAACTGTTTTACAAATCTCTTCTTTAGTTCCTAAAGAATTCAGGATAACAATGTTTCCCCACTACATCTTCTTCTTAGAGGCAGCATCCTCATAAATCCCTCTGTGCCAGCTGCATGCTGCATGCGCCGATAATCCCCAGATGAGGTGACATTGTCAAGCCATAATCCATAGTCTCCTTGTTGCCTCTTCATATTTGCTAACTCAGTTCTTTTAATACTCAAACACAATAATCTTCCAAGCGACAGCTAAGGCCTCAGCTTATCTGCATGGAGGGTCAGAGGATCCCAGCAGAAAAAGCTAGAAGGGGAATTTCCTTCCAGCCCCATCCCAGCAGCCTGGCAATATATGCTGCCTGCTCACCCAACTGCTGGTCTGCAGTGTCTCCCCACACCAGCTCCCAGCATCTGGGAAAACAGTGTTTCTTGTGGGGCCTAGGAGTAGGACCATGTTGAGGGGCACTGAAAGAGCTCACTAACTAGAAGGTACTTGGCTCTCAGCATCCTGGCTGAGAGGATTTTCCTTTTGCTACATCTTCTGAAATTATCTCATTGCTCCTCAGAAATTGCATTGGTAAAATGAGCTGGGCTTCACTGTTCATCTGTGTGGTACTTTTTTGATTTTGGTGACTGAAATTCTGCCATGGGCTGCAATACTGTGTTGCTAATTGCCTAAGTGTGGTCTGCTCGTGCTTCATCAGGAATAGTCCCTCTTAGGCTTTACTTGGCTCTCTGATCCCCATCTTATCTGATCACAGGCAGTCAAGTGCCTACAGTAAGGATCTCCATTGAAGAGCTCTGCGATGCCTGGGTCAGGAAGGACTTACTGCTATGGTCCTGATATGAGCAGAGAAATGGGAGCATCATGAAACAGGAGAGCTCCTTGTACCAGATCCTTCCGAATGCTTGAATAAGATGTTTGCATTTTTCTGTTAGAAAAAACCACATTGTTGGCTTTGTAGTCAGACAAAATAAGTATGTGTTGAGCCAAAGAAGGGGCTTCTCTACTTCACCCTCCATCAATCTTCCCCCTTCCCAAAACTCTTCTCAATAAATCACTGTGGAAATGGCAGAAACCATGCCCTTTTCTCCCTGACTTCTCATTTTTATGGCTGAATTCACAGGATGAGTCTATCAAAGTCAATGGAGTTGCCCCAGAAATTAATTTGTCTGGGATAGCTTGCAACAGATGCGTTGCTGGCTTCTGCTTTTATTATTTCTGTGCTCATAGCACAGCCTTGTTGTGTGAGATCCATTCCAGGCCCTGAGGATGCTGCAACACAAACTTACTCCAGAGACTGAGAGGAGGGAAAACAGAAAGATTTGGATGTCACAGAGGAAACCTGGCTTTAGAAATGTAATGTGGCCCTCATGTCCTCTTTGCATCATCTGATTTTGGACCATTCCACCCAACTGTTATAAAACACGGGTGGGAGTAACCATGGAGAAGACCAGACGTCTGCTTGGGAAGGTGTCCAGGGATTGCCACTGCCACGTGAAAAGAGAGAAGGAAAAGCAGCTCAAACTACTTTCCAATTTGATATTTGTGATTGAAATATTTTATCTCACTACAAAGCATTTATTGGTGATAGATAAAACTGAACTCGGTTGGAATCAGGCCATGAGTTACTTGGCTAAGGAGGGTATTGCTGCAGAGGTGGAGGTGCATTGCACCACTGGGATATAGCTGTTTGCTTCATGTTTTGGCCGTGAGCCACCACCAAAACTCTACCAAGAGGACTGAGACAGCTGCTCTAATGCTATATATGTCTATGCTGTGCACTCTGGGACCTCCATTCAAGTGCAGATTAGCATTTAAGGTGAAAGAGGATAAAGAAGGAAAGCAGCTTGCTCATCTGTTGGTCTGCACCCAGACATGCCCACCCAAAGAGCTACAAGCAAGTAATAACCACATCCTCTCAGGATAGCCATAATGATATTGGGAAGGTCAGAGTCTTGCTGGAAACACCTCAGATATACTAGACATTGGCTGATAAAGGAGAAAAGAGGAAAACTCTTTTGCTCAATGAAAAGATAAATGAACAAGAGCATCAGCCACGGTGCCAGCAGAATTGCTACAGGCGCCAGCTTCACTGGAGATGTAGCAACAGCAATGGCAAATAATGTTAATAATCCCTAGCTGATATCAGCATCCTTCTGTTCAAGTATCTAGCTGAAGTCACAGCGTAATTAACCTTGGCTGGGTTATAAGATCAGCAATGTCCTGAAGAGACTTGCACTGAAAGAATATATAATGTCACATATGTGAGTAGGAAAATAATTTTAAAATCCTACCAGAAATTTTACATATGACATTTTGCAGCTAAATATGAGCATTTATAGGAATGAAATATGTTAAAAGTGAGATATAAGGCCTGAGCAACAGTTTGCAAGAGAACTTGCAAAGTAAGTGTGATCCAGAGTCACAAGCAGGGTGCGGCTCAGGTACACACTTTCGTGGTTACTAAAGTACTATTGTACTATGTAACTGTGGTTATCAAAAAGCTATTGATTTGGTGTATTCTTCCTTAATACAGACTTCAGCTGTCATGTGTTTTCACACCAGAGAAGAAGACACTACGTCCCCGGAAAGCACCAGCAGGCAGGTTTACACAGCTGTTCCCACAATGTGCAGTTATTTTATGAAGAGACCCACATTTTTTGTCTTGGTAACTGCCACCCAATCTGGGACAGTCAAACAACAGCCATTGTTGCAAATCTGTTGGTAAGGATTTATCCTGCTTCATCCTCCAACATTGCAATATATTTAGGTAAACAAAAGCCCCAAACTTCCCAATTAAATATGGATTAACTAAAGGCAGATTTTCTCCTTTAAACATGTCTTATGGAGTAGGTAAGAAGGTTAAAACTTGGAAAATTACTGACCAGACTTTTGATCTAAGAACCGAGCCTCAAATAGAACAAGCAAAAGGTTAAAAGAGATGACTTCACTTTGATGAATGAAGAGATTCAAGATGAGGCAAAGGAGAAAAAAAAAAAAAAGGAAAAAAAAAACCAAAAAGAAACAAAATAACCACCCCAAAAGAAACAACCACACATCTTGAATCTTTTATCTATTTTGATGAAGTTTTGATGACTGAAGTTTCTTCTTTGTGTTAATTAAAATATTTTTTATATCTTTCTATAAAAATAAATTTCCTACTCTGACAGAAGAAAAGGCTTAAGTGGTAGATTCTCAAGAACAACTACTATAATTACACTGTAGTTCTAACGAGATGATAACATAGCTACATTGCGGTTAACTTTGAGATACTTTTCATGCCCATATTTTACATAACTCACAGTTCATCCACATGATGGAGTTATTGATTTTTTTCTCTCTTTCACACTTAATAAGCACAGTTTGTGGCATAAAAGTAGTAACAAAAACATTTGAGCCTAAAATATAATTATACAGAAACAACTTCAAAATTACAACATAATTGAAATGCTATCATCCTGTACAAGCAGCTTTTGTATAATGAAGTGTACAACCATGGATGTATATCTGGTAACTTTTGAAGTGATCAGGTACTATAGTGACAGAGCTGGTAGGAAATCAGAAAGATGTGCTAAAAAATATTAGTGAGTTTTCCTTCAGTTCGTGTAGAAGTTCCATGGAAGGTTCTACGCTCAAAAGCTGCAGTTCACTCATGCTTATTTGTTTTAAACAGAATATTCGAAAATACAGATTAGTATACAATATATGGCCTCTTTGCTCCTCTGAGTATTTTAATATAATTTCAGCTTTAGTTTTCTGTCCTTCCAACATACCCTTAACTCCAGTGTAACTAGAAACATGTTCAAAGTAGGAATCTTTGACTTAGGAATAGAAATGTGAGTCTGATAATTAATGAATTACAATAACAGCATTGTTTTCTATTTTGAGCCAAATGAAATAAAAAGACTAGGGGGATTCTTTAATAATAATAAACATGGAAATCTAATTCCTTTTTATGCTCTGTGATCACATACAAAAGATGTAATAAAAATAATTGCATTAGATGTCCTATTTTTGGAGAAATGCATAGCTAGTATTTAGGAAGACTCTTATTGCTCTGATTTATCTATTAATGAAGCAAAACCTAGTTAATTACTTAATTTGCATGATATTTTGCATCCACATAGATTCTGGGTTGAGCACTGGGGAGAGGTTTTGCATCAATCCATTTTTAATAAGGCAATGGAGTTGGCTGGGCTGACTCTGCGGATGAAACCATTTGATGTTTTTTCTCCTGTTGGACTGAGAACTTGTAAATAAAGGTACAGATCAAACAAGCTTGTGACCTGGGGAAGGCAAGGCCTTTCCTCCCCCACTGCCAAGGTCCTGCTACTATTCTGGAGCTGCAAATGGATAACCTGCTTGAGGTCCCAAATTACTGTCCCATGGCCTTGAGAGGAGGCAGTGAGAAGGATACAGTTGCTTCTGCCTTCCTATCTCTTATTTTCTTCCCGGTCTGCTCCACGCACCACTGCTCTTAGGCGGGATATAACCCTGAAAACTGCAGCCAGA
Organism: Arenaria interpres; assembly: GCA_013399435.1. Taxonomy (NCBI): domain Eukaryota; kingdom Metazoa; phylum Chordata; class Aves; order Charadriiformes; family Scolopacidae; genus Arenaria; species Arenaria interpres. Next base: position 310,282 of record VXAK01009596.1, on the reverse strand, counting down.
GCTGGGTCAGTAATATCAAGGCAGAAAGTGGTAGGTCCACTGCTGTTTTTGCCTCCTTTTTATATCACACCTTCTGTGGTCCATGGTGTTTCTTCCCACTCTTTGTCTGTCACTCCTTTGTCCTCTTGTGTCGTGATGCCTTTTTACAGCCTACCTATCCTCCCGTTAGTGTGTGCTTGGTGTTTTTGCACTCTATGTATCTGTCAGGAGACACTACCTCAAGAAAAAAAAACTTATACAATTTTCCCTGAGGCTTTCCCAAGCCCTGTGCAGCAGGGAGTCTGATTTGTCACATGAAGATGATTTGTGTAAGAATGCATCTTCCTGAGCACTAGATTTTAAAACCAAAGTGTCCAGCCTAAGCCTGTCAGTTGTCCAGGGTGACCCTGTGGTGGTCAGACAGAGCAGTACCTCCAGGGAGTGCTTCATCCCACCACGAGTGGGAATTGGAAATAGTTTTGAACCCCTCTTTATGTTCTCTTCTCTTTGTGTTGACAAGAGAGGGAGCCAAGGACAACAAATTTAGATTATACACAAAACTCTACATGGCTAAAGTTAGGAGAGATTAATTCCATCCTTAGGGTCTTCTGAAAAATTCCTGCATTCTCTATGCCAGCACAGAAAAAATGCCATTAAATACAAAAACTCATGAAACAAGCTAGGTCTTAAAATGCAAACATCTGCCCTTGCAGAAATGAGGGGATTTGGCAGGAAAGAGCTTTCCAAAAAACGGTCCCTAGTCTTCCAATCTCTGCTGTTTCAAGTAACAGCTACAACATATGAGCCATTTAATACTGAAAAGAGGGCAGACTTTCATCACTGGAGATAAATTACTAGTTCTGGAGACTCAGCTACAGCATAAAAGTAGCAACCAGCGAAAAAAAATATTGTCCTAATTACACTAGGTCATATATTGAAATACGGTAATTTGAGTGCTGAGTCACCAAGAGTGCTGAGAAAAAAGTTTCTGCTATAAAACAAAATTGGCGAAGTCTGTGTTTTCTGTTTTTAAAGCCATCGTTGGGAATAAAAAAAATAAAACCACATGGGGTTTTGATCTAATCAATTCAATTGTGCTTGATTGTAATCCACCATTTTTCTAATACATTTGGGGTTTAACTCAGATTATTTACCTTACTGTCTAAGATAATTTTACACTGAAAGGGTTACTAGGCATTTGAACAGGCTGCCCACTAAGTGGTAGAATCGTTATCCCTGGAGGTATTTAAAGGGTAGACATTGTGCTTAACAATATGGTTTAGCGACAGTTTTTGTCAGTGTTAGGTTGACTGTTGGACTTGATGATCTGAAAAATCCCTTCCAACCTGGACAATTCTATGAATCTAGGATATATTTTTACCCCGATATTCTACAGCACTCCATTCAAAGCTGGGCGGGAAGGAGTGTGATTTGTTTGATCTGTTCTTGAGGAGGAGTTATGAAATCACAAGTTGCCAAGACATTGAGATTTCTAGCTTGTTGGACTTAAAACATAAATGCTATTAAAATATAATACCTACCTGAAGGAGCTTGCAAAAAGTGTGGTTTAATACCAATGGAAGCCAGTAGAGATCCTATCAACTTCAATTAGCGCTTGCATAAAGATAGCCATAACTCAAGGAAACGTCTCTGTTTATGGAAGTATTTAATACTGATGATGAATATGACTAACACTCCTAAAACACTCCTGAGGAAGAATGTGTTCAGCACATACTTAATGGTTGTGCTGAATTAAGGCAGTATGGAAGACACCGGGGGAAAGGAGAACCATGACATGATCATTCTTGTGAAAAGCTGTTACAGGGTTTCATAAGAGATAAAAAGATTTCCAAATGCAGACTTTAAAAACTGGCTGGCTTCATTGAAAAATGTCCTGACAGCCTCGATTTCCCTTGCATTGTGCAAGGGAGGACAAATTCCATTTGACAAGACAAAAAAAACCCCAAGATGTTAAAAGTCTCAACTCAATTCTAAGGGTAATCACCAACTTTCTCTGTTTTCTAAATGCCTTCCTGAGCTTAGTCCAATAATTGCCTGTGGGGACTTTTGAGATTTTGATCTGAATTTCCTCGTTGCCAGAAAGAGAATGAGATAGGGCTAGATTATGACAAAGAGGAAAATGCAACCCAAAGGATTTCAGCATCAACCTAACCGCTATTGTCATAACATAGAAAACATAATACAACTTTGGGACCCTAAATTCTGCAGCAATGTTTCCATACTCCCCTTCCTATTTTAAATTCTGATGCTCTTGAAGAATGATGTAAAAGCTTCCAGTTTGATTAGGGTAAAATTTCCAGCTCAAAGTAGCATACAAATGTGTGGTAGAGCTAGCACAAATCATTCTCCGTCTGATGAAGCTTACAATGAATGAAGGTCTGCTGTTTTACCAAGTATTTTTTCCTGAGCATTATTTTCAGCCCTGGTTGATGCACTGATGGAGCCCGTTGCTTCATGCAGCCCAGGTTCACAGACACAAGCACATATATCAACACTGTGCCCATATTTGAATCATGGTGGTATCACACCACAAATTTGTGTGCTCCGTTTTCTAACCACAATGCTGGAAAATTACACAGAAAAAACCAGGAAGTAGAAAAACTGCCAGTTCCAGGATTTAATAAGGAATCAGCTGCTGAAATTTACATTCAGGAAACAGATATATGAGGACAAAAAAGAACAGAAATACATCCTCTCCTTTTCTTTTTTTTTTTTTTTCCAGAACATCTTCCTCTAGCATCTTAAAATCACTGTAAAAGTCACCTCTGGGAATAATAGTCCAGGCATCCCTGATCTTAAGCTCTGCTTGAGAGAAAAATAATGCAATTCCTCTCTAATTGCCATAAACTTAGTGCACTTAGTCCAACTAGATGTCAAAATTTTTAATTCCCTAATCAGCCTGGCATTTAGTTACTCTATCCAGTGAGAAGGGAAAATGATCTTAAAATAGAAGTAAGTATATAAATACATGTTTGTATTTCTGCAGATAGAATTAAAGTGTCTTTTTTCATTTGTGAGAGCCTTGCAATTTTTTCTGCAGCTGAATCTGAGATCTGACAAAGTAGGAACATGCTCTCTGGGCTGATTAAACCAAGTGAATTTCACAGCCTCGCAGATGAGGGTTGAAGGTCTCCTGATACAGTAATGGTGCACAGTCCACTCCCAGGAGGTGGGAAAGGATTATTTCAGGTTTGCTGAGGGCTGGGGTTTTTATGAAGGGTTTATTGCCACATTGCATTCGTCTGTGCTAAGAAATCCTTTCTCCATGGGGAAAAGCAGCTGACACTGATAGTTTTCAAGTAAAATTCTTTGTAGTGCAGAATAAAAAAAGAGACTATGCAATACAAAAAATACCTGCATGATCTGGTCTTTTTCATCAGTAACCATTGCTACTTACTCCATCATTACTTACACAAGAATCTGGATCTTGATTTCCTTTTTGTTGTTAGATTTTTGTTTTCAGAACTATTTTCATTGTGATTTCTTCTGTCCATGAAAACAATTCTGTGGAGTTTCACAGTTTTGAAATGTCAGGTCAGGCTAAGAGAAAACAGGTTGAAAAGAGATGATCTCCTTTACAAAGAGACAGAGCCCCCACCAGTCCTGGTAAACTGAAGGTGATCTCTTATTCTTCAGTCTCTCCAAAACTTTATTTGCTCTATTTTTGAATTCCTGAATCATGTGTACAACTGTAAGAAATGAAGCTGGAGCCCAGAAGGCTACAATATGAGAGCAAAATCTCATCTAAACTTTGTAGTAGACTTCTGTGATAATTGCATCCAGCATCATTCACCACCACCAGGGAATGATTTATCACTTTAATCTGTTTTGTTGTTGCCAGTTTTTGCCAAAAGGGAAAAAAATCTATGGATTAGTTATTTGTCTGGAATGAATAGGAATACTTCCAGTTAATTCTGAAGGCTTATTTTCTCTCACACCCTGTGGTGGATCTAGTGGTGTTTATCTCTTGTGGAAAAATGTATAAATGTAACAGGACAAAATATACCTTGATACATCCGTGGTCCCGCAAGAGCCATGCTTCTGCAAAATGTCTTCCTTAATGCAAAATAATACAAGCCTTTGGCTATTGTATAATCAAGTAACAATATTAGTAAAGGTAAAATCTTTTATGTAGTTGAGTTCACTTTTTCTGGACTGGAAAGTGGGGTGGGAGTAAACATATAAACTTACTTAGCTGGATTACAAGGGAGATTATTTTCTCTCTATTTAGTTCCAGTGAGAACTTGTTTTATTTGTATATTTTTATAATTGAGGGAAGAAAAATTAAGAAAGCCACTCTGTAAAAGCATGTTACTTTCTTTGAACTTCAAGGTGTTGGTGTTCCTCCTAAGAATAAAGCAGGCACATAAATTTATGTTGTTGCAATATTATAATGGATGTCTCTAACAGATGGCACATTTTAACAAGGTTGAAAAATCCCTATGGGCTCAAAAGAAGAATAGAGAACACAACAAACATTTCATAAGCAAGCTAAAGCCAATATATTTAAAAAACAAAAAAAAAAAAAGCTTTTCCACTAGCCAACCTATATACTAAACATTTTTATTCTCAGGGGTCTTTAGAACAAAATAAACCCCAACCATATTAAATATGCTTGAAAATCATGTTGGTCTCCTCTAGGATCTTTCTTACGAATGTTTTACCTCCAGTTTCCACCATCGGCATGCTTGAAGAATTCTGTAGAGAATTACTAAAAAAGACAGTGTGTTTATATTTCCTAAAAACTACGAGAAAAATAAATCACCCCTTCACTAATTTCCATCAAGACAGCCTCATCCTTGGTGTAACTTAGATGATTAAAGACCTATTTTGAAAAAAAAAAAAAGAAGCAGAACCAATGGAGCTCATTTATACAGGAGTGAATTCAAAGTAATTTAAGAAATTTTAGCAGATGTACTTGGGTTTAAGACAGTATAATTGAGATGGCAATTCAGAAAAGTATTTAAGCACAGACATAACTTCATCTCTGTTCATGCTTAACTTTAAATACTCATTTAAATCTAATCACTTAAGTACATGCTTAAGTATTTTCCTGAATGGGATGCTTTCCCGAATCACAACCTAGAGTTGAGAGTGATGTTCACAGTTTATGATGTGCAGTATATTTAAGTAATGTCACACTTCACAGGCATTCAGAATGGGAAACTTAAAGTGTTAGTGTTGTTTTAGAACAACCTCACTGTTTATTATGCAGACTTAGCTTGTGGCTCTTTGTTTAAGGTCATTTTGACTTCCTTTTCTACTCAAAAAAAGAATTTAAGTTCCTTACTTTTTTCCAGAGAGCTTCAGTTACTTCACCATCATGTTTTCAACTCTTACTCAACCAGTCTGCACAACCACATGAATGATGATGATGAAAATCAGGTGATATATGCTACATGGCTAACAATGTATGTGGAACTTCAAAGCTCTTTGGAATACCTTGAGATAGCCACTTCGGTTTCACATCCAAGCATTTACAAAGCTCTCTCTTGAAAAACACAATATTATATTTATTTTTTCTCAGAGTCTGAACTGCAAGATACTTAACAATTTCACTATCACCCACACATAAGTCTTCATAAAGAGTTTTTTAAGAGATTAATCTCTTTAAGAAGATCAGTTATTACAGGGAAGAGGATGGGGAACTTGAGAGAAAATAATCTCTTTATATACCATGTAATGTCTAGCACGATTAAGTGTTTGGATATTATTTTAAAATAAATAAGCCAAACTTATTATCATCAAATCACTTCTTAATATTTCTTAGTAGAGAGTGGTACCTATCTTAAGTACCTGGCAGTCTCCTTTCTCTCCTCAGTGACCAAAGAGGTGATAATTTTAGACTAGAATTCCTTTCCCCTTGGCTGAAGAGAGAGAAGATGACTCTCAACCACCCTTGGTGTCCATAACATTATCTTCTCTATGGACTGATCCGTTAGAGTAGTAGAGACATCTCCATTTCCAGACACTTCTATATTCTCTGATACCACAAAGCAGCAGCTGAGGAAGTGTTACAGAAAGTCATGCTTCATTATGGCATTTATGCAAGCCAGTTTTGGGGATTTGCATTTATGTTTCCTCACTTTTTCTTCCTAAAGCATAGCTGATCAGAAAATAATTTGTTAAAGGCATTATCAGCTAAAGAATTTCTACATGAAAGCACATGCTTTGCCTCCCGGGTAATGCTTGTTTGACAAAAACAAAAGAAAACCATTGACTCTCCCTTTCAGCAAACACTTGATTTTAGGCAAAAAGCAACACATTTTGACTCTTAAGACATCTGGTGGTTTCTAACTATCTGGAATTTATTAAAAGTTCCAGCTATTGAAAGCTGGAAACAGTAAAAAAGGCATTCCATTAAAAAGTTAACCAAAAGATGAGCTTTCTGATAGAAAATAACTTGTTTTTTCTCACTGACTGATATTCTGAACTGTTCTTTATAAGCACAGCTCCTTGAAATACTGTGCAGTCTTATTCTCAATGAGATTTGCTGTGGGTGTGTAGCTAATTTTGTGGAAACATATCTACTGTGTTCACCTACATCTGTTTAGATATCTTGCGTAAGAAAAGAGAGTGGGCTGATATTTCTTCACGCTTCAGGCTCTTCATGTTCTCTACGCCCTCACATTTCTGAACTGATAGCGTTACTGGTGCCACTACCACAACACTGCAGCTGAATACTCTTGGCTATTTTTGCAATTAGATTTTTGTTTAGATGAATGTCATAGAAGATAACTTCTTTCCCCCGCATTTGAATCTCTTCAAATAACATATTATAGACTTCAAGCTATAAAGGACCTATGCTAATGCATTCCTAATCCTGACAGATGTCTCTGGACAATATTTTAGTAAAATACATTTACTGCCAAATGGCTTTTCAAAGTTAATGGTCCATTGTTAAAAATGGTATCTCATGGTAATTTGAGTTCTTTCTGAATTTTGGACACTTCACTGTACAAGAATGTAACCTCATCAGAAAGAGAAATGAATTGGTATGAGTGGTATCCTGCTTTAGTTTCCAATTTACACCTTCTTGTCCATGACAACTACATCTGTTTTGCTGGAAAAACACACAGTGAAATAAAAAGATGTTTAAATCCAAAAAGCGTGTTTTCCAAACCCATTTGGAACCCATAATTTGCTGGCATTATATCTGAAGGCAAATACCTTGGGGCTTCCTTATCCCCTCTTTTAAAAAAATGTTTGCAATCTGATTTAACAGAGTGGGAAAAGGGAAAAGCACAGGAGATGCTGCAAAGCTTTGCCTGCCTCATGTGACACAACACATCCAGCGGTTTGTACCATGGTATTGATAGGACATGCTTTGTCACCTCTCCTTCTGTGAAGCTCCAACCCCTCTAGTAAATTTGTGACCTTTTGGGATTTGAACTCTTATTAAAGCACACATCCACTGTTAGATGTTGTAAATTTGTCCCCCAGCTGAACTACAGGTTTAGATCAAAGTTAACGTTTGCAGAAGATGTGAAAAATTATTGTTCCTTCATATCCCCACCTCATCTTTGGAAAGATAAAAAGGAGAAAAATAACATTATTTGATCTCTTCTTTTCCACAGTTACAAATAAATCAAAGCCTGAGTTTTCTAAACTAAACTTTTCCATTTATATTTACACTTTTTGTTCTTGAGGTGTGCAAGACTCGGCCAATGTTTGCTGACCTCACAGAAAATGCTTGCTGAACATTGATCAAAAACTTGACTTCCAGACATCTTAGTTAAGATGGATGGGGTTTTTATTATAAGGAATAGAATATTTTTTTAATAAATAAAAAGGTTGTCATATTGCCCTAAGAACTTATTCTTGCACTGACAGCTTATCCTTACTGTATTTTTTCTAAGAATGTATTGCAGTAAGAAAATTAATTTTGCAAACTGAAGATCCAGGGGAAAAAAGGTGGAGGAAGAAGTCTTTCTGAACTTTTGAGGAAAAAGATAGGGCTAATGTATTAATTTTCCCTGAGCTTCAATGATAAAGAAAAGCAGGCAGCAGTGGGGAACATAACATAGGAGCAGATTGGCTAAAGAAACATCACTTAGGAAACTTGGTACCTGCTACTGCTATTGAGAGTGACTTCCAAAGATGCAGGCAGTCCCCATAAACCAGTAGCCTTTGAATCCTTCCAGTCTTATGGAAACAAAAGAACCATAGTTGTTTCATATAGCATAAAACAGAGCATGGCAAGATAAAAAAAACAACTACACTTACCTGTATTTCCTACTTGATAACTGCTGCAGTCAATATTAACTTATTTTCTGCTTTATCTACTTCTGCTCTTGGTGCTTTTCTAGTCACTTTCTTACATGCTTTCTTCTTCTTAAATATTACATTTACATGTGGAAATTACATAAGTCCCTCTCCAGTGTTGTTTGTTACAGTAGACCTGATGACGAAGCTAACCCTCCAAGTGGGATCTTCCAGGAAGAAGGATTTTATTTCTGTGAATGTTTCCTGATGACCAAACCATCCCAACAATTCAACAATTCTGGAAACAATTCACTCTGGTTCCAGGTCTGGGACTGAAAACATTCCAGGACTCTTAACGCCAATCTGATAAATGTTAGAATACACGATGTATTAGTTGGAAAGTTTCACCTGACAGAGAGAGAACTTTATATTGGTCTTCTGCTGTAGAGGAGTATCTGATGTTGGAGAACTGGAGAGGAGCTGTGGAATTGTCTGGCACCCCATGCAGGAGTTACATAGAATTTCATTTCCAGACCATGATATCTGTATGGGAGCAATCACAAAGATAATTTCTTGACATTGGAGGATAATCATGGGCAATTGTTGGGAAGAGAAAAAGGCGAGAAAATGGGAAAATGAACAAGAAGAAAAGTCAGGTATTAGGTGTGATTTGCATCTCACCCCTCTATTTTAAAAGATAACTGACAACTTTATCCATTGCAGAATATCACAGCCTCTTTGCGGAAGAGTTCACTTGTTTTTCAAACTCTGCCAAAGGGCCGTGTCTAAGCTTCCAAAGCTGTTTATTGTTTGTCCATCTGGTAATGTGCAAGGAAAACATATGAATAAAAGAAACATCTTCTCTAGCCCTTCAGAGAGAAAATGTCACTCAATCCAGGAAAGATATTTGAATATGACAAAAACCCAGAACCTCAAAAAGAGTTTGCGTGTCCTATCCCACGGATAAAGTGAGAGCTAAGTTTCTGGGCACCTTAGAAGATTTAGGAAAGTTCAGAGACTTTTTTATTCATAAAGAACCTCTACAAATCAGTTACAGGGAGGCAAAGTTACCACAGAATTGATGAACTGTGAAAATTATTTATTCTGATGCTCTGAACAAGCAATTGAATTGAGACAGTTTGGGAGTCTCTGTTGACTAATAGAGGAGAAATATTCAAGAGCTTAAAGGCAAGGAGTGAATTGAGAGTGAGTGTTTATTAATACATGATTGAATTTACTACTCCAATAAGAAGATTTTAGTATGTTACAGCTCTTTAGTCTTCATCTACAGAAAAGGAAAGGTTTAGAATTTTTAGGCAGACTCTGAAACAGAATAATTAAGACAGTAATAGTTAGAGTGAAAATCCTGAAGGAGAACAGATAAGATGTTCATTGATCATCATTCTTATGCGAAGTGTAAACTAGGCAAACAGGAAAGAAATAAGGTAACTAGAAAAAGGGCTTTTTTTTTTTTTTTAAATGAAGTCAAAAAAGGAGTTACACGGAATAAAACATTTATTATTACAGAAAACCAGAAAGACAACAGACTGATCTTGAGCTTGTTTTATTTGGTTTAAGTAACTAACTCTTGCTGAGCAATAAAACTAAATTAATAAATTACAAGTAAAGTAAATTAGAAGGCAAAAATGAAACCCTGACTCTCACAGAAGCCAGAAGAAATAAAGGGTGGCATTCATTTGTCATAACTTTAGCCATGCTCAGCCAGGATAGCTGTCTGAGCTGGTTGTCTGAGCAAGTCATTGTAGGTTCCCTTTGTAATCAGTTGGATGAAATATGTACTGTTGGGTCCTAATTCATTTGCCCTGATTTAGAAGACCTCCTAGACTCAAATGAATTGTCCCCTAGAAACATTCCTCTTTTGTGGACTAAGAAGAGTGTCTAAACAGATAGGTAAGAGTTACATGTGTCCAGATGAACCCCAGTCCAGATGTTCCATAACTACATGAAACTCCATGGTAGAAAATAGAGTCTGTTTGATTTTAAGTAGAATCTATATGTAGCAAAGGATTGAAAAAATGATAGTAATTTGTAGCTTGGCTTCCCATACTCTTAAGGATTTATATATCCAATAACCACTAGAAACAATGCTGTATCCATACCAGTTACCAAGACTGTGCCACTGTTTATTTTTTATCCTGGAGGCCAGCTGGAATTATCTAACAGCATCCATATGTTTCAATTCTCCTAGCCTTCAAAAGAGAGCAGCTGTATCCCAGTTTCCTATTGGGAATGGTTCCTGGCCTATAAGACATCCTAAACTGTGTCTGGAAACTATTTGTGAGATTGCTATGCAACCCAAACCTGTGCCAGCCACCTCTCTGCCAATCAGAAATTTGACAAATAGACTTGCAGTGTCCATTCCAGGGGATTATTTAATGTACTGGTGTAGAGGTACCCACTTAAAATTACTTCATGACACAGCTTTAAGAATTTGTGTTTCAATAACCTGTAGCACACTTCTGTAGAGACAGTGGCAAAAAAATACCTCAGTGCATGTTGGATCCAGTTCCAAGTTATCTTGTCTCCATTTTCAGTAAAATATAAAAAGAGATTTGGAAGCTATGAAAAAAGCTCATAATATAGTGAGAATGAATGACAGCTGGTGTTGATAAAGGGGGATCTTTGCTGGGTAACTGAACTAAATATGAATGTAGGAGATACGATCAATGAGAAACAGGCATTAAAGTGATCACTGTCAAATAACTGAAGTCAAAGCAGACCGAAAGAACAGAAAATGACTACATGGTTTGTTTCTGACCATTTTATATCATGACATGAAGCAATCACAAGAACATAGAGCTAAGCCTACAGCTTATCTTTTAAGTCAAGAAGAGGATTAATCTAGAGTTCCACAATATTACACATTGGTAGATGGGTAGCGAATGGTCTAGTCTAACAATGGGTATCTTAAAGGTCCCTTCCAACCTAGACAATTCAATGATTCTATGATTCTATTTCCTGACAACTCACGCTTCATCTCAGAGGGAATTGGTGGATTTAGAATGTCACTAACCATAACACTAACAAAATATCTAGATCAATCTGAAAACATAGACTTTCAAAGAGAGTGCCAAATTAAAAGCTGTCTTGGGCTCTTGGGGAACAACAGGCAAGACCTGGGTAGTTACTACCAAGGTTTCCCTAGTGTTACCATAATTTTAAGTGTTACAGTAGGATTATTGCAAAAGATAAGCTATCTTTATGGAGGAATAGTATTACAGCAAAAATAATGTTGAACATGACAAAAAATGAGAAAATAATTTTATTTAGGAATAGTAGATGCTTACATACCTTGTGCAACAGAAGTTGATTGAGTTCCTTAAACAACGTCTACCACTGCTTGAATCATGCTAAGGGACATTACTTTAGAGACTTATGGGAAACTCAAGCTTTTCTTGAATCACAGATAGAAGCCCATCAGCTTGTCTACCCTAGGACATCTTTAATGGCATAAGATGTCTATCCAGTGGCATCTGAATCAAGATAAGGCTTTCTTGGTTCCAATTGTATCAAGAGAGGCCAAAGGTGGGATTCAGCTGCTTAAATGCAGGTATCCTGTGCTATTTAATGCCTGGGACATATTATGTCTGGGTCCAGCTGCCAAGTCAAAAGGACGTAAAGAGGCCCTGTGTCATTCTGCCCTACCTTGGTCTGTGTGTCAGATGCTCAGAAGTGTCTGAAATGCTAGTAGATGTCTATGTTTACACAACTGGATTTCATCACCAGGAAGCAAACATAGTCAAGGTAGCTTTTCAGTTGTGAATGGATTTGCCCATTTCAGGATGTGTCGAATATTTTCATAGATTTGACTGACTGTGATGAGACCATTAATACTCACCTCCCAGCTGCATACTTAACCCTGCAGACACTGAAATTTAGGTACTTGAAGATGAATCTGAATCCTTCCCCTTTCTGTGGGTGTCTAAACCAACAAATAAATTCCACTTTCAGGACTCGGTTAATTTTCTAAGAGTATGAATCCTGTCAGTCATGTTTGGATATCTTGAATACTCAAGTCCTGGACACCTATGTTTAGACAACAGAATCAATTCCCTAGTGATTTTGGATAACTGTATGTTGTCAGGTAAGATAAATGTCTCCAAGCCAGCAGAGCCTGATGAAATTTATTTTCCAAAGTTTCAAGAAACTATCTGAAATAATCTTGTAAACTTTAGCAATTATTCCATCAGAACTTGTGGAGACCAGAGCAGGCCCCAGAGGATGGGATGAGGTCAAACATAATACTTATCTTTAAATAGCAGCAAAAAAGAAGGATCCAGAAACTTATAGACTGGACAACCTGACTATGAAAGTCACAAAGATAGAGAAGAAGATTGTTGCACAATCACTTTGTAAACACTGGCAGGATAATAAGGTGATAAGAAAGAGCTAACACGTATTTGTCAAGAACAGGTCAAATCCAGCCAATCTAATATCCTTCCCTGAGGGAGAAGAAGCATAAAGTTTAATATAAAGACATATAAAGTGATCTCTTTTAGTGATTCTTGTATTTATTTTCATTTTCCCATAAATGCTGGATGCCAGGTCATTAGTCTCTCTTCATATGCTTTTTATGCCTTGCATGTGGCAAATGCCTCTGTTTAATGTGTGGTACATTTCCTAGGAAAATGCTATATTGTTAATTGACACTCTGCAGTAATTGCCATACCTTGGCAAGAATGATATGAGGCATATGTACCAGAATTTGTCATGAAAGTATTGCCACCATGAGAAATTACTCACTCACATCCTTGGGGGATTCCCCCTTCTTGAATCACAGTTCTACATCTGTATCTATCATGGTCAATATTTCTCAGTTAATCACATTCCGCATTGATGCTGCCAGCCTGATTTCCCCAACACTTCCAAAGGTACTCAGAATGCAGTGATCATTAAACTACACTGATGCAAAAATGATATGGATCAGGCTCTTGAGTTACAGAAAAAACACTAAATGCAAAAGCCCTTTTAAAATAAAGAGAAGCTTTCAGTAAAATGACTTTTGAAGTTCCAAAGTCCTTAGGATTCAGTATGAAAACAATTGATCATTATTCTTGAAAGCCTAAGGCTTTGCTCTTAATGCTTTTGTGCTAAAGATGATATAAGTTAAATGTCTACGGTGTTCAACTGTTCGTTCTTTTCCCTTCCCTTCCCTTCCCTTCCCTTCCCTTCCCTTCCCTTCCCTTCCCTTCCTTTTCC
>VXAK01009596.1:164942-296407 GCA_013399435.1 Arenaria interpres | reverse complement strand
CATGGTGGACTTCTCAGTATGGATCCCTATTCATAATACACCATTACATGAAACCTGCACTGAACTATAAGTTGGCTTCCAGTAAAGATTTCAGCAGCTAGAAAGATGTATAAGTACGATATAAGCTTGGTGCCCTCATCTTTCTTGGTATATAGGCTGTCAGTACTTTCTCAGCTTTTTCAGTTTAGAATAGTTCTCAGGAAAATTGGTAGGGTGACATTTGTGAAGTTGAGCATAAATCAAATTTCAGGAGTGTGTAAGGGAAAATTGGCCCATGTTAAAATGCCTATATATGCATACATAGCGGGACTTTTAAAAATGCCTTTGAGGTAGATGGAGAAATTACTTAGATGTCTATCAGTCAGTTTACAGGTCGACATAAAGTTTTAACTGCCTTTTTAATGTAATGAGTGCCTAAAATCTCCATGTTATCTCACCTACAGTTAGCAGTCTGAAAATTGGGTTTCTAGACTCCCTCAGTAGTCAGGAATGTGAGGTGGACGTCCCCAGAGGACAATCCATCCCACCTAGTTTAAGATCTAATTAATCTTTTTTTTTTTTTTCTCTAAAGAGGAAGCTCAAGTGCCTATCTTTGTCTTGGTGTCTTTGAAGAGTAAACAAGAAATATCAGGGTGTACCTCATACAAGCTTGCAAACAAAACAGCTGAAGCTGGGAATTGAGGGAATATCAGGCTGGTTGTTTTCCGTTTTCTTAATTATGGACTGAAAAATGAACATGAACAAGCTGAGCATGTAAGATGTTAGAGTAGGACTAAATGTATTAAAGCATCTAAAATTCATATGAAAGTTCATAGAATCATAGAATGGTTAGAGATGGAAGGGACCATAAAGATCACTTAGTTTCAAACACTCTTCCATGGGCAGGGACACCTTCCATTAGACCAGGTTGCTCAAAGCCCCATCGAACCTGACCTTGGGTTTAGTTACTGTTTACTGAGGCTGTTCTCTGACAGAGTGTCTAGGTTGTTCTTACAGTCCTCCAAATATTTCTTTTAAGTTCTTTTCAAAGCTTCTTTGAAGTCTGTCAACTCACATTTAAGCACCTAAGGATTTCCTATATGACTTTCTCATGCATTTCTAAAATTCAGGTTCAAGGTGGGGAGTCTCAGTCTGAAAAACTTTCATATAGCTCTCCACCCTTTTCTTGCCAAAATGCTGAAAAAAAATTACTTTGATACAAAATGCTCAATTCGGCCTGAATCAAAGGACTTTTTTAGACCCTTGGGAATAAAAGTAAAGCAAAGGAAAATAAATCTGTATTAGCAAATGATGAAAAGTATCGTCTTCCTGTCATTAGATCAATGGAAACAGTGCCTACGCTTGCTTAGATCCAGATCCAGGGTTAATTCCCCTCATTGCCTGAGAGCATCAGAGCCCACTTGGTTGACGGTCCAGCACAGTCTCCACATAACCATGCAATAGGAGCACTGGGGGGGAGACAGTGCCTTTCTAGGCAGTCTGCCTTGACAATATTTGTTGAATCAGTGATTGAATTGAGATGTCACTGGACTCAGTCCCAGATGAGTGACATAATCCCCAAATAAGACAAGCATTCTCTGTTCTCTCACTTTGTCTCATCTCACTTGGTTTATTCATTTAAAAGGCACTTTTTAAAGCCAGCTCCTAACAACAGGAGAGGAAAGAACTATGCGTTTCGACAAAAAACATTTGTTGGTTACATTTGTACTCTATAAATTTATAGTAAACCTAAACCAACCTTTATGGTACAAGACTGCAAACAGAGAGAAATTTAATGTCTGAATTGAACCTGAAAGAATAAGGACAGAAAAATTTTCCCACCGAGCTTCTTCATCGTTCTAAATCTGCTCTTGAATAAGCCTAAAACAATCTCTTGTGGATGCTGAATGTTTACTAACAAGGCTAAACTAATTCATCTTCATTAGTAGAAAATAAGAGGTGAATGGGACAGATTATTGAGACATGATGGGATACTTCAAGAGCAGTGATAAAAATTGTTAAGGATAACCACAATAAAACGGTTTGCAGCTAGCTCATTTTCATTAGCTGCATCTTCAAGTAGACATTCAAGTAAAACTGTGCGTGTGCAGGTTAGAACATGTCTCCAAGGTCTTTCTTCAAGGGATAGTATTTATGGGGTAAATAACTATGAACAAATTCCCTAGGTAAAGCTAGCAAAAGTGGCTAGCTAACAATAGCCAAAAGAGGACCCTTGCCTTCAGTAACTTCTATACCCGTATTTTACAGTTTGTGTGCTTCACCCTAGTAGGCCAAGACCTTAAATTGTTACAGGAGACATGGCCCTGTGTCACTGAGAACCCTGCTACCAGTGAGTAAACACCAGAGAAGAGGAAAGTTATACCTGAACAAGAAAAGATGTAAAAAGCAATTGAGAATGGTCTATGCCGAAAGAAAAAGATAAAATGGCTAATAGTGAGAATGAGCATTTTGTTTTCGGTTCTACTCAGTCCATACCTGAAAGCCCAGGAAGCAGACAGAGAGGAAATATATGAGCACACCCTGCCTTCATCTGGGCTGCTGGCAGGTCTGCTTGGACACACCACCTCCCATTCTCCTGTTCCAGAAGTAATAAAATCTGCCATCATCGTTCTGCCTGTGCCAAAGGCAAAGAAGAGTTTTCTGCAGAATGCTTTGCAGGAAAATTAATTGATGACAGGCTTCTTGGCAGTTTGCAACCATAACATTTGTATGATCTGCTGATGCCATGGTTTTATTCCCTGCTAATTAGATATTGCTCTCTTTACTATGCAAGGACATCTCTTCTAACTACTGTTGGCATGGAGAAGGCAGACCTCCTAGTAGGAGTAATCCAAGTCCACAACAACTTTCCATTCATATCGGTATATATTTTTATAAGGTCTCAGAATACTCCCCAGCAAGAGCCCCAACTCATAACAGCCAAAACATGACAATCTGCCTGATTGCTTCACAGTGTGGAGATCCAGCTTTGCCAGCCACCTCCTTGGCTTCAGTACAAATCCCTACCTCACCAAATGAGCCAGTTCCTAAGAGAAAATTTTGGTCTTTAGTTACACACTCATGGACTCAGTCCAGCTGACATAGCCAGACCGTCTACCTCTGAACCTGTCTTCTCAAGCTCCCTCTAAATCAATGGAAGGATAGAGACACCTGTGGATCCCCAGAAAGACAAACTAGGTTGTCTTCTGTCTGTCTGTCTAGATATAGCGGGAGCTTAGGATGATTAAAGGCCTCAGATAAATACCTAAAGTTACACAGGAAAGAGAGAGACATTAACTAAAAGAGATCTGCTCAGGGTGTCTACATGGAATTAATATCCTTGGGGTGACCTGCAGGCTGCATCTATACTAGTAAAATCACAGTGCCAGAGGGCAGACAGGACAGGACAATGGATCCCCATCTCTGCACATTCTGCATGTCCCTGGCATGCCTTCGTTCAGGGACAACTCACATTTTCCTAACTATAAGATGTAGTCTGGGAGTTGAGAACTATTTAGAGATAGCCATTCAGTCTAAGAAGAGTGATCTAGTGTTAAGGCTATGACCAGATCGCACAGCTGGCCTCCAGACCAGGAAATGGTCCCTGATTCAATTTCTGTAACAGCATAGATGTAATCATATTGAGTTCTCCATTCACTGTGGATTGCACTGTCTATGGAGACAGCTTGAAGGACTGAAGCCACCTGGACTGCAAATAATCAGAAGTCTAAAGAGAAGAAAGCTAGGTAAGATATACTCTTGTGTGGAAAGATGTGCTCTGCTCTGGAAGAGTTTGCAGTAAGGGAGGGTTGATGACTACTGTATTGGGGCATACCAGCATGAAGCACAGCAGAACAGCTTCACATCACTACACACAGAGACATCTGTGAGTGTGGCCTCTGCCCAGTCCCTGCATTGCTGGATCAGCTCCACACCTTCTCACACTACCCTTAACCCTCCTCGTGTCCCGCCCTCACCAAGTACTTTCTGTTCTCTAGCTTTTTCCACAGAGCTCCAAAGTCTTCCCAGGTCCATTAGGCCATGATGATACCTCCAGCTCTTTCCCTTATCTCTTACATTTGTCTCCTTACCATCACCTTCAGCTCCATTCTTGTTTCTCATGAATACATTTTTTCCAGAAATGTCACTCTCCATGTCTTCTGCGAGGGCAGGTGAGTCTTCTCTCACCTCAAGAGAAAAGAGGGGAGCAGAAACGAGGGGCCTGGGAGGAAAGAGCAAGCCAGCCCTGACACCCCATGGTCAGGGGGATGACCTACACCACTGCAGCTTCTGATAATGCCACAGGCGGGAGATGATCACAGCTCTTCCAGGGAAGGGTCACCTCCATCAATAGCTGTTTTCCTCTGACACTGGCAACAGCAGGAGTGGCTGCAGCAGCAAAATTAACAATGTGTGGACTCCAACAACTCAAATATGACCTTTTTTTCAATTGGTCACCCACAGAATATCTCCCAAACTTCTTGCTCCAAATGCCATCTTCAGTCCACAGGCCTCCCCCTCTCTTCCTGTGATATGGCGAGTCACCTGGGGCAGATGGGGTTGATTTGGAGAAGTGCAGGTGTGACTGTCAGGCTGGTATGGGCATGCTGGTTGGTTGACAGCATTATGGAATAGAATGAGTTCATTATGGAATGAAAAGCTCCTTTCCTGCCTTGACCTGGAAAGAGGCACTGAGAAAATGTATAGCCTCTACTCAGTAATGCAAATCCCCATCACTGAGAATAGTACCCTATAAAACTAATAAACTTTTTATATGGGTTCTGTGAGGCATTACCAACTGAAATCATAGCAGCCGAGGTTTGGTTTACTGCTTCATCAACATTCAGGGAAGAAAAAAAGATGCATTAAAAGAAGGAGACCTCTTATATTTCATAGATAACTTTTAAGACAGTAAAGATTTGCTAATTAGAAAGACGATAATTCTGGTTTACTGGAATTTATCCAGAAGCATGAAAAGTGCTTACAAATCAATTGAACTCCCCAGAAAAAAGGTTCAATAGGGTGAAAATTTTGTAGCAGATTTCACAATGGAATTAGCTTTAAATTTCTGAGACCGGCACACAGGAAGAAAAGAAGGAATAACAAAATAACATTTGTGGCTGGTTTTTGCTCACCTTGGGGTCTTTCTTTGCAAATGAAGAGTGTAGAAAACTTTGGTTTGCTCAGCTGAGGGTCGGGTTTCCTGCACAGTCCCAGGACACCAGAAACTGGAGCTGTTTGAGGAATCCGGGGTGTTGCTGCAAATCCTGAGAAAGCAGCGTGGGGCTGCAGCAATCTGGTGCTTGAGCAGCAGAACTCTGTGGATACTGAGGGCACGGCTACGTGAAGCTTTCACCTTCCCATTTAAAAGGAAAAAATATTTAATACTAACTTTACATACGTAAGAATAAGATTGTATATAAAAAGAGGTTCCAAAGTGCAGATTATATAGTAATTTTTTCATGGGTAAGCATTTGTTTTGGTAACTTACTGCCTCGCTTGAGAAGGAGTCTTCTTTGGAAGACACCGAGTGCATCTTACAGACCCCAGACGGTGTTGCTGTTAAGAAGATAAATTTTAATACTCCTTGCTGTTACATTTTTAACTTGTGACGTAGTGTTCTGGTTTGTATTTAGCAATCTTTTAAGTCTGTACAGTGCAGTTGGAACCTTATGAATGAAAATACTATTAAAACAATCATTTATCAGCTTGAGAGATATAGACTGAAACTATACAAATTTCTGGCTCAGTCTTATAATGATAACTCTTGACAGTATCTGAAATCACTTTTAGTTCTTTAAAATTGAAAGGAAACAGCAATTTGCAATGTCATAGTTTGGATGAATGGGCAACATTCTCAGAAGCAATCATGTAAAATAAACTGATATATTGGTTCCTGTAGGAGGCAAACAATCTTAAAATCTCTTTCTAAAACAGAACGTAACTTTGCATTATGTCCCACATTTAAATTGCAGTGATTTATGTATATAGTTTGTTCGTTTTATATTTATCGTTATTTGCTTTTCTGAGTAAATTCAACGTACTGAGAGCACATTGCGAAGTGCTACTCACAAAGCTTTGCTGACATAAATGCATGCCGTGAGACCAGTGATTCATTGAGAACAGTCAGCACCTTGATTCCGGTGTGGGTTTTAATTTTCTTTCTTCCGAGCTTAGCAAGAAAAACCCTCTTTTGGTACCAGACTAACAGGCTGCTTCTCTCTAGGCTTTTTACATCTCTCTCAGTTACAGCTACCAAGCAATTAAATACAGTCTGCAGCCCAGGTTCAGGTTATCTCTGCCTTATGCCCATTGCAATGACTGACAATGCAACATTCTGAAGTGTATCAAAAGCACTAAAACCAGAAGTTTTGAAGGAGTTGGATCCAGCAGTTTCCTCATTCCTCTCTTTTCTTTCACAGCACTGGGCTTCTTATAAGAGATAATCTCCTGTTCGTCAGACTTTTTAGAGAAGCAGGATAGCTGAATCAGCATGGCAGATGAAAAGAGAAGATCATCTCCCCAGTTCCTATTACCATGAAAAACTCTGCTGTTTCTTAATGGTCAGACAAAATGAATGTACACAGTGAAGTCAGGTGGGATTGACCGGTTCAGTACAGCTGAGGTTTCATCCTAAAGCTGGCGCTAACAATGTACTGTTAGATCAGTTTTCTGTAAAGTAATGCAGCTCCTCTCCCTCCCACCAGTACAGAAAACAGGGCCAGGGCTGTGACTGCCTATACAGTCTTAAATAATTTGCTCACTCCCTGGAATGATATTGCCCTGTCCATGGCACTTTCCCAAACAATTCCCAGGTACAAATTAGGATTTGCACGCGGCCATTCTAATTTGGAGGCTAAAGGAGTAAAATAGCATAGCAATGCTTAGATTGCACCAGCTGGCCTCCGTGACAGAAAATTAACCCTAGAAATATTTAATTCATTAGAATGGATGCAGATTAGGAATCTCCAATGACTTCTGTAGGGACCTATGCACAACAAAAGATTCATCACAGAAAGCACTCCCTCTCCAATCCTCCTCCAACTCTATTCCTCCTTGGGGTACTGGGAAAGTACATATTCAAACTAAATTCATGTGTGAAATTATGCACATCCAAAATTACGGATATTCAAAATAATACTGGGAAAAGGGTGGGCAGCCAGCTGGCTCACTGCTCCTGATATTCCTAGCAAAAAGGATACTCCTCCAACCAGAAATTTTTCTCCTATATTGTTTTTAAGGCTACAGTGGGTTTAGTCAGCATAATAATTAAGTGAAATCTTAATTATACCCCCCCGGGACAGACTGCTAAAGGTCAGGTTTCAGATACGTTAATGAGCTGCTAAATGCTGCTAACTGGGAAAGGCTTTTTTTAAGTCCTGCACAAGCCAGCCCACTCATATTTTTAATGCCAACACTGGGCACATCAGATGTCTGTGGGAGTTTTGCCATGAATAGGAAGCTCATCTTGTGCTTTATTTACAACCATTTCACCAGGTTTCATGAGAAGCAGCTTGAAGATGAGGCCATGCACCACAAAACTGGGAAAGAGCTTGTTGGACTAATTCCAGCTCTTCACAGGGTCCTCTGGCCAGTGATTCGGGGCAGAAATCAGAGCCACGAAGGAGGCTTACGTTGGTGGCAACCCTGCCTCTTGAAAAGGCCAAAAAGCAACAAGGGAAGGAGTCTAAGCCTTACAGAAAAAGTAATGTTACAGAAAAGTTATGTGCTGTCTTCAAAATCGGGAAAGCAACATATTTTAACAGATGCCCCAGGTTTACTTCTTCTATGTCTTGGTTTAACACCCAAGGTGCGAATCCCCAAAGTATGACATATGCATACATTGCTTTATATCAGGCTTTAAGCATATGAATTGCAACAAAAGTCCTGTGTTACTGAGAACAGCAAGGTCTGATCAATGCCAAGTGCTCACTGGTGGGTCCTGGTGATATTTTAAAATTAGATTTCTTTTTGCCTCAATTACCCTGCCATAAAATTGGTGTAATGCCCACAAAAACCTCACAGAGGTCATGATATTCATTAATACATTTAGTGCATGTGGGAATTGATGCATGCACTGCCATATCAACCCATGGCAAAATAATCAATTTGTAATCAGTGCTGTGTACAAATGGTGACGGGCCTGAGACTACATGGTGAATAAGGCAAATATTTGTATCAATTCAAAGACAACTTTCTAAATGGTATTAATATAAGACTAATATTAGTAAAGTCAGAAACTTAAATGCCAGAATTCAGGGCCAGAAGAGCTGCACAGTTTTAATTAGCTCTTCACATGCATATGGTTCTTAATGCTGTCAGCCCCATGAGTACATAGGGGACATGCAGTAAAAACCTTCAGGCCAATTCAGGCCAAAGTGTTTCCCTAGCTCAGAATCCGATCTCTGATAGTAGCCAATGGCAAGTGCTTTAAAAATGAGGATTTCCACAGGTAAAGCATAAAGTTATACTTCCCCAAAACACTGCCCCAGGCTCCAGCTGCTCCTTGGCACACTCATTTCCACATCCAAATATGTTTTCTCTGACTTTGATGGCCCTTTCCATGCAGTTTTCCTTCATCAATGTGGGCAGGTCCTGTCAGCCTCCTGAATGGTCATTATTAGTGTTACAGGTTTTTGAACAATTTTGGTATGAGTGTAGCTGAGAGTCATGGAGCAGCAGGCAGAGCATTGATATGTTGCAGTTGTAATTTTTCAATAGAGCTGCATAATGGAACATACGGAGTAGGGTTTTATTCCAGACATTTGGATGAGTCATTTCTTCTCTCTTTGATTCATCTTACTTTTCACTCTATGTCTAATGAGAGAAAACTCTTAGGTCCAGGGATGGACTTCTGCCCATGCAGACACACGCTGAGGACCATTATAACCATTTGGCAGCTTGGCTGAATGAATTCCTGCATCATTCCCTGGCACTGCTGTTTGATAAATGGTATATATGCAACCTACACATCCCAGATCTGCAGCCTGTGATCCCCAGGGTAAATTTATAAGGGCAAGTTGGGAATTTGGGAGAGGGCTGTTGTTCTCCATCATCGTTACTCTGTGAGCAGAGAGGATTGCAGCGGATCGCTTGTGGATCGCAACGTAGGGCAGCAGCCACATCACTGTATCAGCTGCTTGGCAGCTGCCTGCATCTTGTAGGTGAATGGGAGGATGCTCCCCAGCCTAAGCAGTCCCACCAGTGGGATGACCTGAGCCTGAGCCGTGGTGCTGCAGTGCATCCAACACCTCCTCCCTGAGCACCGTCTCCGGCTTGGCAAGGGCAAGCCTCCCTTCACATTCTTGTGCAATGCAGAACCTGGGCTTTTTGGGAAGAGAAAGGGAGATTTAATACCTATTTTTCAAACTGCTGAGTCAGTCCCCTGTATTTCCTTCCCTCCCAGCAAGCAGAAGCAAAAGGCTAATGTCGCCTCCTGCTCTGCCTTCCCATCCCTTTTCTGAAGTAAACAAATGTCAGCAAATCCTGCACTAACAGCGCTGTTAAAAATATCACCCTGTCAGCAGATGGGT
Organism: Arenaria interpres; assembly: GCA_013399435.1. NCBI lineage: Eukaryota > Metazoa > Chordata > Aves > Charadriiformes > Scolopacidae > Arenaria > Arenaria interpres. The sequence continues at coordinate 286,895 of VXAK01009596.1, read as the reverse complement.
TCATTCCCTTCGGTCTTGAGCTATCTCTTCGTTGCAGAAAAGGTGTGTTTTTACATCAAGATAAGTAGTTTAGGTGGAAACCTCAGTGGCCAAGTGAAGAGTAGGCATGCTACGCTCTGCACCGCAGTGTCATTCAGACAGAAACTATTAGAGAAGAAATGGATTTGACCTGCATTAACTATCGAGACAGAAGTTAGCCCTGCTTTTCTCAGCTAGAACCTGGCCCTGGGGTAGCAATTGAAAATGAGCTACTTCAGCCAAGATGCAGTAATAACACTCCTTAGCCTATCACAGTCCCCACGAACCAAGCTAACCACAGGACCAGATCTTCAGCCAGTGTGAAAAGATGGTGCTTCATTAGGCTTTGGGAATGTATGAGAAATATCCACGATCAGACAGACTTTATCCCCTTCAAAGGGCAATAAAGCTGCACAAAGCTTTGTCCAGGAGAGCTTCCAGCTGTTCAAGCAAGGGGACATCAGTCAGTCAGATGACTAATTTCGCTGGGGAAAGTGAAGGGTGAAGTTTTTACTGCTTGTTGCTTGTTACACTCTGAAGTTCAGAAACTCAGATTGTGCAGACAAATGCATCTTGCCATTCAAAGGTAAAAGTTTCCCCTTTCATGACTGGGTCCCACCACTGAAAATTTTACATACTTCACTCAGGGCCCAGAAACTTGTCCCACTCTCTTCAGACACCTGTACGCTCTCTTCATTTGCTCAAACTTACAAATGCCCCAGCCATTTTTCAGGCACCTATTTTTCCACACCTTTTATTTGCTTCTCCAACTATTTAACCATTTTGTTGCTTTTCTTTGAAGAAGTCACAATTTTTCTCTCTCTGCAAGAAAGTAGCAAATGACCAAATTAATTGTTTCTACAAGGGTATGGATTATTTTTTTCTGGATTCTAGAATCCACACATGATAAAAGTATTTTCCCCTCTTGAGGCTCACTAGTACCTTATTCTTCTGGTTTTAGGATGTTACTGGATTATTAAATCCATGTGATAAGCAAAGCACCCTGATCAGTGTCACAAATCTATCCTATGTTTTTAGCATAAATGAATATTTAATAAATTCATTAATAGCTTGATCTAAATTCTCTCCCTTGTCTTCTATATGTCACTTAAACTGGTGTCAATGAATAGCAATTTCCATATGTGCAGTCCTTGTTTACAATGTTCATTAAAAGGCTTAGATGCGAAACAGCAAAAAGCATTTTAATTCATTGCTAAGCACAGCAGAAAACTAAGCAGGATTCCAACTTTATATACAATTTGCAAGCAGTATACGTTAGCTCAGACGTAAATCTCACATAATGAGGTGTGCAGCCTGATGACTAATCACATCCATTGAAATGTTCTCCATGTTCAGCTCTGTTTCAATGCATGGGGTGGGGGTGTTGCAATTTAATATTTCAGTTCATTCTAACAAGAATGAGAGGAGCTTCTAGGCATGAAAAATTGTAAAATTTGACCTTAAAATGAACTGTAACAAACAAACCTTGAATACAAAGTGGTGTCACTACGGTTCAGTTAGAAACAGGTTTCTTTCTGGACTAGCAGGTCTTTGGCTCATCTCCAGCGCTCAACCCTGGGCTTCTACCCAGTGCTCCTTATGGTGAAGCTCTGGAAAGGCCTTGTCAATATGAAAGATCCAAAACTGGATAAGATTCAAAATCAGAGATGCCAAGATCATGTTAGCATTAATTATTCTTAATTCCAATCAAGATCAGGGTTTCATTACGCTGGTCTCTGTGCAAACAGGGATAACAGTGTTTGCCTTGGAGAATGTGCAAAATGCGAAACAGAAAACAATGAAAGATTGAAGGCAGGCCGAAGGGATATGACATGTAAGTAAATGATCACCCTGTGATTTAGCCCCGTTCCCATAGTTGCTTGCTCATGTCTGGGCTTCTTTATGTTGTCTCGGACATTTATTTTGAGGTGGATGGGAAAGGGTAGAGTGAGGGGGCTGTCAAGGACTGTGGAGCTGATTACCTGAAAAGACTATGTGAAATAAAAGAGACCAAAAGCGCAAGTGAGCCATCACTTTTCATCTGTGCTTCCAACAGAGTGGCATTAATGTATCTTACAGATTGACATCCCTAAGATTTGGAAGGCAAATTAACAGAGGGACTCCACTATCAATGCTACATCATTACACCATTTTCTTCTGCTACAGGAGTATGTTTCTCTATAGACTTTCTTCTGCAATAGAAAGATTTAAGAAAACAGGATGGAGACAGAAAATATGATTATTCTCACATAATTTTAGTAGTTTAAAAGTCACGGCCCTAGGTAAAATCCTCAGGTCATTTTCTAACTGGTGAAAAGAGAGAGGCATTTCATTGGGACAGTCATGCATATTGGTGTTTAGTCGACATCTCCTGCTGTAGTCATTCCAAGGAGATCAGATACCAGAGATATTGCTGTAGTTGAGAAGTTGGCAATATTTCATGGCAGCAGTGTTAGGCTGATACTGAGCTCTTCTGATATGCCATTATACAGCAAACACCAAACAGAATCAAGTGTTTGCCTCTCTCCTCATTGCTTTTCAGCCTCAAACCCTCACGGGTTTGCTATCTGTCAGACTCCACTGAAATGCGCATGAGGAGACTAATTCTTTCATGTTTTGGTCTCATCAGAAATTCCCAGAATTATTTAAAAGGCCTTCAGAAGTGCTCATGCTCACAGAAATAAATGCAGTCACTTGGAGCACACATGAAAGCACCAGTCATAGTCTGTGTATTTAATAGAAGTGCCCCATGACGCACTATTTTAATGGGGTTCACATTGTAATGGGGATACACCAAAACAGGGGAGCTGGAAGCCACTAATGTGCTCAGGCCCATAAAGTAGCCATAATTTGGGAGAAATATTTTTAAAGAAATAGAAATATTTATTGGGCATGACTGACTCAATTTATGATATTTGTGATAGCTTCAAGTGCATTTGCTGTGTTGTCGAAAGTGCTAAAATCTAGCAATATCAAAGTCCCTTGTGTGGCACTGGAGATTTCCCTGAGGTCCTTGTCGCTAAAAGCGCATGGTTCCACTGGCTGAGGTTTCATTGCACTTGGTTAAACACTCCTGCTATAAACTCCAGCTCTGTAAATTAGCCAATTTATTGTGATAGAGATCTGTTACTTAAAAGAACAGTTCTATCTTGCACACTTTTCAAGGTGGAAAGGCACATCAGGGCGTAAGCCCCTCCATCAGCATGTCTACACAAATCTGGTTAGAGGAAAAAATGTGCATGCGATGGTACACAAGAAGAATGTACCTAGAAATTATTTAATTGATCTGTTTAGATGCTTTTTAATATCAGAAAATACCATATCTCAGATAAGATAAAGAATTATATGTTAAGTGAAAATGAAAATTCTGCAGGAGGTTCATCAGCAGATCTTGGCTGGGCTTTATGTATTTGTTGCTGTAAGCTCCGTCACATTCAGAAGGAATAAATACTGTAATATCACTGATAATCTCTATGACTCAAGGAAACTTCTCCCTTTGAACAATGCTAGTCAGTGGTACATTACTTCCACAGTCAGACTCTCTGTCCCCAAAGTCTGAACCATCCCAGATATCTTCTTCATAGGATCAGGTCTTATTTCACTTCTTGTACTGAGCTTCCAGAAAAAGAGTAAACCACTGAGCACTGTGAGAGTGATTTAGTCCCCTACCTGTCCCACCAGACCCCCTTAGTTACCCTAGTTACCACTAAAACAGCATAATAGCTCAGGGAAAGCTAAACAAAGAAGATACAGTCAACAATCCAACTGTCCAAGCAATTCAAGTACAATTATTTTAGATGTACATCGAGAGATATAAAATGAAGACCACTCCTTTCCCACCTATATTTTAGATTAGTTAAAAAAATTGTACACTTCTCCTTATCCTTAATCAAGCTGGGAAGTTTTTTGCTCAGCCTTGTGATCAAGGCCTACTTCTTGCCCCAGTGCATTCTCCTGAGATTTACCTTTGTAGAAGACAATCTAAATTAAGGTACACCTTTCATCGTATATCCTAATGCTACCTAAAGTATCACCAAGATTCAAATTCTCTTTGCCTTCTGCATCAAGGATCCCAAGGATTTACTGAGTCTTCAAAAACAGGTAGTTTAATTGTTCTTTTTATTACTTCTTTCTTTGTGAAATATGGATGGTCCTTGGTGACTGTGATCAATTTGGTTAATCTCTGGGCTTCAGTTTTCTAAATGTAAGTGGGGATATTAAAATTAGTGACTAAGCAGAAGAACAAATGCATCCTACATTTTACTGTGTTGAGATGGAAAGTTCCTCTTCTGTAAAAAAGTGACTTTATGAGCCTAAACTATCTAAAATAGAGTGTATTTTCAAATCAATACAGCTGGATAAATTCATGTTTCTTAAACTTTAAGACCAGAAGAGAATATTAGATCACAACCTCACCTTCTGAATACCACAGGCTACTACATTTTACCCCAAAAATTATATTGTCTTAAAAATTTATTTAGTCAAAGAATATGTCATGTCAATATGCTGCTAATGGCCATGGCCCCTGCTATGATGGCGCTTTGATTAGGTAACACAAGCCCAGTTTTTCCAGGAGGTGAATTGGTCTCTCTACTGCCAAGAAAGAAGAAAATATCCATGTGCCCTGTTCATCTATTCCCAAGGAAAAAGAATTGTGATTCCCTCCCTCAGGGAGTTATAGGTTATTTTTCTGGATAAACTAATGGAAAGATCATTTCCTGTAGGCTCACAGCAAAGAATTGTAATGTAAAAATATATTTACTGACTGTACACCACTATGATGTCAAAAAAAGCTGTTATTGCATCCTGCATACAAGGTTACAGGTGTGGCTGTTAATGAAAACTGAATATACTTGGGTATCTTAGTGCAGTAATGTTGAGTAAAGCTGTGCTGTGGCACTTACTTCTAAGTTTATGGTTTTTTACTATTACTAAAAGCCCTGTGATTTCTTTTCCTGTTAACCCCGTTAGAGTACCCATTCCAGTTTTGGTTTGAAATACAGCACAGACAATAAGGTTATCATCACATTGACTGCCATCACCTATATCAGCATATCCTCTCCTTTCTGTCTTGAAGCAAAAAAGTACTGACTCATGCTGGGCTTCCTTCCTAGAAAGCCTACAAAAGCTGGCAGCACCCAGCCCCTCCTTCCAGTAGTGCCTAGTGACTTCTGAGGTCTCAGTGGATATTATGTTGAGTGACAAATGCAGATCAAATTCCTATCCCAGGAAGTTGATGGGTTGTGGCAGAAGCAGCAGATAAATGCTGAACAGGCATGCTTTGATGGAGACAACACAGAAGACAGACCGGTTTTGCTTAGTAATCCTAAGTATGTTAAGTTGAAGTTAGATATGATGGTACAAGTGTAAGAGACTTTAGGAACCTGCATAGAATCCACCTCACATCTCTAAGACAGGATGTACCTGGTACCTCCATTAACGTTTAGTAATCTAGCCTTTGGACCTGCAATGAAGAAGACTTTATGACCTCCTTAGACAGTATGTTCTAGTGTTTTATGCCCCTTAGAGGAAGAAAACTTTGGTTTTTCTGATGTGTAACCTAAGTGGGGATTTTCTGCAAATGAAACCAATAATTCCTGTCCTCCTGCCAGTAGAAGTGAGAGAGAATTGATTGCTCTTGCCTTCATGATAACTTTCTTCATGTTGAATGTTATTGAGTCCCCATTAGCATTCCAGTCTAAAGGGGGAAAAAGGCCAACTCATTCAGCTTTTCTTTATGCTTTTCGTATTTCAGAAACAGGCTATTGTTTGCTGGTTTTATTCCCCAAGGTGTTTACCCTGATTTTTCCACTTTTCTTATCAAATGTCCCTGCCCACAGCAGTGGGACTGGAACTAGGTGGTCTTTAAAGGTCCCTTCCAACAAAAACCTTTCTATGATTCTATGAAAATGTCATACCCCATTTCAAAAAACAGTCCTCCAGGTTATGCCTCCATCATACTAGAGTGAGCAAAATTATTGCCTCCAAATTTTTGTGTTATTACTGATAATTCAGCTTTTTATGTGTTGTAACAGAATATTTTTACTTACTCCCACTGAAATTCCCCATATTCTCTAAACAATCTTCTGTCTTACTTCCTCTTCGTCTGTTATTCTTTATTATGCATTTCTTTCATTTGATTTCCTAACATAAAGTGCCTTGCATTTATCTTCATTAAATTTCATCTTACTGATCTCTGTCCACTTCTTCAAGTTTTAAGTCTTGCTCTATGAAGGTTTGAACTCCTCCACAGTCTAGCATCACATACCAATTTCGTAAGTGTCTATATCAATAACAGAAAAAATAAAGAAGAACCAGGCCCAAGAGAGACCTTTGATGCAATCTCGCTTACAATGTCCCTGTGAGAATTGATAGATCAGTGGAAAAAACTTTATATGTGCACACTTTTAAATATTTGAATACATATTTGCCATGTTTTCCTCTACATGGTATTCCCTTAATTTGTCAGAATACTAAGTACAATAGTATTTAAAAACTTGCTAAGTCCAATAGAAAGATATCAAAAGCATTACTGAGATAAATAGCCTGTCTCCTTCTCCTTTCCATTAGGCTAGTCACTTTTCAAAGGAAGAAATTAGGTTGAATTGAGTTTATTTGTTTTTGATAAATCTATATCAGCTTTTTCTGATCACCTTCCTGTCCACTCAGGCATGGTAAACTGGTTTATAATTGCTTATTCTATTATCTTTTGAGATAGGAACTAAGCTGGTAGACATTAAGTTCTTTCTCCTTTTTAAAGACAGATATTTTGCTTTTCTCTCCATTCTTCTTGGACCATCCCATCTGCATTTACTCTTTAATTTTACTGCTAATAGTTCAGAGACTGCTTTGCCTTAGCTTTTAGTTTATTAATTTCTCCAGGCTCTTCCAGTTTGAAAAAATTTAACTGAATCAAGTGGCCTTTAATGGTTTTTTTTCACTCTTCTTTTTTCTATCCCTGACAGCTTCAAACTAATTTTAAATATCTGCTTATAATTAACCTTTTGTTTTGAAATTTGAGGGAGAAAAAGCGTCACACATTTTCACCTTCTCTGCAGCTTTCTTTATTTGCTCACCTAACCTCACAAGTACCGGACTTAAAATTTCTGTTGTTTCCTTTCTTCTTAAGTAGTCATAGGCCATTGCTTGTCTGGCAAATAAAAAATTGCTGTACTTCGTTCATGTCATGTTAGTACTAGTGAAACTTGGCAGTTTTGACCCAGAGCCAAAGACCCTCTGAACCTTCCTAGAACTGCTCAGTGAACTTAACTCTGCTGTCAGTGTTGTCAGAGACATTAGCGATGAAGCTGAAGGAACAGAATTTTACAGAGTGACAGTGGTGTCTGAATCATCAGAAATGTCAGGAAAATACTGGTTTCTGTCCAATTCAGAAAAAAATGGTTTGTATCCTTGGTAGGAAAGAGAAATAGACCTGCATATCTGGGGAGAACAACAGAGAGACTGACTGGAAAACTTCATATCTGAGTAATGATGTGGGAAATCCAGTCAGACAAAGATTTCTTCTCATGGCAGCAAAGGAATTACCGCACTGTATTCCCCAATTCCTGTATTTATGTGATAGAGCTGAAGTTATCTGTAAAAGGGGGATAAATGGAAATTTTATATTTGTATAATAATAATCATAAGAAAATTAGTGCCAAAGACATTGCAAAAAACAGTATTTTATTTCCTTAAGATATTACTTGTTCTATTAGAGAAAAAGTTTAGAGTTTAATTATGGTATTTTACTTTTCAATATTAACACAAGTTAGTGCATACACATTAATGTATACTTTTGGGTAGTTTTTTCGTACGTTATAGGTTTCACAGTAAAAACCTTTTCTATTAGTCGTTATGTACCTACTTTAAGATTAAATGCACCCACGTACTCATCACTGAGAATGTGATAGACTAAAATTTATAAATTAGTAACAATAAAAACATGGTAAAGATGTAGCTGTGAGCATAACCTTGCAGGTGAGCAGATAAGAGAGATTTTGGAATAAGCAAAGAAAAATCAATATTATTATAAGTTTTCCATTAAGCTGTTAGAATGTTCCTTCACCTAAAGCTTTTTTTGAAAAGTGCCAATCCATCATAACTTAAACTTTTGCTGCCAAAGGACTTCTTTTGACAAATTTCCATTTTGAAAACATTACAATGATCCACACTAACTGTTTAAAGATTTTCAAAATCTTTTATTTTGCCAATCACTTCTATCTCTAGTCCTTAACAAGAGCCTCACATATTTTTTCTGTACATTTGCAAATTATGGGCCCATTTCAGTCACATCTAGAAGGGGAATAGAGACTGCTGCAATTCTAGAAGCTTTGTGAAAATTGATGCCCAGAAAAAGGAAAAAAAATCCAAGATTATACCTCTTCTCAAGAAGTGGAAGGTAGAAATCAGATATTTTATATTTTATTGGTAACATCCAGATAGCAAACTAGCACATGCATCTTGGAGAGCCACCAAAGGAGCACACACCTAGCTGTGGACATGTGGTCAAGGGGAGGTGTTGAAAGGGTCAGGGCTGCTGGGACTATCGAGATGGAAGACCCCAGGAGCAAAGGTCACATGCACAGAGCAGATTTTATTAAAGACGCTGCTCATGGCCCAACAGGTTTACATTTTGCTTAGTTCAGCCATAAATTTATACTGGCTGATAGTTTGAAACAAATAAAAGCAAGTTCTTCCTTCATTCAGCAAGTAATGAAATTATAAAGCTCCTGGTAGCAGGAGGCTCTGGTGGCCAAAAGTGTGAGTGCATTTAGAAATGGAGTAGACAGGTGAAAAAAGGTCCCTCAGTGCCTCCAAACATGATGTTGCTCTGGTTTTGGCAGGCCTTTTGGCTGAGTGCTAAAATCTCAGAGGCAGAAACTGAAAAGAATTGTTCCTGTTTCCAACATCCTTTTCTTGAAAATCTATCCCTGAACTTTGTCAGGTCAATTAGGTAGAGGTAGAGCAATCCATGGTTCCACCCAATGTGGCTACCATCATGTTGTTAAAGGCAGAAGAGAGAAGTTTGAGAAGAAAGTGGTTCTCAAAGTCTCAGCTAGACCCTAAATGGGCGTTTCCAATGTGAGGTCTGTAGAGCTTTGTCTCAGATCACAGCAGGGTACCTGGGAGAGAGGAAACTGAGGCAGAGAACAGCATCTCTGCTCAGAATGATCCCTCTGTTTTCAGTGGAAGAGTCTTGATGGGATGGGAGATGGGAGGAATGACACAAGTAATGAGAGCAGAAATCCTGTGCTGCTACTCATCCCCTCAGCCTTCCTCATAAGAGAAGAAAACAAAAAGAGAGAGACAGAGAAAGTGGAGGGATGCCCAAACCTGGAAGGGACGTGGCAAGAATGAGGTCAGGAGCTGACTTAGAAAGAGAGATGTTATGACTTTATGGGACATCCACAAGTTTTAAGTGGTAAAATCATACATTAAATGGACCTCTGTCAGAACATCTGGAAAAGGATCCAGAATCAATTGGTAGATGAGGAAGGGGGTAAACACAGAAAAATGAGGAAGATTGTTGTGCTCTACTGATCCCAAAAAAGAATGAAATGCAGCTGCTAACACCATTAAATTAAACCATGCCAGGACACGGGCACTGGAAGTGGTGACCAGCCAGCCCGGTCCACACCCTGCAGTGCACTTACATGCTTGCTTTAAGCATAATACAAAATTGTAGCCAAGTCACTGGATTCTGCAACTTTACTTAGACCAAGGAGCCAATTCTTTCTGTTTGACAGTCCAAAAGTGTCAGTGTACAAGAAAACCGTGCCTTAAGAATTTGAACGGACTCACCCTAAGCCTACCAGGGAATTTAAGGTCCCTCCTGAACCAAGACGGTGATTCACAAAAGAGCAGCGTTTCCACACAGACTTTTTGCTAACTGCAAGAGTTCTGTAATACTGTATGTTTATCTTCCACTGGGGACACTGATTTGCAGTAAAGCAGGTAACATTCACAGAACTTGACAGTTTATGCTGTAATTTCACCTGTCTAGAATGGCTGTCAGGAGTCTGCTTTGGGCGACATAAGCAGCTGTATGAATCCAAACAATTTAAATCAAAAAACAAACTCAACAGTCTTTTTGTTCACTATTGCACACTTCATTTTTTGAAAATCTCCTGTTGTCATATTTCTGGTTGTGTTACAAGAAAATGACCATTTTGTATGCTTTGTTGCATGCAATTCTTCTACTGCAAAGAGTGAAGGCACACAGAGACAGGAGCATCCACATCTGCTTCTATTTCTTCTCTGCTCAGTAGTGTGTTTTCTTGCATTGTCCAGAACTTTGTCAGGGGTTGATGGAAAATGCAGAGAACTTTCCACTTTCTCATCCAAACACAAATATGTGGTTTTAATTTTTGACCAAAAATTTTTATTTGAAAGCCAAACACTTTTGGCTGTGTTTTTTAATGTTAGATTTTATATTTTCCCCCAAATTGAAAATGTCTAATGGGAAATAAAAAAATACGTGTTTGTGCATACTCAATATATAAATTAGATGAATATGTATAAATCATGAATAACTTTTACTAGTTAAACCTTTTCCAGTAAGCTTAACTTCAACTTTATCATTCTGTCCCAAAGTTCAATAGCTGTAGACTGTGACCGTGGTGAGTAAAATGAAAGTAAGTTTGTACTAAGTTTCAATTTATTAAAAAATCATACCCCTAAAATACTTCTCAGGATGGAATACAAAGTAAGAACCTGCCATGGAGCACTGATCATGTTTGGCTCTTTTCTGAGAGTCCTCTGAGAGAAGGGAATTCCTTCTCTCCAGGAGGAGCTCCGGATAGCTGAGAGAGAGAGAGACATAACCATGAAAAAAAAAAACCCAAACCAAAAGCATACTTTTTTGAGATAATTAATGTGGACCAGTGATTTAGCCAGTACTGTACTTTCTATCATTACCACCAGCATGTCAACTTTCATACAGTGTGGAAACCTGTGCAATATCACTGAGAAGTTCCAATTTCACTCAGTAGGTAGAGAACCATCATACCAACTATTCTAGTTATTTGTACTTAATGGCAGTATATTTTTCCCTTTGTCCATCATGAAGAAGCAAGGTGTCCCTTTCTTGGTCACACCTTCTCATTTCCCAAATAATGTCTTTAATTTATATTCTCTGGAGGAAAATTATATTATTTGCATTTGTAAGTGTTTCAGACTGAATCCCTTAAACCTTGAAAGATGTAGGATGCCAGAAGGAATTTCAAGAATGAACCCCAGACTTGAACTAAATGTAATGTTCTCCTTTGCGCTATATAGGCAGCCTGTTTGGGAACTAATTCAATGTCCGATAGAATCAATATCTGTCTTTTAAAGGGCATTTCCTAATTTTGTTTCTGAGCATGGGAAGTCTCAGAATATCAGGCTGTTAATTTAAGCACCCACATATGAATTCTGGTATCTAGTTTTCAACAGACACTTCACAAGTTTCCACTAGTTTAACTGGTAACAAAATCATAATGAAGCTTAGCTGACAATTTTTTTTGCCTGCTGAAGGATGGAAAACCTGGAGGAGGATGGGACCCCCTTTATATATGGACATGTATGTACTTTGTTTTCTCATTTCAGGTCATGGAACCAAAGGAGTGTTTGAACTTCTTTCAGGATGGCGTCGAACCAGAGAGAATCTGCCATTCAAGGACAGAGTAGCAGATGCCTACTCAGATGTCATGGTCTCCTATACAATGACAAGCTCCTTGTATTTCATAGCCTTCGGCATGGGTGCAAGCCCTTTCACCAACATCGAAGCTGTAAAAGTCTTTTGCCAGAACATGTGTGTCTCCATCCTGTTGAACTACTTCTATATCTTCTCCTTCTTTGGCTCCTGCCTGGTCTTTGCTGGCCAATTGGAGCAGAATCGTTATCACAGCATCTTCTGCTGTAAAATTCCTTCAGCAGAATACCTGGACCGGAAACCTGTGTGGTTCCAGACCATGATGAACGATGGCCATCAGCATACTTCTCATCACGAGACCAACCCGTACCAGCATCACTTTATCCAGCATTTCCTCCGAGAGCATTACAATGAGTGGATTACCAACATCTATGTCAAGCCATTTGTGGTGATACTGTATCTCATCTATGCCTCTTTCTCCTTTATGGGGTGCTTACAGATTAATGATGGAGCCAATATTATCAACCTTCTTGCCAGTGAGTCTCCAAGCGTCTCCTATGCCCTCATACAGCAAAAGTATTTCAGCAACTACAGCCCAGTGATAGGTTTCTACATTTATGAACCTCTGGAGTACTGGAACGGCACTGTGCAAGAAGACCTAAAAACACTGAGCCAGGGGTTCAATACAGTGTCCTGGATTGAACAGTATTACCAGTACCTTCGAGTGGGTAACATCAGTGCAACCAACAAAAGTGACTTTATCAGCATCCTCCAGGGCTCCTTTTTAAAAAAGCCAGAATTCCAGCACTTCAAAAATGACATCATTTTCTCCAAAGCTGGAGATGAGAACAACATAATTGCTTCTCGTTTGTACCTGGTGGCCAGGACTAGTGAAAACACACAGAGGGAGGCGGTAGAATTGTTGGAGAAGCTGCGACCACTCTCTCTTATACAGAGCATCAAGTTCATTGTGTTCAATCCTACCTTTGTTTTCATGGACCACTATGGTTTATCAGTAACTATGCCTGTCCTGATTTCTGGTTTTGGCATTCTGCTGGTGTTAATACTGACCTTCTTCCTGGTTATCCATCCTCTGGGAAATTTCTGGTTAATTCTCAGTGTCACCTCGATAGAGCTGGGTGTCCTTGGCTTGATGACCTTATGGAATGTAGACATGGATTGCATTTCTATACTGTGCCTTATCTACACTTTGAATTTTGCCATAGATCACTGTGCACCCCTGCTTTATACATTTGTACTAGCTACTGAGCACACCCGAACTCAGTGTATAAAGAATTCCCTCCAAGAGCATGGGACAGCCATTTTGCAGAACGTTTCTTCTTTTCTTATTGGGTTGGTCCCCCTTCTCTTTGTGCCTTCAAACTTGACCTTCACACTGTTCAAATGCTTGCTGCTTGCTGGCAGTTGCACACTTCTGCACTGTTTTGTTATTTTGCCCGTCTTTCTAACCTTTTTCCCACCTTCCAAAAAGCACCACAAGAAAAAGAAACGGGCCAAAAGGAAGGAACGAGAAGAGATCGAATGCATAGAGATTCAGGAGAATCCTGATCATGTTACAGCAGTCTGAAAGGCTTAGAAAAAAATAATAGCATATTCTCTTTTTAAAAATCGTTGCACAGAGATGCAGGGAAAATAGAGCAAAGATCTCAGCTGCTTGTGCTGGCCAGGTCTGACAAGGCAAAGGAAGATCAAGAAGGGGTATTCATGACACATCAAGGTGCAAACTTTTTTTAACAAAAATAATGAAAGTAAAAATAATCTCAGATGTTTCCTTTGAATTCTCATTCTCCACCAGGGAAAAGTCTGTTGGCCGTTAAGTGTTCCTGAATCTCAAACTGTAGCTCTTATAGAAATTGCTTGATCTGTCAAATGTAGGACTGAGGGAAAGGTGAAAAAAAGAGTTATCATTAAGTAAACAGTAGGGAAAAAGGCACATTTGTTTGATAATATTGTCCATGGAAAAATAATAAAAAATGCCCAACAACATCTTAAATGAGACAAGGGAACAAGACCAAGAGAGATAAAAAAAATGTCATGGTAATTTTTTTTTATTTTCTTGAGCAAGTTGGTTATGGTGAAACCTATGCACTTGGGAAGTAGATGTTTCAAACAATCTAAGCCAAAGTACTTCCCAATTCTAGTACACCATGCATATCTGTAATGCTACAATTAGAGTGTTATTGTGCACATGGATGGCAAAGTTCTACTGCTAAATGATAGAGGTACTGTTAATGTAAGAGAACAAATAATGATAGCCATTTGGAAATTTAACATTTAGTTTCTTTAAATGTGATACATGACCTTTATCCCAAGAGGTCAAACCTGGTAGTTAATACCATGCATACATTTTAGTATTTCTGAATTGTGAAATTCCCCTTGAACTAACAGATCTCATGAAACTAACCCAGGCCATTACCACTGCAGCAGTATTTGCAGTTCCTGCAGTGTAACACTTTTGAATTCTAATTTCTCAGTGTTGACATTAAATGCTGAATATTAATCAAGCAGGCGCTTTAAACATAATGATGGATTGCATATCACAGGCATAATGTGATCGTGTAACAGCTGAGTCAGCTCTGGAGCACCCGCACAGTATTATCATTATGTATTTGGTCCAATGGGTGAAGGGATATGTTTGCTGGTCCCTGCAATAAGCTGCAGGAAGTGGGATTTTCCCCTTCTTTAAGCAAAACGTCAGTCAAATACTTGCCACACACACACAAAAGACCTTGTTAAGGTTTGCATGGGGCTGAATCAACCCCTAGTTGTAAAAAAGACAGATCGGTCCCCCGTGGGAAGGGGAGGGCGAAATGTCTTTATTATTATTACTCCTAAATATTTGAGTGTTGATTGTCTGCAACATAAAGCTTTGTTATGGCAGTTGAAATTTCACAGAAGAGTGCAGTAAATCCGCAGTTACTATGTGAGACTAGGAATCGTACTGTAAAGAACTATGAATGACTTTCTCCGCTTTGTAAACTATACAGCTTAGTAGCCCAAGAGAAGGGATGAAAACACATCTAGCCATTTCGGTTTGCTCTTGGCCCAGCTCTGTGCTGGAGCTTGCCATGTCCATCTCCCCTTTCAGTATTTTAAAAGGGCTTGCTTTCTACTCTCTGGAATATGGTATAGCATCACCTACATGAGCAACGTCTTCCTGAATATATAGTATCCATGAGGACACTATGTAAAGTTATCACTATATGGAGTGTTTATGTCTACTTTGTATTATTTGTGGGTACCTTTAAAAGATGTCTGGAAGCTGTTTGCCTTCCAAAATGTGTATACATGTCTATTTGTGGCTGGTTAAATCAGTCTCAAACCTGCAGAGTTTGCTGATGAGGGTGTGTACATATGTTTTACTAAAAAGCTCTCTGCGAGAAGTTGATTCTTTGTTATGTGACATGTCTCACCTCTTCCTACTGTTTCATGGTTAGGAAGAGCCAGAGAAAATTCCCCTGCAGCACAAAAAGCCATTTGAATGCCAGTTCTAATGTTTGTTAGCTGCTTCTTTTTCCAAGGAATGCAGTTTCCCCTCTTCCCTATGCTTTCTGTACTTTGCCATTACCATTTGCCAAAAATGACCTCTGTGTTTTAGGAGTGGTCAAAGCTCTTGATTGTTCAAGGGACCTTTTGCGTGCAAGAGGTTTTAGAGAAAGATAAGCTTTCTAGATAGGTAAAGCTTCCAAAGTTTGAATCCAGATCCAAACTTCAGGTGCAACTAGATCAAGGTTAATGATTTGATCCAAGATATTCAAGGGTCAGCTGCAAAACTGAGGTAGAAATAGTTTAGTAAGATTTAGGAGCAGGGGATGTTTGAATGTTGGGTTATAGCTCAGATGTGTCTCTAGTTGGGAAGTATTCACTGACCTTGATTGCATCTTGAAGACATTGTGCAATATCCATCCTTTTTAGTACAGTTGGTTATGAATGTCAAGCTTTCCATACCTCTTTCATTTCCTCCACTGACTATACAAAACTGAAATGGTTGCAGCAGAACTGTGACCCTTGGGTGTCACTTCTGGAGGTGTCCATTTTCACGTAACTGAATGTGTTGTACGGGAAGATGCTGATCTTCTCTGCCCAAATGTACCCCAGGGATCTCTGTCATGCATTGTATTGAAGAAAGCAGCATTTTCCAAAGCCATCAAAGCCAGGATTCATCTCATCTAGTTTTGGATGTTGACAACGTAGATATTTATATCTGAGCTCCCTTTATGGCCTTAGGAGAGGGTCAGAAACTTCTGACCCATTTTACAGCTATGCATTAGGAGTAAATGAATCACACCTTTAAAAGATGCATATTTCTGTCCATTGGTGATAAAGGAAGTTCAGAGTGCTTAGTACAGACATCAGCAATGCAGAGTCATCCAGATTTGGTGAGATTAATCCCACTTAAAATGACTAAGTATTGAGGGAAAGAGAAAAGAAGAAAACCTTAGAAACTCGCCTCCCACGCATCTGTTTTAAGGATAAATCCCAGGAGTAACTAAGCTCAAATTTTATGTTTGGCTTATTGAGGCTTTTATGCAGAACAGAGCATTTAAAAATTGCCGCTGGAATTCCCGTAGCAGAGAAAGGTGAGATAAGAATTCAGAATATGTCAATATTGAAGGCAGGCTCGCACAAATGATTTAGTTTGATGAGATGTCAAACCAGCTTCTCTCTAATATCATGCATGTGCAGTAGCACTTGTATACACCAGACACAAGATATACAGATTACACTCTGGAACTAGAAGCTTTTTATTTCTACACCAATGTGGAAGGGGTGCAAAAAACAAACCAGACTTTCCATTGATGTCATTTGATTACTTTGTTTATCAACCATTTTCTGGATCTACCAGGAAAAGCCATTGCTTCTATCAACTCCTGCAGATACACGAGTCTCTGTAGACCAAGGAAAACTTTCATCTCAAGCTAAAAAAAAAATAAATACTTATTATTCTTCTATAATTCAGTTCACACTAGAATCATGTGGGGATGGGCAGTTCATAATTTTTAGTTCCTTCTTGTTTTTTAGCTCTTTTTGCTTTCAGTCCTTTTCAATAAATTCTACCCTTTTCTGCAGCACCTGGAGCTCAACTGGAGTTACATAAGTACCTGTGAAGAAAGGGCATAGCCCGGGCAAAGTAATTTGGCACTCTGATACATGCTGCATATTGGATCTTCATTATCCACCTTCTTTCCAGTTCACTGGGATATTGCACATATTCCTTTAATGTCTGGTTTTTTGTATGGTCTACATAAGCTTCCAAGAACCCTGTGTGATTTTCCTACTTGGTTTGGTTTCATGCCCTCAAAGTGTATTGGTTTGAATTCACTGTTGAGATAACTCTGTTGAAGTTAACAGATTTATTGTCATGATATAGCTGGCTTTGCATGCTTTCTATCTGGTAAGAAGTGAAATCATGACAAATGAACCTCTTACCTTGTTGATGTGCTCGTTGAACAATATATCTGTCTATACTCTATAGCCATTGTTGCATGCTGCATTCAGGAGGCTACAGTGAAGTTATATTTTCTTCCTGCAGTTTTGTCCTTACTCTTTCCCATGCGGGCTATTTTAACCTTAATTAATCTATTCCTCTGTCTTTTTTGCTGGAATTAAGTATTCACCTCTGTAGTCCAGTACCTGATGTTTCATAAAATTATTGCGTAACAAAGCAACATACTTTTTATGGCCAAGATAGGCATGGATGCATGGCACCTTGCATGGAAAATTTAAACAGGCTATCTTCATGTTTATCATTCTCAATCTTTTACTTCAAAAAATTCCTATTTAGGATGTAACCTGCCACATGCTAATATCTATTTGAGTTCAGTTGAACAACTGTAGTTTTTAAATATTCTCCAGTGGGAAGAAAAATAACCAAGGGGGAAGGAAGAAATAGGAAGTAAAGGAGTTGTGTAATCAGTGTTCCTTTTGTCCCTAAAGGGTCTCACTGCTCTACTCTTAATTAAGTCATGCTGAGTAGTGACTCTAGCATAATTAAGATTTATTTCAATAGAGTTATTCCATATTTCACTATGACAAGAACTTGGCTTATTGTCTTTATGCAAGTACCATGCTAAGTCTCTTTGATTAATTTTTCTGTAATTATAAACTTTAATAAGTTCTTTTTCATTGCAACACTAGGTTTTTGAGTACCTCAAGGTCTCATTTGATGTCCTAGGAAACACTGAAAGGAAGCAAAGTTAGGCAGTTAGTGAACAGGAGACATGTTGTAGTGTTGGGGAAAAGGGAGACTTCACAAAGAGGCAGCGTATACTCCAACAAGGCTCTAAATAAAAAATGACGTTAAGGCTATCTCAGGAGTTGAAGATGAAGTGGAAACCAAGTGAAACATACTGTGTGGAGGGTACTGTAATCAAATTATAGACTTTGATTCTTCTTCCATATCATCTTACAAGAGCAAGAAGGCATTTGAACAGGGAAGAAAACTGAATACAGAAAAAAGCTCATCCACCACCTAAAATATTTTCACCATAGTCTTGCATAAAGTAATGCCACAGATCAAAGGAGTGCAGATTCCCCCACCTCAGCATGGGCCTCTCCGTGACCTGTTTTCTATGTACAGCAAGGAAGGGATACCATCCTGGGTTTCACACACCCTTGAGGAGGAGATCCAGAGCTGCTTCCTTACCTGTGAAGCTGTGAAATGAGGGATGGAAGGTGCACACCATGCTGCAAGCACAGGAGTTCCCCTGTTGTTTGCTTTCTGCATTCTGTAGAAGCAGCAGCACCACAATCTCCTGGAGATACACAGGGGAACCTACCTGGCACTGAGTGCCAACATTCAAAATTTCCCAAGGAGTAATCTGGAACTGGTGATCACAGCAGCTCACAGACGTACACCTCTGGCCAAGAAGACTGTAGGGAATTTTTTGGAGGTGTTCTTTGAGAGAACCCCATTTTTCACTACAGAGCCGCGCACATCAATTCACCTGCCTGAAACTGGAGAATTGCAACTGCTTCTTCTACCACATCACTCAGGTATAAGAAAGTTTTCTCGATGCTTTTCCTTCTAACCTGAAAGACTTTCTTCTCCCCAAGTTTTCTGGCTCCCTCATGGCTTAAAAGTGAAGCATTCAGTGTGAAATTTAGGTGTCCATTCTACCCCCCGTGGTGTGAAAAGTCAGTGCTTAATCACAAGGTTAAGGTGAATTGTGGATTTTCAGGGCAAGCATAGGGATCTGGCGTTTTTACCCAGAGAGGCAAACAAAATCCTGGTGAAAAGAAGTAAGCATGAAGCATTTCTGAGCTTCTTCTTTCCTTGCTTGCTTTGTTTCCCCTCTGACATACCAATGTGCCCACAACACTATCCTCATTTTCTTCCTGCTTCCTCATTAAAGAAAATAAAGTTTCCCTTTCCCACTCCCCGAGGCTATCTTTCCTTTGCAGCTTAACTTATTTTGTACTTTAATCTTCTGTGTGTTCTCTCAACCTTTTCAAAATTTTCCTGTTTATTTCTGAAAACTCTGAGAGCATAACCCTGTTGAAATAAATGGAAGACGCTTGGATGCATCAAAGTGCAGACTCTGGTACAGAACTAGCTAATTTGTAATAGCACTCAAATAGCTAAAAACTTCCTTCAGACAGAAAATTGTCTGTACAAAAACTCAGAAAATAATTAAGCCTAAATTTCCATTTTTCTGCAGTTTTTATTTTGTAAACTTCCACTCCTAGTTCTTTTTACTGTAGGCATTTCTTTTTTTTCAGCATGCTTTTATCACAGAAATGCACTTCTGTTTCAGAAACAAAACTAAATGGGTATTTCTTCATGCCCTCAAAAAGAAAATAGTGCCCCTGCTTGGAATATTTTGTGCCAAGTTTCTGTTCAGAGCACTTTTTCCAGGCTGAGTTATACAAGCCTCTGGACACAAGTATTCTACTGCAAATGCTAATACAGCCTTAACTAGAGAAAAATTAATGGTACCTCAACAGTGTACCTGCTTAACTTCAACCCCTCTTCATCAGCCTACTCCAGGCAGTGTTTCTAGCACAGACTGACAATGGTCTCCCCATTACTTGCAGCACCACTATTCTGGCAATCTCAGCTGTATAATTCTCCTGAACACACCTCAGAGTCTGCCCTGTTTATGTACTAAAATCATGAAGAGGTTAGCACAGCTTTTTCTGAAGAAGGGATTTCTCCCAGAGTAAGGCAGTGTGACAGCCCTCTGCTGTAAGACTGTTTCTCAGTTTCCCAGCTGTATGCTGGATGTTGCACTGCTTGGTAAAGGACAAAAAGGATCACTTTTCTTTGAATAAGCCGCTTGAGAACAGGACATGAAATATTTTAGATTAAGTCATGGATAGAAATTTTTTACATGGGAATTTGAATAGGAACGTCAACTGAATAGAGAGCAAAACTACATGAACAGGGAAATCTTGGTACAAAACATTTTTTTCCTCTTTCTCTTGCAATTCTCACATGATACTTCTTCAATCTTGTTTCCTTTCATCGATAGGGGCTGAACTTTTTTCATGTTTGTCACACCGAAGATAATTCCTGACCTATGAAAACATCCTGTCTGCCAGAAGCAGACATTCACTTGGAGGGAACCCCACTGTTATCAACCCCACATGAAGGAAGCATCTGGCACGGCAGAAGTGTTAGTATGTACCTATTTAGACATAGGCCTTCATTCCCAGCATCTAGACCCACATACTGAATACGCTGGATTTGTGGGATGTGTGATTTTGCCTCTACAGAAAAAGAAGAGGTAGTTTCGAAATTCAGTTCTGCAGCCAGATCAGCTCTCCACCATGAGGTGGAAAAGCACAGAGTGACCAAGGAGCCAGCCTAGCTGCAGTTATTGTACCTGTTTGAGAACTTCAGAGAGGGCTCATCTAGCTGTGAAAGCCTAAACAGCCTAGGCCAGAACAAGAACTTGTTCTCTTCTCACTACCTCAGAGTATAAAAACAAACTGCTGCTCAACAGAACGATGAAACGTGGTCTAAGTCCTGGCCATGATGAAGCCAGCTGAAGCACAGAACTTAGGGTGCAACCTCTTAAGGCTCAGGCAGTTGCATTCAGAGATTATTCCAGGTTATGGCATGACACAGGTGCCCATATTTAATCTTCAAAACTATTCAATATCTAGGGAAGTCCCTGGCACCGTTTTGGTCCAGAAAACCAGCTCTCTCCCCCACAATTCCTAGGCGTGGCCCAGGAACCATTCTCACCAGACAACTTGTTTGCAGTTACTTTTTTTTTAGACTGCAGGAGAGTTTGATAGTATGGACGGTGACAGACCATGCCAGCCTCCTTCGGGGCCAGAGAGCAACCCCTGACATTGGTTTACTAGCCAACTTATAACTTTTGACACCAATGCAGCCTATATTCATACTGGTATTTTACTTCTAGAGATCTTAATCCAGCAAAGCACTCAAGTAAATGATTTAGTTTTAATCAAATTCTTAAGTCTCATGGACTGGGACATCTTTGAATTTAAGCATGTGTTTAAGTACTGAATTAAATAAGGATGCACTTATCTCTGTGCTTCAAGATAAATATGAGCTTTGCAGAAAAAGAGTCTCTAAAAGAAAAGGCTCTTTTCCCATAACATACTAAATCCTACAATTATAGTACTAATTTCACAATATGTAGAAAGACTGTGCCAAGCACATATATTTATCAGGGTTTCAATTTCCTTGATGTAAGACATCTCAGGGACATTTTAGTGATTTGTTACAGTCATGCAACACTCAGGCAAGAACAAAGCCTTGATGAGCACTTTTCCTGGAAAAAGAGCAAGAAGATATTTGAATCAGGATGAGAATAGAGTATGTTATGATGTTAAACCTATTTTTTAAAGAAAATATGCAACTTTTCATTTAATGTAATTCATTGTTCCTTTCAAGTGATACTCTGGAGAAGTGCTGCATATGCCTCTATTATGGATAAGAGAGTACAGAATTGCTTGATGAAGTTAAATCCAGTTTTGCCAATAAAAAAAAGCCAAAGTAAAAGCAAATCAAAACAAAAAAAAATCTGGCTTTGTCTCAGTGTAAAACTTGCCATGGCATCGTCTATGGTTTTTAATTAAATTAAATGTTAATGATGACATGAATGGGGCAGAAGTGGAGAACCATGTTATACACGTTCTTGGGCTGCATCTGATGAGGAACACTTATATATACCAGGAAGAGAAATAAAGCCCCTACTCCTGCAAAAACAGATGTAATTGCCAAGCTGTAAGCATTTTGAATAATCCCATTGGCTTCACTGGAGCCATCAAGACGTATATAAGGTATGCCCAGAAGTCTTTGCCAGTCTGAAAACTGGGATAAGCAATTATTCTAACCTGAAAAGCAGATGGAAGACCTTAAATCAGACATTTCCTCAACATCCTGAAAAAAGTTCAGGGTAACCTATCTCTGTTCCTTGCAAGAACAATACTTTTGTAAAATCTTTGCCCTAAAATACGAACTTGATAGAAGCACAGGCATTATAAGCATTTAAGAGTCTAATGACAGTGTCTTTTCATGAAATATCTTCCCCTGTGATGTCTGCAGTCAATACTTTCCACGACCAGATGGAAAGGGACATGTGAAAATCAGGTATCAAAGACTTTCCCTCCTAGGCTATAGCCAAAAGAGAGAAATAGGTACTAGAATTCATCTAGCTCAGACAGCTACTTCAGGGTGAGGGCCCTTGCACACACCTGATGGCAGCTACTAGAGCTGGGGAATAGCCTGGGATAACTAGTTTTTACACCTGAGAGCACACCTCTGAAGTTGGGCCAGACTAATCCCTCTGAGGCATCTCTATTGATTATAACTGCAGTGAAAATTGAGAAGTAATTTTTCAGGTGATGAGCAATAATCAGTTTGACTGTTCATTTGTTTGTTGGGGGTTAAAATGGGTCATTAGGGATCCAGGGTGGCAGCTGGGTGACTGGAGCATTCCAAACAAGGCAGTCGAGATCAGCCAACAGTCACTACAGGAAGGACTGAATTAAGCAAGTCCTGTAGAAAAGATGAAGGTCATTTTTCCCTGCTGTTATTTATGTCCATTTGCACCCTAATTTAATGCAGTGCTTGGTTGTTTGTTTTTAGCCCGTAATGGTCAGCTTTTCTATCTCCCTTTAAATTGGAGAATTTGCTTAATCTTTCTTTATATGAATTTAGCATCAGTTCGCTAATTACTGAAATTTCTCAGGTGTAGGCAACTTTACTATGCTACAAATAAACACCGTAAGTTAATATTGGTTTTCTTCCCTCATAAAGCTCCCTTGTTGCTGAAAACTGTTAATATTTTTCAAGATTATACCATGACCATATTTGTATAACAGCCTTTTACTGAGCTTGAAATTCTATACCAAATACTTATGTCTTTGAAAGACTGAAATCTTCAATAAAATATATTACTCTTAAATAGTAGAATTTTCCCTTTCTTTAATAGAAAGATATTCAGTATTAATGCATATTACAGGACCATTTTGTCAGGTCCCTGTTCCCTTACATTTAGTTTTGGAGGAAACGAAAAGGGTTTGTTTTAAGAGCAAATGTGGACTAAGACCTTGAGCAGCACCAGGACATGGCACCTCCTACCTCTCAAGGGGTGCAGGGCATCTCAGGGCTTGGGAAGAGCAGGGCAGAGCAGTTGTCAACCCTAAGCTGGCATGTAGTCCCTCACAGACTATCAGCAGATCATTTACTGCTTCCCTGAGGCTACGCTAAGTGCAACCAAATGTTTAAATATCTCAGAGACAGCTGACTAGATAATGGCCTCTATAGGACATAACCCAGTTCCTTTCTTCACTAACCGCTCATGCCAGCTGCCCTTTCTCACCAAGTTCTCTCTTTCTTTCACATTCAGGCTTCTCCCTTCTCCTCCATGACCTTGGTAGCTCTCAACTCCTTTTCACACAGTGGTAGAGTTGGGAGTTCAAGCCCTTCCAGTGCAAAGGCATGGGGTATGGTTTTCTCGGGTTTTCTCTGACCATTGCTAGGAAGCCCAAGGAAACCTGCCCACATCATACTCAATACTGCCCCGTGGCTATGAGACCTACCCCTGCCTCTGTGCTATCACTTCTCTTCCTCTTCATACTGGAGGTACCAACATGAGTATCTCTCAGGCCCTTGATTAAATAGTGAGCTTAGAAGGACATGTTAAATCATGTATTTCATATTCATTCACATTTTCCCTATCAAGTGTAAATGGAAAACTTTGCGGTTTGCCTTGAAGTCTCTGGTTGTATCCTGAAGTCCTCATCCCTGGTACCCTGTCTACAGGGAACCTACTGGACTAAGGCTCTGTCCTTGCCCATGGATATGGTTTCCTTTCAAAGGAAAGTGCAGGAGCAAAGAACACGACCTTGTTGGTCATGTTGGAGAGGGCACCTGACCGAAGATATAGGTCCATCTTTGTCAGGCTATTTTCCACAGATACACTTATTTTCCATTTTTAAATCAATCACCATTTCCTCAGGTGAGTTTTCCAGCCAGTGGCTCCAAAAGGCACTGAAAAAAGGCAGTTCTAGAAAACTGTCTCTGTTAGTTGTTGCTGAGGAAACTTTCCTTCGTGAAAGTGAATAGTTGTCATCTCACATGGTGAACTGGTAACTCTACTGTGTCTTTGAGCTGCAAAACATCTCCACTGCCAAACACGGGTAATATCAAGTGCAAAAAACACATGCTGGTAGTATAATACTGAGGATGTTCAGCTGAATTGCAGGAAGTCATGAAATTACTTCAGTTGAAATATTATTTGTCATCAAAATTGTACAGCTCATGTTGCAAATCATTGCAACAATTTACCAACTTTATACCTAGAAATTCAGGACTACAAAATACTGCAACCTACGCAACAGACACTCAGCTGTAGCAACATATCTGTGCTGGTACCATGTCAAATGTCCTCTTGTCAACCCATGGCACAGGCTCTTCTGGAAATCAAGATAATTAGCTCATCAGAATTATTCCTGCACGTACAGCCAAGAATCTCAGTTCATCTAAGTCAGACAGAAACATGAATTACACTTCCTTACTTTCTGAGGACTTTGTCTTCAAGATTCTGTGTCTGGTTTAAGGCTGTCACATGAGAAATGTTTAACCAACCAATTTACTGATATTGCCATAAGAGTTTCTTTCTTTATTTTTCTTTTGCTTTCTGTTTTTATTTGATTTAACTGATTTGGTGTAAATTTCCTCCATTATTATCCTTCTGTCAGATTTATTTGAAGGGGAAACATAAAAAAAATTTCCTTGATTATTAGATCATAGCTCCTTAGAATCACAGAATCATAGGTGCTGTCATTTCTACTTGTGTTGATTCTGTCCTTTTCATTTTCATGAGGGAGGATGCATGTTTGACCCCAAAGTAACAGTGGTGTGCCAGAGAATTAAAGTGCTTTTTTCAGTTTTCTAAGGAATACTTGGTCCAGAAACTTCATAGATTGCTACGATTAAGAAAAGATAGCCCAGAACTGTGGCATGAGATTCTCCTCTTCATTGCCACAGACATAGAAAAGTTTGACAAAGCTTTCTCTGCATGTTGCAAATGAAGCAATTAGAGTCTCATTTCAACCATCAATCCCTTAAATTTTGCTGAGTTCCAAGAAATGATGGTGGTGTATGCCTGGCATGCCTGCTATCTTTGGGGAGCTTCCCCAAAGGCTTGCTTCTGCAACTATATTTGCCATTAAAATTAGAGAAAAGCTCAATGTCAAATTTCACTTCCAGAAGATCTCTGGCCACAGAAAATTTCCCTCCCTCCCAAACCAGGTCTGGTCTAGGAAATTTTAATGATAAAGAAAAGTTGAAGACAAGAAAATTGTCTTTCTGTCTTTCTGAATTTCCCAATTCAGGTCTGACTTGCTGTGTGCAGAATCACTTGTTTGTAGCTGGCCACTCTAAAGAAGCAGCAGTTACTGTTCTGGTAGATAAAACCACTTAGTTGAGGATACTGGGTTTTTTCTATTTTAGCCTATATTGGTACTTACACTGCCCTCCAGTGATAAAGATGGTTGTTCCAATCATCTGGTCTAGTCTTTTGTAGCAGCTTATTTCTAGTTTTTGCTCAATTTGTACTGAAAACTGCAGTTGTCATTCCAGAAATTTAGCCAGTTCTTGTCCAATAATAATTTTAATAATATAATTCCAGTTATTTTTATTTGTAATTTTTTTAAAAAACTAAAAATAAATTAAGATTGTTGTGAGATATAAAAGGTAATATGGATTTGAATATGAAAAAACCCATAAACACATAATTTTGGACCTACTAAACCATCACCAATTACTGAGATTTTCAATTAATTCCTTTTTTAATGCAGATTGACATTTTAGTTTTAGCTCCGCCAAAAAAAATGTCCATTTTCGTTGTTGTTATTCCTGCATATATAATTCCCACATACTCTCAACATTGTATCTTTATGGATTTTGATGGTGTGTTGATTGATGGACGTTAGATGTGTTCTGAGCTGTTGGTTCTCTGCCACGCAGCTCAGAAATCAGTGTGTAGTGTGGAAGACAGGTGGTATCTTCATGGCAGCATAGGGAAAAATGACACAGTGGTTGATAGAAGGTGAAGTTTCTTTGAGCTCATGGCATCATGCAGCAAAACCATGTATATGGTCCTGCAACTCAAAGGTTTGGCATAGTTTCTTACAGCAAATGAAATGTTTCAAAAACATTACTGGTGGGGCTGCTATCCTAACTCCTCATCTGTGATGAGCTGACCTGTATCTTGATTGTGGGCACATATGGAAACATTAGAGATTGGAAAGAAAATTAGCAAATTTACTTTGCTCATCTTATTCATGATCACTTTGTATTTCTAACTGTAATTTACATTTTGCTTGGGAATGCTGCAGTTGCGCTGGTGGCTATTTTTTTCCATCTCTCCTTTAAAGGAATACAAGTAGTTAGTGCTCTTTCCTAAGATGCATCTCAGAGATATGACTGCCGCTCACACAGACATATTTAAGAGTATGGGATGCAAACGGAACATTTCTGAGAAGCTGAGAAACTACCGTAGTGACTGGCTTGTGCATAAACCCCTGTTGCTCTGATTATCAGCAGTAACTACACTATTGCTGTTAAAACCAAATTAAACTGTGGCTCCCACACATATTGCAGCAGTTTGGTTTTGTACAGTGATTGGCAGGACAGGACAGGTCAGTGCTCCTGTGGTCTGAATCTGAAGGAGGTGGTGTGATCTTCCCAAGCTGAAGTCAATGAGAAGCAGCCACTGAATTTGTTAGGTGTAAGATCAGTCCAGGCTAAGCAGCTTTTCAACTACAACAATGCAATGATCAGACACCTAATGTGAGGTCTGCAAGATGTCACTATATGGAAAGAAATGGTTTCTTGCTTTTTATTATTTTGGGGTGGTAATTTTACCAGTCTTTTTTAGTCTAGACTTCCCTGCAATAGTATTGAACAACAGCTTGAACAGGACTGTGTGACACCCAGGCAGAAAAATTGCTGTACAGATCATGCTCACTGAAAGAGTTAATATCTGAGAAGGTTTGCAGAGTATCGTCCAGGCTTGCTGGATTTAGGTCTGGTTTTCAGCAGCCAGTTCAGGAAATGATTTTATGTTAACAGATGATGTGCCTGAAGGTAGCACTGAGGAAGAGACCCAGGGATGGAAAAATACAAGACTTAATACCACACTAGCAGTTTTTACATCCTTCAGACAATTGGAGCTGCCCTCCTAATCACCTCAATCTGGGCCAGGTTAATTGGTGCCTTCCCAGCCGTGAGTGAGTCTCACACATTTTCTGCATCTTTGCTAATTAAGAGAATTTTCATGTTGCATAGTTGCTTTCAGTATTCAGAGGAGTTTGCCATCGGCTAATTATAATCATTGAGTGATGGCTTTAGAATTTCATGTTTGTGATGGCATTTTATCACATTAAATTAGAATCCCATAACTCTTCTTGAGCTATGATAGACAAGGAGGTCACCTCTTTTCTGGATGTTATCCACCATGTAAGTTTGTGCTGATATTAGGCATCTACTAAATTTTCAACAATTTCAACAATTGCAATCTATTCTACTCTTCAACTGAAAGGACTGGAAACCCAGTTAATTCCTGACAGAGGAACACAAAAATGCTGGGTTCAAGATCCAGGGCACAAGCACTTTACTTTTATCCTATGGATGCTCTTGCTTTGTGTGATTTGGGAGAACTGGATACCAGAGTACTGGGGGATTTGAAGGAATGAGCCAAGGCAGCATATTCTTCACATCATTGCTCCTCCATATCCAAATCCATGGCGTTTTAAGAGCTTAATCACTGATGTGGTGTGGAAAATCTTCCGTCCCCTTGAGCCAAAGGAGCGAGGAGAGGATTTCAGCCTCACAAAGCAGTTGTTGCTTCTTGCAATCAGTGCTGCATCACAACTCACAGGAGATTTTCCCCTGCGCTCTGTGAAAGCTCCTGCAGTTGCTCACAGGGGTTTCCCAGCACTGACGCTTCCCTGGAGTAACTCCTAATAGTTCTCAAAACTTGATGCCAAGGTCCTGAAACATCCTCTTTGGTGCATGGCCAATAGGTTTGCTGCTTATCACTTCAGCTGCAATCACTTAGCCTTTGATCCAAGTTTGACAAAACCGGAAATAGCCAAATCAGGTCATAAAGTAGAATAAGCACCAGTGGCTAATATAAGCATAGTTTACTTAGACTCATCCTACAGTGTGCAAGGAAATATATTTGCTGAATTCAAAATCTGTGCAAACCTATAGCTTTGCAGAGAGTCTTTCTATGCAGAGCAGTTCTGCAGTGATGAGAAGACAAGGCAGCTTTGCAAACATAGATACAATGCTCTGTCAGCATGGCACTGTATCAAAGCTCGTCACTCCTGCTCAGAAATAAGGTTATGATGAGAGTAACATCACACCAACACAACTATGCCATTTTCAAAACCAGACTAGTACCTTTGCACAGATCCTCTACAACTCACACTGGTATCTCTAACCCGGCGTAGATTTACAAGCATAAATATTCCCACTGTTGCTCACATCTTTCAAGCACAGGCTCACATCTCACTGGTGTCTGTGAGAGAGAAGCATGTGCTTATGAGCTTTGTTCATTTTGTTCACGCAGGATTTGAGGAGTTTATTGAACTGTAAGTAGCTGGATATTTAATTCCTTCTAAGGCAGGAATAAAGACCAGTTGCAAATGGGATTTGCTTTGTTCTTGGTTGAGGAAAAAACCTATAAAGCTAAAAATGAAATTTAGCAATGCAAAGAAGCAGTCATATCATAACCATGCTGCTGTTTCTTCTCGGCTTCTTGTTAGAAGAGTAAATATTTCTGAGTACAGATGATAAAATTAAGGAAATAACTCAGAGAAAATTGCCTTCTTTTCAGTTCATGTGATGGTGGAGACTGTTTCTCCTGATTTTCAGGCGATCTTGAAAATTTGTATCTAAGGGGTTTTCTTGCCCAGGAAATAATGTCAAAGATAATGATCATGTAACTACCACTGTAAATTTGAAGCTTATGACTTATGCATGATCATATACATCAGACTTGTATTTCTTCTACTGCAGATTAGGTAATACAGCTCATACTTCTCTGCCACTGTTCTGTTCTGCTGTACAAATCACAGTCTCTTCTAAGTAGTTAGCAAAATAGTGTACGTGTGGACCAGCTCAAATTTTGTGTGGCTTGTTTAGTTCTTTCCGTGCCAAAGGGACCATGAAATTTTGGGAAGCCAAAGTCATGATAGTGTCAGCTCAAAGTCATGATAGTGTCAGCTCAAAGTCATGATACTTAAGGAATAAATATTTATGTTTGAAGGTAATGGTGTCAGCAGAGGTCAGCAGAAACACATTTGAACAAATCCCTGAAAAATACTGCTAAGCATCTGCTTTCTTAGGACTACCAAGTAAAATGTGCACCTGTGGCAATATAGAACTGCAATTTTAAAAAACCTCTCCGGGTTCTATCATTTTCAGAATAGAGAGTTTCAGAGTTAAGCAGCATTTTCTTTCAAAGATGCTTGCAAATATCTCTCAACAAATGGCTGGAAGTTTTCAGTCCTAATAATTTTCTCAGAGTACATCTTAAAAGAGAATCTCCAAAGGGGTCCACAGCCCTCAGAATATTAGTAAATCTGCAACTGCATAAGGCAGGGGAAAACTCACTCCTTTCCTACATATATAATGTCTAACACCAGCCAACAAAAAGATGAATAGAAATGGAGAGGAGCAGATCTATTTTTAGAGCTTTAACTTCTTTTTCTTCCCCTTCCTGGCAATTATCCAGATTTTGGAGGTTGCAGTCATTTCTGTTGGCAGGAGAAATCGATAAAAAACTCAGCTGTTCCTTCAGTGTCCTCCTCTTTCACCTACAAGGCACGTGAAAGAGGCTGCCTCCAGGCAGGAGAAAGCAGATTCTCTGGCTCACTGAAAGTCCCCTCTTTGCCACTGGTTCAAATCAAGAAGTTTCCCATAGATATTTTTCAGACCCAGACTCCCAGTCTGTCTGTAGTCTTGGTTATTTTTATATTTCCGCTTTCCTGGTGTCTTCCACAGCCTTCCTACCTGTAGGATCAGGGTTCAAACACCCCAAACTGGTCAAGTTGCCGCTTCCCATCTAGACCCTGCACCCTCTGAATAACATCACAGGCTTGTTATGGATGGAGATGCGTAGGCTGCTTCAGCTCCCTGGCTCAGCAGGTGAGCTGCATACTTCATTTTACTGTCTCAGCCTTCTTTTTCCCTTTTCCCCGAGGCATATCCTATGTGATCAGTTATGAAATATGGCCGGGGGTAAAAAAGGCAACACAAACTGCGTCTCTTACAGTACATGACATGATTAGTAATGGTTAGGCTCAGCTACAACATTGTCCTTGGCTTTTAGGTCAACAGAGAGCAGGACTTGACCTCTGAGAGCTCTGAATGAAGCTAAATTTAAGGTTTGATATTTACAGACTGTTCAGATCAGAGTTGCATCTGGGAGGTACTGTGCTACATCCACCAGGCAAAATAATTAGTCTTTCATTGAAATCCTTTTCCTGCTATCAGCAATGATTTGGCTATTGCTGTAAATTAGGTTTATAACTGTGATCATAAAAATGCAGTTACACTGGCACATATTTCCTATCCATATTCAGCCACAGAGATGAGAGATGACTTTTTAAATGAAAAGGTATCCATTTCTGTCTACAATGCACTGTAACATTAAAACTCTTCACCAAATCTATTTGTACACAGATGGAATACAAATAAGGGTGACTGCATCATAATTTTTTCTGACATCCCTATAATGGAAAAGCCTCCGTTAAAGAGAATATAGTTGGTAACAAATGGCAGCTTGGTAGCATATGATTTTTGTGTACTTCTCCATGTTATTGTTCTCTCATTTTTCAACCATTTAATTCACTCCCTGACATTCAAACATAGGTGACCCTTTTTTTTCTTAGGACCTTACTGGGACATATTACAGCAATTGCCTCTAAACTGTCATTTTGGCCATCCTGTTATAAATAGCTCATCTCCTCAGCATAAATTTGCACTTGGGTTCTCAATTAGCCAAGTTTCTATTTTTAATTCTTCTGAGGAATCCCCAGAGGAATAGCTCTCTTACCGCAGAAGTGTAAGGGATCTCCTGCTCATAAAGTCTAACAAGCAGTCCCTTGACAGCTGGTTCATGGAAATGTGATTCATGTGTTGACTTGCTAAAAATAGATGTGGCTGAACCAAAATAGAAGTTCCAATGTAACAGAAACCCCCTTGAAACACTGCCAAAAGTATAAGAAAGCTCCATGAAACACTAATGACCCAAGGTGGCCAACATCTACAAAAGTCAGGAAACGAGGCAGATTTTTTAAGAGATACCTAAAGATTGTGCTTGGCTCCATTGAGGCTCACTGCTTAGGAGCTTTTAAAAATCTAGCAGAAACATACTTTTATCATTCTAAAGTCTTTGAAAAGCCTGGATGTAGAGCACCTTTGAGATTGCCTCATTAGTGGAGCTCCCCAGACTGAGAGCTTCAAGAGGGCAGTTTTTCAGAGCTTGTACTTTCACCACGTTTGTACCCTATAAGAGATACCTCATCAAGGACTTAAAAATCCTTAGATGTTCTTGAATATCCTGGCCATCCTAGTGTTAATGGGAGAACCCACAAAATGTGAAATCACCTAGAAATAAAACTGAAATAGACCAAATAAGTTTCACTGCTTTTGAAGAGGGCATTGCAGCAGGAATTGGGAAGCGCAACCAGTTACAAATGCATTAATCTTTTAAAAATTCATTCATTATTAATAATGTAAGGTATAGTTTTCACTATCGATGCAGGTAAAGTCAACTTAAAGAGGCTTTATTTTTAAAATCTTGCTACAATTCCTTTGATGTCTCAGCCCTCTACTGTCACTTAGCAGGAAAGAAAGGCTCAATCCTAGGTCCAGAGACTCGCTGGAATCAATCACATTACGTAGAGCTCTACCAAAGCTGACCCACTTGCATGGTCAGTTACTCAAAAACAGTAAGTCTGTACTCTGGAAGACAAATCCAAGCAAAAATTTAATCCTGATTACAGCTCAGTTTAAGTCCTCAAAATTAAAATTCTGTGGGAAATGAACAGAACAGGTCTGTGGAAACTGCACGTAAGTGGAGTGGTGGCAAGGACCGTACGTAATAGAGTAGGAATTAAATTCTCTTTACAGAACTCCGTCTTTTGTGAGCTAAAGCATCAAACCCGTACAAAAAAAGGGCTTTTTAATATTTAGGAAACACATTGACTTCCTCCCCTCTGTTCTGCAGGTGCCCTGCACTGTCCTGACACGTCTCAGGTCATCAGAAATCGTTTCAGAGATTTCACTGATGACTTAAGAGCACTCAGCATGCAGCTGTAATCTTTGGATTACACCTTAAAATTACGGAGTTGCTTATCTGAGAAACAAACCACATCCACACTGTCATTTAGGTCATTCTCAAGTGGAGACAATCTGGACCCAGGGATTTGGTTTCACTCACCACACAGTTTCAGATTAGGTGCAAAACCCCACCCTCGTATGATTTACGCCTCTGACTTCTGTTTTGTAGTTTGGGAGCAACTGGATCTGCATCCTTTATATGAGAACCTGAAAACCACATAAATAAGAGCAGAACAAAGAATGTTAGGTCACTGAACACCTTTTTGCTGAATAAGCCAAGAAACAGAGTAAATTTTTCTCTGTGTCCTGAAACTCAATAAAGTTTAAGCAGAGCAAAGCAAAACAAAACAGACCCTATTTTTTAATTAAAGCAGACAGAAGAGAAAAGCTACTTTTACAGCAACAGCCGCTATCAAGAATATATTTTCACAGGCATCTCTGGTATAATCAGCATCATAAACTAAAACCTTTGAAAAATGAGAGGACTGTGCAGACCACAGGGATCTAAGAAACTTGGCAACACAGTGAATACATCCACGGGGTTGTGATGAATGTCAGAGAGAAAAGTTAGAATGTGATGTACTGCTCTTGCGTTATTTTGTCCAGATACCATTAATTTTTCTAAGATCAGCAGGAAAAAAAGAATTAAAAAATTTCTAGGTTGTGAGAAGAGCCAGATCTGAGCCTTTGGATAACAGCACATCAGGAATTTCTTTCTTTTTATGGGATCTTAGTAGCTGTGAAAAATGATGCACTGACAGTCCTAGAAACATAATGCCTTGATGTACCCAGAGCAGAGATAAAGTGTGAAATGCCAGATAATGCAGGGAAGAGTGTATTGAGGAGGTGAAGGAAGATACAGTAGATAGCAACAGAGTAGGAGGGTAGATAGCAATGGAATAAGAGGACATTGTTAAACTCTTAATCTGAATGAGCAGCTTATTGAAGGAGTTGTGAGGAGTTGTGTTGAGTACGTAAGTACACTGAATTATTTTGTCCTGTGAGAGATAATGCCTCTTTGAAAGATATTAATGTGCTTCTCAACGTGCACATCTCTCTGCTTTTGCGCATTGCCCACAGTGTTACCTTTGCATGAACTCTTTTGCATGTCTGTAAGTAAAGTATGAACACCCTGCCTAACTCTGAAACAAGCTTCTCCTGGACAAAGTAGAAACCAAGCTTTGCTTTGGTAGCTGTTGAAAACTGTTTTGTCTGCCTAGAAGGATACAATTATTTATCTGCTGGCAGTGCAGCAATGTCTCTTGCCCTGACAGGAGCGTGCAAAAGTCTTGCGCGTGTACTTGCACACAGTCAAGGACACTTCTTCATGTAAATAGGCACTGGTTTTTTATTTGTTATAGGTATGTCTTACATCACATGCACTCAGCAGCATAACCTAAGAAATTTTCTCTGTGTAAAGTTTGAACAAAGATCAAAGACTAAATACAGTGGCCAAAGGTAGGACTCCTTGGTTTAGCTGTTGTCATGTCCTCAAGGCAGCAGTGGAGTTTCTGCTCCCATCAAGGCTTTTAAACATCAGCAGAGCTGGTAAGATTTCCTAAATCATATGCATTAACATGCCTCCCCAGCACCAGCTCAGCCCATTTGCTGATGATTTTCTGTACCTTGTAAGAGTTATTGTTCAAAGGTCTATTCCTCCACCATGCACTGGTCTGGCTCTGATGCCAAATGGCACATTTCATGGGGTGCCAATGTTGTGTATCTCTAAGTCCCTCTTAATTAAGGGATCACAGGAGCAGTGGATCCCAGGGGATTTGTGTGGATGCTGTGGGATGGGTAGTCCAGCTCCAAGCCAGTCAGGATGCTGAAACTGTAATGCCTAAGAGGAGGCAATGTGCCACAACACGAAATTATAGTTTAATGTCCCAAGAACAGGAACTGAAAGAATCTAAGTTCAGCAAACTGAAACAAAATATTGTGAGCGTGAATATTAAAACGCTCCATCCAATTTCAAACACACCAAAATGAAACATTTATAAATCCACCTGTTTCAGGATTTAAGAATACAATTAATAATAATAATTAGTAAATTGTAAACAACAACAT
Source organism: Arenaria interpres (assembly GCA_013399435.1). Lineage (NCBI taxonomy): Eukaryota > Metazoa > Chordata > Aves > Charadriiformes > Scolopacidae > Arenaria > Arenaria interpres. The sequence goes on along the minus strand of VXAK01009596.1, from coordinate 252,312 downwards.
TATAGTAAAATCCAACTTTGCATCCTAATTTACAAGAAAAGCAAGTGTTGATAAAACAGCATTTTCCAAGGACTAGAAAGTAGTTTGTGCTGAGCCATTAGTTTTGCAGTAGAGCTCACAGGGCTCTGCTGTCTAGGCTCTCTTGAAATCAAAAAACCACCCCAAATATTGCACCAAGACAGCTACAACCCTGGGGAGTGCAGATGGATAAAGACATGCAGAGGGAGGTAGAAGAAATAATGAGACAGTGCTGGTAATAGTTGCCCATGAAATCTCCCTCACTACCTGTGTGATTTCGCTCCAGTACTGGTAGAATTCAAGTTAACAGATTTACAGCAGATTTACTGTGGAAAAAAAAAAAAAAAAAAAGACCACAGACTCACCCTTCACATCTCCCTCTTACTTTCATAATTTACTTAGGTTTTCTTTTGTGACAAGTGGAATTAGACTATGCTCAACAACAAAAAAAAAAAAAAAAGATACCATTCCTTCTCTGCTTGAAAGCCTGGGCAAGGAGTACCATGTGTCTTCCCATCTGTGCAGAAGTTTTGCTGATTGCTCTGGATCAAAATTTAAGGGAAGAGAGACACAAGGGATTTTATTTCAGAACATAGTGTTATACAGCACAAGCAAGAAAAGTTTCAGAGAAATTTTGCATCCCTATTCTTGTTTTCTACTGCAGGGATTAATAATGGATGAGCAGCCTCATGTTTTATTGCCAAGTGTAAATAAATGATTCATTTATTTTATAGATGTATATATATATATTTAAATAGCTGTTTGTAATCAAATGATAGATTCTACTAGCTTATGACCCAGAGTTTAGTTCATGCTCCGTGAGGATGAAAATTTACAGTATGAATCAGCAAATGGTTCTGCTTTCTCAGCACATACATTGCGAAGTGCGGCATCTTATGCATCATTCAAACAGAATGCAATGCACACCGTAAAGGAGGAACTCCTCGTTTTTTGTTGCTGTGCTCCAGCATTTCCCCATATTAGTTACCACTGAGCATTAAAATGTGCAGTGTCTTAGTAAAGTTGTTTAGAGTATAGTCTCGTAAGGGTAGTCTGTCTAGTGCTTGCTGAACAGGCCTTTGTGAGGCTCTGGGCATGCTTTCATGCCATGACCATCATTAGAGCATGTGAACATCAAATGGTTTGAGTCCTGCAAAAGGATAAGAAGGAATTAGTTACTTGGTAGCTTTCTAAACTCGAGTCTTTTTGGATACAGGCTCCTGCTTTTGCTCATTCTGTCATGATTTGTATTTCACTTGCATGCACTAAGGACTGCTCCACAGCCTCCTGAAACTTTTGCAAGTGCTCCGTTTGGCTTCAGCAGGAGCTGGCCTGTTTCCAAAACCCTTGGTATTACTCGACTGAAATATAAGTGACGACAGCCTGTTATACAGAGGTAGATAGATTGAACAGCAATACAAGGACAAATGCTAGCATAATCTCCAGGGTAATATCATTTCCATCTATGTTATATTTTAAGTCCAAATCTTTCCCAATATCCGTTCTGTTACTAATGATACTTTGAGCACAAAGAGGAGCTAATGCCATGCTTTCTGATCTATTTTCTTTTGACCTTTCCTTGATCCTTTTGAATATCAGGATATAAATTAGGAAGGGAGACTGTGTTGCATTTATTACGTGAAATTACCTTCTGAACTCAAAACTCCTCAATTTCATGTTTGAAATTGAACACCATCACAATGAATCCCGAACTTCAATCTCATTAACATCAAAGGTTCCACTATGTAAGACCCGTCTGGCTGGGTTTTTTTGAGTATACAGTACTTCAACTTATGAAACATACAGCGTTTTGAAACATATGGAAGAGCTTGAAATGCATCCATATGATTAGCCAAACCACCTGCACACCACAGTGCTGATTCTTTTGCTGATGATTAGTTAGCAAAAAAAAATAGATCTCGATTTCGATTTAATTCTTGATGGAATCTTTCTCCTATCCAGCTTTATTTTCTTAGCTAAGACAGATTCATCCTCCAGTAAATCATGTGATTAGGCATCTATGAGCAATTTCAAGGTGGCAGTTTCATGAAAGGAAAGGTTAAAATCAGACTTCTCAGTATGTTTGGGCTAAACAGTCTCACTGGCTTCTGCAGTTAAACTTTGACCTTGATCAGAGTTGACAAGTAAATGTTGACTGCTTTTAAAACTTCCAACCCAAGAATATAAATGTGAGCCAAGATTCCAAGACGAGATCCTGGGATTCTTCTGACCAAAATAAGGACATTTGTAGAGTCCACATTTTGCCAGGAGACAGAAGTAGGGATTTCCTGGGCACAATCCATCGTATCATAACAAAGGTGAAAAAACCTAGGACAAATTAATCATGCCCTGAAATATCCTGCTTCTCTCTGTTGATGAGGAAGGAAGCTTGGAAGGTCTAGTTCAGGCATAGATGTTCACATTGCAGAGGTGAGGTGAGGTGAGGTGAGGTGAATAAGTCCTCTGTGACTCTGAAGGGATTGCTTTGGAGTATGTCTCCTTTGAGGATGGCTGCCAAGAGACAGAACAAGGGGTACAGCCAAATAACTAGCAACACTTATTCCCAGGGAGTACCAGGAAAACTACAAAGATCAGGATGAGGCACATATGAGACCTGCCTGAAGCCTAGCAACAAGAAGAATACTTTTATGATCACCAGTGGGCTTTGGAACAAGCCTGTTGAGAGAGAAATCTGAGAACTTGTTGACAGATGCACCTCAGAAGAGGTATGGATACATACAGAGGAATCAGCAATGAAGGGTCCAACAAGAAAAACTGCATTATTTCTATATTAATTGCTGATCCTGACATTGGGGTGACAACAGTTAATTATTTTCAGTAGGGTTTCCACTAAAATACAGAATTAAAGCTGTATATTTATTTGTAGCTTGGGAGGGGAAGGGCAAAATCACAGAAAATTATTTAGACAGTGTCTAAAAGTTGGTAATTTAAAAGTGACTATCTTAGACAGTACAATATACTTACTCAGTGTAGTAATAAATTATGTGCAGTTTGCCAAGTAATTTACCCAGGCCTCTTTTTATCATTTCAGCTTCAAAATGCTTTAAATAAACTGTGACATTATGTAAATGACAGCGTATTTATTTAACTGTTTCTTTTAGACACAAATCATGCAAGCAAGAAAATACTGTGTATTAAATGGACTATGCAAAATAAGATACAAAACCCCAGACTTTACACTCTATTCTATTAATTAGATATGAATGATAAACTGTTCATAAGTTTAATGAGGAGCATAAATTAATGTAGATATTGTATATTCATTTTTTCACATGAGGTTTCATTCATGTCTCGGACACTTCTTTCCAGGGAAGCAGCTGCTTTGTAAACACACAGTAAACACACTTTGGGCTTTTTTCAACTACCCTCGCATGTCGGTGCATGGTTGAGTTAAGTAGTGATCACGTCATTTAACGCAGCTCTATAAAAATGTCCAGGTTATGGCCTTGCACTTTTTAGTCAAAATCCCTTCATGTCATGCAGATGGAAGCCCCACGGTGTTTGTTTGGAGATTCCTGGTTCATAGGCATGCCCACACCTCATAGGCAGCACAACACACCAGCACAACGTTAACAGCACTCTGGCGCAAAGACTGTATGTAAAATTGCAAGCTTTACTGTGTAATCGATTTTAATGTTTTAATGTTAGCCAATACTTGGATTTCTCTTTTTAAAAAGACGGTGTTATAATCATTAAATTTGATTATGTGCTCCCCTGCACACAGTTGTTTTGCTGAGTTCAGAACATTAAAATTCCATGAATGGGTTTAGATTCAAGCCTGCTGCATTTCCACTCCTGCCAGTCAGAGTCACAGAAAATGATTAATAATTCATCAAATATTAATATCATCCCTCCGAGTCATAAAAGGCTGCAATATACATCTATGATTTTTAAATAAAAGTTGATGACTATAGGCTTTTTTGTAATAGGTAACATAGTCGGGGGGGAAGAGATAATCTGATGAATGCTGTTATTTATTTTAACTTTTATATTAGGTTCATAGAAAAAAAATATTCTCTCTGTAACCTACCAAGATTTATCAGCCTGTGAAATTTTATAATAAAGAGGAGACTGATTTTCTAATTAAAGATTTGCCAAATAAAGCAAGTAAGTGTGCATGTATTTTGTCTCTTTGGGGGACAGTCATGTGAAATAAAATGGTCGAGCTGCAAAGTCCCGTGTGAACGCATATCCTTGCTGTGTGTAGATCCATTCTAACGTCCAGGGACTGAAAGTGGTCGTCGATGCATGTGTATAAAACAGACGACAGGGTTGTTTCTCTCGATACTTAACCTGGCATTAATTTCAAGCTTTGCCTACCCATTTTCAGATGCGTGTGCTCAAGGTTCTGAAAGCAGCAGAGCTGTGCCAGGGAATTATATCATTGTTACACTGATGTAAAACAGATGATGCTAATCTCTCTCCACTGACGACCTGGAGAGACTAGAGAGACAAGGTTTCTAACTTAAGTGCTTGAATTTTTGTTCTACATGAGATAAGATGAATCCAAGCTCTGAATTTCCATGGCTGAGGGGAAATTCCCTATGAAGCCCTACCCAAAACACATACATGCCACATAAGTTAAAATCATATGGGAGGGACTTGTTAACTCCAGCAAGATGCAGTGAATGCCCACTACTTGGTAGGTCATAGAATCATAGAATGGTTTGGGTTGGAAGGGTCCTTGAAAAATCATTTAATTCCAACTCGCCTGCCACGGGCAGGGACTGTACTAGACCAGGCTGCTCAAAACCCTCTCCAACCCAACCTTGAACACTTCCAGGGATGGGGCACCCACAGTTCCAATGTCTCAGCACCCTCAGAATAAAGGATTTCTTCCCAATATCTGATCTAAATCCTCCCTCTTTCAGTTTAAAATCATTTAAACCCCTTGTCCCATCGCTACACCTCCTTCTCACGGGGACACAGTAACTCAGAGCGGGCAGCTCTGGAGCCTGCCTTAATTCATCTAGCCTAGGTCTGGTGCTAAAGTGATCCAAAGTGTTCCCTTGCCTGCAGGAGAATTGCAGAGGGTGTTCAGACGCCCGGCAGGAATCTGATGTATTTTCTCATCATTTTTGTCCCCTCCATACAGGTTCCAAATTGCAGGGGGGTTGGAACAAGATGATCTTTAGGATCCTTTCCAGCCCAAACCATTCTATCATTCTATGGAAAAAAAAAAAACCCACCAAAAATAAAGAATACCAAAACCAGAGGTGCAGTAAACGATCTCCACAACAAAATCTTTTCTGAACTCTTATAATTTAAAGACAAATTGAATATCTTGAAGACAAGAGTCAAAACCCCTAACAAAGCTCTTTTTTGTTCTTATTTATTAGAACTTCTCTTGCTATTCTTGTTATCCTTGCAGTCACTCAGTCCCTCTTTGAAGGTCACTATGGTCCATATAATACTGCTGAGAGCATGAATTCCACTGACTATAAATCATCTAAAACAAAATCCTATTCCAGAGTGTAAAATTTTCTTCTACTTGATTTCATTGACGATCTAGTTAGCCTTGTGCTGTAGATTTCTCTTTTGCTACACCTAAATCGTTCATTACTACGTGTGCTCTTATCATGTCTCCTCTTATAAGCAGATCCAATGCTCTGGCATTAACAACCCATATCGGAAATTCAGCCTCTTTTGGTAGGATCATGTTAATTAAAAAAGAAAAAAAAAAGAAAAACCTGTTTCTTTCTTCGCTTTCACAGGCATAGAAAATTCTCATGCCACTCCTGTGATTCCTGCCATTGAAATGTAGTTTTCAGAAAGGACCTGGATAGTTTAAATGTCTTTGATACACTTGCATTTTTGTCCTTTCAGAGAAAGATTAATCACACTGTCTGATTTTTGTTTCACTTTCCTTTCCTCTATGCTCTGTCGTTTTTTTCATCTTTGAAACATGCAAGATCACCCTCATGAGAAAGGCAGCTCTTTGCAGACACAAATAGTCCATTAACCCCACTTTGGAAAGCCTACTATCTCTCATCTCTCTACCAACGTGACTGAGCAGTGGTCACAACAGATTTTCTGGGCCACAGTTTATAGCAGCAACAATGTTGAAAAATCAGTTCTCTGACATCCTCTCCAAATTGATACCTACAAGATAATTACAGCAGCCCTAAAACATGAGATAATGTTAAAGAATCAGCATTATTTAAACCATTTTTATGTTAAACCTTCAGTACTTCCCATATTGCCTGTTTCATTTTCTTGCCCTCATTTTCACCTCAAACAGATCACTACTATGCAAAAAGGCCATCAATCTTCTTTGATTATTTTTTTTGTCTGGAGATTGAGAATAAAAGTGAGAATTTCTGCTGTGATCTCTGTAGCAACTGTAACCAGAGGAATTCTGCCTGTGGGGAACAGGAGGATTTCTCAAAGGGTGAGATGAAGTCTTTTCTTAGGCAGCTGTGCTATTTAACTTGGGGGGTGGGAGTATCCGAACAGGGTCAGATTTTAATCATTTGTAGTTTTTTAAGTCAGTCACTTTGCATCATGGTAAGTGAGGAAGGATTTTGCGGTGGTTACAATCCTGCTTCATCTTTAGTTATCTGGGCTGGAGATAAGGCCAAGGGGCTGCCAACAGGAACACAGCCACTGCTCAGACTGCCCTGCCAGCTGAGACACTTTTTGAAATGCATGTTCTTCAAAAATGGGATGCTCTCCTCTTTCTGCATTCTGCATTTATTAGTGTCAGTATTAGTAAATGCAGAGAAAAATTGATACAAAGCATTTGGTTTTAGCATACCAGATCCCACTCTCTTTGGTAATAAGGGTTGCAAATGAAAAACTGCTTCAGTGAGATTGCTCAACACAGCTTTCCTCTGATGACTAAACTCTCTGGGATCTCCAAGTGATCCTAAAATTCACGTTCTCCTTCTATGCATTATGTATAAATACAAATTTCTAATCAAGATATGCACTCTCCTCCTGGTACATACAGTAGAACAGTCCTGAGGTAGTAAGAAATAGCTTTCTACTCTCTTAAAAATTTGGATTCTTCTCTAGTGGGCCTTTAAATCTTTGTTCCAGGAATTGATCATCTGGTTTTGACGTCAATGGCCAATACGGAGGTTATTGAATGCAGCAATTTTACAGCCAGCTCCTCTGTTTCCCTTCGTGTTTTACAATTAGCCAAAGTTTTAGCAAAATATCAGCTGGGAAGAAAGCCTCTTGTCATTTTAGATTCATCAGCTGCCGAAGCTACCAAGGAAGGTCAAAACCAAAAGCAAACATATGTCTTCATATTTACATTTAAAACAGGCAACCCAAACAGCAGAGAGCTCTTTGCATTTGTTAAGCACAAACAAAGCATCCTCTGTAGTGGAGTTTGAAGGTGACTGATAAATCAGCCAACAATATTTTACATTAAGTGTTTACAAAAAGAAGTATTTAGGACAGAAAACATGACTTGTCCCCTGGGAATATGCTTACCCATGATTCCACCTTGAAAAAGGCTCCACATCAAGAAGAACAACAAGAAATCTGATTTAGCACCTTCATTTCTTTCTTTCTATTGTTTTTGTGCCAAACTTTCCTTATATTTTCTTTTCCCTTTGAAGGCAAACCTTCTTTCTAGATTGTTGGATTTTTTATTTACTAATGCATTTTCCTTGTGGCCCAATATGCAGAACTGCACAGGTGATAAACCAGAGCAATCTGGTTATTATTTGCCTATTGTTTTTCATATAAACCACCCCCAATCTAAATGTCACAAGTTTTCTGTTCACCTGAAAAATCTGCACATACCTTTTATAATCTGGGATCAAGCTTGCTGACATTCTGCAGTCATCCAAACTCTGATTGAAAATTATTTTCATTTTTTCTCTCTGTAGTAGCAGAATCCATTGTCTGAACCGTTTGCATCATGAGTTACATGCCTGTGCACTCTGGGCTGTATAAAATGGACTTAAGCTTCTGGCTGCAATGAAGGATAAAACCATGACGGATCTCAACTACCATTTCAGGAAAAAAATTTTAAAATGTATTCTTCCCCTAACTGTTGATTCTTAATTTAGCTCAAAACCTTGACATTTCATCAGAAAGGTTTAAGATTACAAAGAACATACTTTTCACGGAGCAGAGGCTCTGATGTTTGATCAGTTCTGGCTCTGAGGACCTTTCCCTTCTGTAGTGAACACAATCTGAAAAACTGTGGATAAAGTCGCAAATAATATGATGCAAAAGCTGTGTTGTACTAGCTTCCTGATGAACTCACTCTGTCCAATACAAAGCTCTTCTCATGGAGGGAATCTTTATTCTGATAACAGTCCTTCAATACCCATTGAATTTTTTGTTTCATCTGTCCAGTATCATCATATTAGTGCCAGCGCCAGGCCTAGAATTTGGTTGTCTATACTAATAACCTGTTAGAGCAGTCTTTGGTGTGATTTTGGCCCACATTTTGCAGTGTAGCGTCCAGTTTTATTCCTCTGCCCCTGGTAATAAGGAGTACAAGTCAAACTGGGGAGATTCTAGCTGAGGGTCACTAAGATGGTCAGGGGGCTGGAGATGTATATGACATACACAGATCGGCTGTTGAAGTGGAGATTACTTAGACTACTAAAAAGCTATGGGGCAGATCTTGTAGCACACTTTCACAGTCTAATTAGGGTTAAAGAATAAAGACGAAGGCAGAGTTTCCTCAGAGGTACACAATGAAAGGACAAGTGACAATGGGCACAAAATTCTGCCAGGGAAGTTTTGGTGAGATACAAGGAAAATAAGTTTCACCATACGAGTAGTCAAATGTGGAAATCAGTTCCTCAGAGAAGTCATGGAATTGCCATCCTTGGAGATGCTCAAACTCATCTGGGCATTGAACTGCTCTCTGAAACCCAAGTGAAGATATCCTTATTTGAAAAGAGGTTTGGATTACCTGGTTTCCAGAGGTCATCTTCCTCTTCCAAGCTAAATTAGTCTATAGTCCTATGATTTTATATTTTAATACCTCATTTTAATACTGTAGATCTGTCCAGATTGTGGTCATTGACTTCTGCACCAGAGGACGAACCCTGACACTATTTAATTCTAGTACAGATGGAGCTTTTCTGCTCTAAAAATTGAACAGCGTGCCAGAAGTCTGTCATTTTCCTTCCTTGTCGTCTGTGATTATTCACAATGCCATACATATGACATTATATATATATATATATCTAAAGTGTATATTGACATCAACAAGACTTTGTGGGAAACAGGAAGACATTTTTACATTACTAGGCAAGGTTATTTTCACTTTTATTTCCCACTGAAAAATTTTAATAGCTATTAAAACACTGGTGGGTTATCAATGTCTTTCTAGCTACCAATGCAAAGCACAGCACTATGAGGGCTGCTGTGGGGAAACTGAACTCTATCGCAGCCAGATCCAATACACAAATCTTTTCTATACTCCCTTCTGGTACTGCTTTTCAGGACTAGATTGTATTGAGATCTCTTGCAGAGGATTCATTGTCATACAGACCACATGGTAAGGAAAACAGAGCTTCAAAGACCATACCAGAGAAGCAATCTCCTTCATGGCACAATCAACTGAGGAGAAATCTAACAAAGCATCAGTGCAGGTTAATGAACAAGCCATACGCAGCTATCTCATTGTTTTCAACTAAATCAGCTTTGGAGGTGGCCATAGTAAGCTTCCTCTCGTATGTTCCTCTCTGCTTTTATTGAGAGTGGTGTTAATTCTCATTGGCTTTTCTAGGAAGATGGGAAGAGAGCTGGATCTACCATGTCTATAGTGTCTTTGATGTTTGAAGGATCAGTAAGATCTTTCATGTATATGTGAAAAGACTCACATCCAAGTTACAACTTAAGTCTTTTTCTTCATAATTAAGACCTGGATCACTGAAGTAGTTAATATATACAATAACCTTTGTACTGTGCCTTTACCCCAGAGGAACAATGACTGTGATTCATAACGTTCATTACGGGCTACATTTGGCACATTGTCAACAGCACTACCTTTTAAGGAGTCGGGAGTAGGGGTAATGGAATGGAAAATTTCCTTTTATCCCATCGCTGGGTCAGTCTGGGTGTATCCCATGTATTAGCTTGCAACAAAAAGGCAGAGTGTGTGTTTTCAAATCACATGCCCGTTGGGAATTTCTAAAGGCAATACTACCAGCATAAAGGACAAGGAAACAAAGTAAAGTGTGTTAAGCAACTTGAAAGAATTAGTTCTTTTATTTTCTTTCCTTTTTCTTTGTAGTTGGCCTTTCCAAGTTCTTACTAAAAGCATAATGTAGTCACAGGCTGTCTTCCTTTTTAATGCTAAATATGTAGGTTGAAAAGTACATATTGTCTGGAATTCAGGGTTACAGGTGAAAACCATTCACCTTCCTCTGACAATGCAATCAGTTTCTGGCATTAGAAATTGGGTTGATTTCAGAAGGTTTTAGAAATTGCCTATGCAAACCCCACCAAAACCAAAGGGTTTTTTATTCAATCCTAAATTGTCATTCATCCAAGCCAGCATTGCCATATTCCAGATATTATCTACTTTTATCTCAGATCTGAAAAATTCTTTCCCCCAAATTCCCTGTCTATCCTATCATGCTAGAAAATTAAACAACTGTGCCAGTTACAACATCACACAGTTATAGGAGTAAGATAAATATCTCACTTAGTATAATTCTTAATTGTTATTAGGTGAAACTTTCATATTCAAACTGCCTGCTAGAAGTCATATTGACTATGAGAAAATGAGAAAGAAGAGAAGAGAAGAGAAGAGAAGAGAAGAGAAGAGAAGAGAAGAGAAGAGAAGAGAAGAGAAGAGAAGAGAAGAGAAGAGAAGAGAAGAGAAGAGAAAGGAGAGAATTTTACTTGGAAGGGACCTTCAATGATCATCCAGTCCAACTGCCTATATTGCTGGATGTAAAATCAAGAAAGCAACAAATAAATGTTATTCTTCATGTTTTACACACTCACGTTTCCTCCAAGATAATTGGAAGAAGGTCCTTGGCTAGGCGGGCTTGGACACTGTGATCACAGTTGTTGCTTTCAAGGAGCCAGTAGCTTCACACAGAAAGCTTAAATCCTTTGTGAGAACGGGAATTACTGAAAATAAATATTTATAGCAACCCAACATTCTAGACAAACTGCCCATTTGCAATTGCTGCATCAGTAAAACTGGAGCTGGAAGCTAAAATGAACATGCCAGTTGTTGGATAGTCACACCAACAAGATAATTTCAAGAACTTGTCATTTGCACAAAAGAAGTGGGGATGAACAATGATTATTTATTAAACTCAGTGGCAGAAGGCAATTGACAAAAAACCCCATTTGAGCAGTCTCCATCCATCAACACTTTTGTTTGAGGAATCAGGTATTACACATCATGAAAAATGGGAGCCAAGTGCTTGCTTTTGGTTATTTTCCCTTTTGTTTGTTCCATTGCTACAGGCAGAAGCAGGGTTACCCTATGGAAATCATCATGCCTTAGTATTTGAAAAATGCTATTCCCTTATCTTCTCTTAAGCTTTGTGGTAAATTCTCTGCCACCCCGTCTTTCTAAAATAACGTTTATGGCCTCAGGAATGTCTTTTTCTAATTCCTGCTGCATGGTAGATTGTATTCCATTCAGCTGGGCTGGTCTATATGCATTTGGATTTTCCAGCTAATTACTTTGCTCTATTTGAATCATTAGTTTTATTGTTGTTGTTTTTAAGAGGCTTTTCCTGCCTAACTAATTTCCAGATTTTTTTTTTTTTTTTTCCTGAAATACTGAGTTACAAGAGAAGGCAGCAAACCTCTTGTGTTCCTAATCATAATCCCCAGTTTCTGAAACCTTTAGGCTTTCTCATTACCACTCCTAGCAAAAAGCATTTAAAGGACGTATTTTCCTTCTTGATGTCCTGTAGAAAAAACAAGTTTTCCACATATATAAACTCCTACACACAGGGTGTTTGCAGGTTACCCCTGGAATTTTGAATGTGGAATATGAAGCACAGAGGACTTGATGTCACGAGGAATCTTGTTCCCCCAGAAGCAATACCCTGTCAACAGGTTTTGGACAGGAGCAGGATGTCTGTACCCAGGCACCTTCTCAGCGCTCATCAGCCACTGCCCAACAGAGCCACATTCTCGCTTGCTCATATGGCTTGCAGAAAAACATGCTTTTTTTCTTGCCCAAGTGCAAGGAAAAGACTCATCTCCGTTTGTGTAAACTGCAGCCAGTTGCCCTGAAAGAGGCAATCAGCTGTCTCCATCCGTCCTTCAACATCCCACCTGCAGGAGCTCATGAGGTTAAGGTGAAGACCACAGACAGATCTTCTGCCTTTGCCCTCTTCTGTATCAGGACCATTGTGTGTCACCCAGTCACGCCTGTATGACAGACAGTAGTTTGCATCTATGGCTAAACTGTATTTTCATAGAATCATAGTATCATAGAATATTTCAGGTTGGAAGGGACCCAGAAGTACCATCAAGTCCAACTCCTGCTCCTCGCAGGCCTACTTAAAGCCAAAACATTTTCTTTAAAGGCACTTTAGGTTCGGACCTTTAGTTAGGCAAAACTTTAAAAGTTTGAACTAAAGACATCAAGGAATGGGGAATCCACCCCTTCCCTTCAGAATATGTGTCAATTCTTAATCAAGATCAGTGCTTAAAACATATTATCCTGGTTTCTTTTATTTATTTATTAATTTATGTTCTGTATTTATACACTACAAACCGATTCTCCTCTGAAACATCTACCAGGCTCAGTGACTGGACGCAGTAATTCCAGGGACTTTGCTCTGGGATGGAGGAAGAGTGCTCACATTCAGCTGCTGCTGAAAAAACTGCTTTGTTGCCACTCTATATTAAAATTAGCAGCCATCTGCCATTGCATTAACCCGCTGGAGTGTCTTGATGTCTCCTCACGCCACAGCGAGGAGGCAGCTCAGACTTGCTGATGAAAGCTGGCGGTCCCCAGGACATCAGTCTTCTCTATTTAGAGCGGATCCAGCTCTGGCCCAAAAAGGTGTTAGAGGCTTACCTCTGGCTTTGTGGGCATTGCAGCAGAGATGCAGAAATGGCATTCTGAGAGCAGAAATGGCATGTTCAGAGAAACCTTGCAAGCATCCACTGGGAACTGACTTCATTTGGATTTTACCCCAGATTTCTAGCGATCGTAGGGCAGGCATGCTAAAGGGGCTAATATTAATAATTACACGCACATTAAATGTGGGTATTTTGATTCAGCTTTTGATGCCATCTAGATGGCTGCACCTTGAATATCAATCTGTTTGAATGAACGCAGTCTTCACTGTGGTTTGCCTCTAAGTTTATTGATTCTTCCTTTGCTTCTGGCATACATGTGGACCCTAGTAACAGGAGAGGAGGAAAGAAATCTATTTGCGATTAGCAAAGAGGTTTTTCTCTGGACAATAACTTTCCATAGCACTTTCATAGGCTTGAGAGTCTATATTTTTTTTCTTCCAGCAACACTGCTTTGCCAAGTACGCCCCTTTTATTAATACAAATCTACTGGAGGTGTCACAGTCTCCAACCTTCTGCTGAACCTGACCTTGGAGGAGCACCAGGCTCATCCGGTATATGGAAGCAGAAAAACACCCTGTCCTTCCTTAGCCTCCCCGCTACTTCTTTCTCAGCCAGTTGTCATCCTTTAGCAAGCAAAGAAGCTTTACATGGAGGTACACAGATATAATAAATTGATCTCTCTGAAGATGAATTACACCTTTCTTTTTTTCTTCTTCTTTATGGGCGCCTTCAGGACTGAAATCCAAATAAACAGCTCTTCATAAGATATCCGCTGTCACTTTTTATTTGTCTAAAGCATTTTTTTCCCATTGGAGTTGCTTTCAGCATTTATCCAAAGCCAAAAGAATGCTACTTGGTGATATAAACAGGCTGGCAATATTTAAGCAAAACATATAAGCTATTCGACAAAAACAAGGTTGACAGCAACATTTCCAAAATGAGACTATAATGTAATAAAAACATTATCCTGCCTTGTGTCTGCACAGAGAATAAGAAAATTAATGAAACATCGCAACAAATGAGGACTGGGAGAACTTTCCAGAGACGGGAAAAAGAAAGTGGAGCTACAGAAGAACAAAGGAAAGCCTTCTGAAAAGGCCATGTTTGACTACAAGGATTTATGGCTTCTCTCCTTATCTCAGTGGCCCCTCTGCGAAGGCATTCCCCGTGCCAAACCTGGACAATTTGTCAGCTGTCCACTAAACTCTTTTTCTTCAAAAGGCTTATCCCTAGTTACATGCCTATTGTATTTCCACGGAATGCTGTGTCCCTGTTTCAAATACCAGAGCTTAATGCATCCCTGAAAGCATCCCTGCTACTGGTGTTAGCAGTAATAAACATGGCAGGCTGAGGATATATTCCCAGCGGGGCTTTGACAGTGCTTAATATAAGTGCCTTCATGCCTACCTATAAGGAAATAAATGTGTTACTTGATGATGTCTCTTTCTATTCAGCCATTCAGGTGAAAATCTTTCTCTTGCTGTCGTTCCTCAGCAAGATACAGCTTTTCTGTAAATAGCACTGCAGGCTGATTTCTTGCTTCTGTTCCTTCAGATCTTGAAGAAAAAGCGCTGGGAGCAACAGGCTCTGGCTGTGGCACCACATGTGGGTGAGGTTTACGATACTCGACATTTATTATGCTATACCTTGCCTTAGTGCCACCACAGCCCTTTCTGTTATTAATCCCAGTAGTATCCCTGGAGTTTGTCTGAACTCAATCCCTTTGTACTGATGGAAGAGGAATGCGTGATAAGAAACTGCACAGTTACCCAATGGTAACGTCATGACTACAACTGGTATATAGGTGAGGAATTTAGGCAAAGAGCAGAATTTTACTAAATTTGACTCCTACTGGAGGTATGTAGCCTTTAAGTCCACCACAGCTTTACTTCTGACAGGCAAATATCTGTCATTTGCTTTACGTGGTTTTAAAATGTTCTTCTAAAATCAAACATATATCGTTCCAAGTGGAAAAATTATGCACACAGTTTTCCACAAAATACCTTTCCAGTTTTCCACAGCAGCGTACATCCCAATATTTTAAGACGAAATTCTGAAACGTTATTTTTAGCTAGCGTAGCTGGAATCAAAAGTTCTCCCTATCTATCAGCACAAAATCAAAGTTAAAAAAGAGTCAAATTATAAAAAATAATGCTCCAGAGGAATGAGATCAATGAGCAACGCACTTCAAACTTTGTCCAACTGAGTCATGTCCCTTTCTGACTTTGTTGTTGTTCTATTTAGCCGTTAAAGGGAAAGAAAATGAACTGAGGGGAAAAATCTAAACCAAAACTTAAATTGTGGTGCCTACCCTGAAATATTCTAAAAGGGGACTGCCTTCTACATGGTGAATATATGTCTTTTTTGAACACTGGGTTCCTAAAAGTGCCTTCACTATTCCATCATGCTTTCTCCCCACTGAACCCTTGGGAACATTACAGTAAAACTAAAGATGGGTTCACACAAACTTGTTTTCCCATTACACAATAATTTTAGGAGCCCTTTTCTGGCCTGACCGGATTCCCACGTACCACAGCCCTGCACCCTCAGGGACTGCAGCTACTGCTACTGAGGGAGAGCTCTCATGTGGAGAGGGCTTTAAAAACTCAGGGTTGGCCCAAAACACAGACTCTGTGAGATCCAGTGCTGCTCCAGCACCGTGTCATAGAAATACTCACGGTTCACAGTATTTTACTCCCAAAAATCAAGCTCAGATAAAGAGCGAGTCTCAGTCTAATACAACAATGAAACCAACATTTTACATTGAGATTTAAACCCCTGTTTGATTGCTAGCTCCAAACCCTGGCTGTTTTAACATCCACACATAAATTTTACATGCACCAGAACCTCTTCTTTTTTTTAAATCCTGATTAAATTCTTTTATTTTCGGCTTCCACTACAGAAAAAGCTTACCATAAGCAGAAAGCTCCTCACTAATCTCCAAATCTCCATGGAGAGCACATCTGTTATGGTGCTCTCTCTGGTCTTATGGTTTTCCTACTGATCTAAAAATAATTTTTTTGCTCATATTCTTTTTTTACAAAACCTCTTGTTTCTTTTTCAGAGTAACGGCTATGAAATAAAGGCAAAAAAATTCTGTTCTTTTTATCTGGCTTTCAAGAAAGCTAATAGAAATAACCCCTGATTCACTTAAAGAACTATTTTTATGCCATTTATAAGCATGACCTTCAAAGAAAGACAAAACACCTTCTTCAGTGCCTTGAAATAATTGTTGTTGGATCTAAACCTGCATCAATGAAATCAAAGCACAGGGCTCTCAGTTTCAGTGGACTCATGGGATGAGGGGAGGAGAATCCCTCTCCAGGGCCATTAAAGGAACTCTGTTCAAGCATCCTTGAACACTTTGTCAGGTATCGTGCTTTATGTCACTTCTGTAGGACCAGGCCCTGCCAGGAAGAGCTCCTGTGGCTCCTACAGAAAAGTCACTTTGTGCCTTTGCCTTTGTATGACCACAGAGTGCCTCTGTGCAATCGGCCAGCGGCCCAAATTCTGCTGCAGGATGAGTGCCCCCCTGTCGCTTAACGATGTGCTGCCAGGACAACGCACGTCCTTGCCTTTGCCTCAAGTCTGCTGCCTTACACCAGAACATTTCATTTGGTGCCTTCCAAAGTCTGCATTGTGAAAAAATTGTAAATCGCTTCCTTTCAGCCTTTCCACGCTATCTGTGATCCGTACAGCATCCCATCAGACTTCTCCCTCTTTTGAGGTGAGTCCATTTCACCTGTTGTTGTACAGAAGCCGTTGAGTATCTCGTAACAGGGTTTTGCTGCCCTTCACCAGATCTTTCCCTCTTCCACTATTTCTTCTGAGGCAGGGAATTGGACTTGTGCTTGTATGGTGCAGACATGGCATGACAGGGGTGCAGGCAGCAGCTTGGCACTATTTTCCAGCTAAGTCCTGGTGCTTACTGTTCCTCCCATCACATTTTCGACTGTAGCGGAGCTCTCACCGTGGGGACAGAGCAAAATGAGATTGAAACATGGCCATGCCCAGTGAACACCACCCAGCATTCAGCTTTGCACTGGCGTAATCTCCTTCAGTTTCTGACCCTTGGCTGCCAGATTCGCAAAGAGATTACTGCTGAAAGGCTGGAGGATGAGTCTAGGAGGAAGAGCTCCTTGAAGTCTATGCAGCCTCTGCCTGCCCATATCACTTTATCTGCTGCCAGTACTGCCTGGCAAGGTTTTCCACTTTGCATCTTTTGTCAGATGGAAAGAAAAAGTAGGATGACGAGTGCTGACTACCTCTCCTTGTTCTCCACAGAGGGACTGCCCACATGTGCAGCCCACTGACCCCTCCAAGCCATGGGAACCAAACCTCAGGACTGCTGCCGCTCCAGAGAGGCCCCAGCTCATTTCCCACGCTCTCTCCAATCCAGCAGCATGACCACTGGTCAGATCAGTGTATGAAGCAATAACATAGCACTCTTTGGTCCAGCTCCTGTAGCACAGACCCTCGTCTATCCATCCTCATACTGTCCTTTCACGTGGAGGCTGAGCCACCCTCCTGAAAACCCTGCGGGGTACTGGGGACATGGTCCATGAGCCAGGACAGCCCAACTGCGGAGCACAGAGCAGGAAGACCAACTCCAGGCAGGGTTTCTGAGCTCTCCCTTACAACCATCTGCCCCTGCACAGCACCCAGGAGCGATGTGCTGCATGGGTGGAGGTGGTATGCAGGCAAGCCAAGCAGCCCTGCCTGCCTGCCCGCTGCTCCCTGGCCTCATGCACTTGCTGCTCATCTCGTCTAATCAAACCCCTCACTTTTGCCTTTTCCATGTGATACTACTACTCAGCTGCATAAGCAAACCCATCCTGGACAGCAACTGCCAGCCCACGTAAGCTGACACCCAACCCAAATGTCAATGCCTGTTAAGAGCAGACACTGTCCCCCCCCTCTCCCCGGTTTCCAACTCCCCTCAGTTATTTCAAAGAAGAACAGGGCAAAGCTACTATTTATAAGGAGAGCATCTCACTTTCATGTCCCCTCAGGGGAAAGCATATTAAAAACCTGTCCAGGTAGTACTCCACTGCATCAGGATGCCCAACCTGTGGTACCTCCTGAAGCTTTGCAGGAACCCTTGGCCAGACCTTGTGTCTGCCTTTTGGGTTCATGGGGGCAGAGGGGAAAAGAAGTGGGGAAAATGTTTTGTTCTTTATTTAGAGAATCCTTTTAGTCAGGGTGGCAGAGACAAGGACAAGCAACTTCTTAACATCAGTCTTTGGGTGCTTCTCATTACACCAAAAGGGGCCTCACCTTCTCTCCGCAGCCACTCAAGTCACAGCAAAGCACTGGAATACAGACAAGTGCAGGTTGTAGCTCACGCTGAAAGGGCACCAAAAGCAGCCATGGTGTGAAAGCATACAACTTTGTAATCAAAACCCAGAGACAAAACAAGTGGTAACAGCATTGATCCATTCTCTTGCTTTATTTGAAAGCACATTCAGATAACAAAGTGCAGAAAATAAAGTCTGCCCATGATGCCATCAGTCTGGTTGTGTGTTTAGGGGAATAAAAAGGGGCAGAGAAAAATGAAAATAACTGATCTTTTGTTCCAATACAATGACAGCAAAGTGTCCGCCAGTGTTAAGTGCAGCCAGTATGTTGGATTCTTTACTGCTTCATAACACAGTGTTATATATTAACAACATATTAACTCAGCAACACCAGTTGAGAACTTACACAGTTATTTACAGGTCCACTCCATAAATTTTCTCTTACATTGTTGATTGCAGTTCCAGGACATTGCACTGACACACAATGCGTTGGAAACATTTACGGACACTGACAACTGAATTTCTTACTGTGAGTTACAAGACTGCAGTGTTTTATGAACTCTCCCACCGCTCTGACCTCTGAGGTTCATTAATAACCACACTCAGATCTTCCATGACACTTTGAGCTCCAGTACACCAAAAAGAAAAGTAGTAAGAAGTATTCCAGAAAGTTCTGTATTAATTTCTTGCAGCTGTAAACAGCTTTGAATGTTGCTTGCAACACCAACATGCTATTACTGACACCAGCTGTGTAGTCCAGTGGGCCACTGGGAAGGTAAAGTGCATTTTAAAAAGAATATAATGAAGCAGAACATGGAAAAAGCCAAAATCACTCAGCAACAGGAACAAGGTGGCATTCAGGCTTCCTCGCCTTTATGCTACTGGCCAAGTTAAAGCCTTTACTGCAGTAGGTACCTCCTCTCAGCCAGAGGGACCCTTTCAACTCAAGGTCCTGTTGTCTAAGTCAGAGCTGGAGAACTAGCCCCTAGAAAGTCATCAATACAACTGGCATTTCTCAAGTCTGGCGTGCTCCCATAAAGTTGAAAAAACACTTTCTCCTTTTATTTCTATCATCATTTCAGAGCATGGCCATTCCGCTGATTTCAGAGGGGTTGCTCCTGATTTATCTCATCTCTGATTGAGAGAAGCCCAGCCCTTGCCGACTTTTCCTTGTCCCTGTGGACCTGGACCCAGACCCATTATTGTAGGTGGTGTACACCAGGTGCAACGCCAGCGAGGCTGGTAAGGCTGCTGTGGTGGAAAACGTGCAAGACAAATAAGAAATGCAAGGTCTGTTTTTACATTATAAACTGGAAATAGATGTAGACCATGGATTTCTAAGGAGGTGTGTACCTATTTTCAGCAGGAAGGAATCTGATCCCCTAAACTAAGAAGGAGAAAGCTAACTATTAACTGCCTGTGATTTATTGCTCTACATTATCAAGCATAGATCAGTATCAGGACATTAAATGTGAATAGAATTCTACTGCCAACAAACAGAAACAATAAATATAGCATATACACTAAAAATTACTCTTGAAATAATCTCTTAATAGGACGCACCTTCAGTAACAGGAATGTCTTTCTATACAATGAATACACCTAGGCTTTGAGATGACAATCACATTTCAGTTATTTTGGGTCAGTACCACTAAAAATCTATGGATATCTTCGTAAATTTAACTCTATCAGAAATATAATTCCTAAGAATGAAAATATAGATCACAAACCACTAACAAATGTTTTTCTAAAGGCAATTTTCTCATGTAATTTCCCTATGGTTGTTTGGTATATTTTAATTTAATCACTTTGAGATGCCAGATTTATTACTGTATTCTTGAAAGCTTAATAGCATAACTGAAAATATTTTATTCCAGGAAATTGTCTATGGCAGAAATTACAGAACTTTATTTCAACTTGAACTGCAAGTGTTGCAAAACAATGCCTCCCTGAAAAGCTCATCTAGTAACTGAGAAATCTTTCATAACGAAGTTTAACTTGTCATCTAGACATGCCACTGCATTGCACCAACTTTGGATTTTAAAAGAACTTCATTAGAAGTGGAGTTTCACTGTACATATCTTTTGAAGGAGGTTTCAGTGTACACAACCTAGCTGTCTTTACAGCAAGGTCAGCACTCATTTCCCCAGCAATAACAATAGGTCCTAAGGTGAGCTATTACCAACATTTACATAGGGAGATTTTTCAGAAAATCAAATATCGGGACTAAAGATGATCATTCAGAAGTATTTCCAGATGTAAATAATTTCTGCTAGTGGATTAGCTAATATGTTCTCGAATATCTGATAAATCACGCCCTAACTTATCCTTTGGGTCCTCTTCCAAAATTTGATTGTTCCTCTAGGTCAGAATGTCTCATCTCAGCTTTTCTTGCCTCAGCTTCAGCTTTGATTTTTCATTCTATCACCTTCGGAGACTGTGAATAATTCCCCTCCTTGATTTACATTATTATTGCCTTAAAACTATTTATAGACTGATATAATTTACTCTCAGACCTTTCTGCTTCTAGGCTACTTAACCCTGTCATTTTCTCCTCTTTGCTTCGATTTCTTATCATGATCGATTTTTTTTTTCCCATTACATTTTCCCTTAGTTTCTCTAAAGCTTTCCTTAGCTTCAAGGACCAGAGCTGCAGGTAGACAGGCAGGTTCTTCACACACTGATCAATCTAGGATAATGGCTTGCAATTCAGGACAAAGGATGGTCAGATGCTTTAGAATACTTTTAGCTGTTGCAAATAACTTCCATGAATGCAAAACTCTAAGGCAAAATCTCTTTCTTGATATCTTTTACAAGATTGGTACAGAAAGAGCAAGATTTTTCACACCAGCTTCTGTGTCGCCCCTTTTACAAACTGAGACGACTTTTGTATCTCTATTTTCATATCTATTCTCTACACATATCTATTTACTATATGTTTAATATTTTTCATTAATGCAGGATTATATTGGTGCAATGCAAACATTATTCATCATTTAAAATGTGTACTGCACCACACTTTGTAGCCACCACCTATGACTAAAATATATTCTGTGCAACAGTCAGGTTTTGGTTAGCACTCTGTTTATTTGATATGTCACTAATTTCTTTGGTATTTATGCAAAGATTAAGCGATCTATTCCCAAAATTCCCTTTAGGTGTTAGGTCCAAAATACAGAACAGTCTATCTTAGTGACTCAGGGAACCTACTAAAGCTTTGCTACTTACTGGTATCTTTCATCCAGATGTTGCGGTTGGCTGATTTGATACTGAATGCCTCTCTAACAAACTAGGTAGCAATTTTCTAGGGTTTTCTTCTCTACACACTTGAGACACTAAACTACAGTCAGTGACTGATAAGGGCTCCTTGTACATAATTAGTGAAGAATCCCTTAAGTTCAGAAGTAAAGGAAGCTCGAAGCCCTGTAACTAAGCTTTGCACTTCAAAAGATCCTTAGGTCCAAGATCCACTCCACCAGCTAGTTTCAGGTGGCTAAATGTTCTACCTTGGGGCTGGAGAACTACAAAGACTTGTGAAACTTCAAAAGATGTGGATGTGGAAGAAACCAGCCAGTCATCCATCTCTCTTGGGAAAGGGGAGGGAGAGAAATGGGTGCTGTAGTGAACATTATTAAGAGCTTCTTACCCGGGGCAAAACTCGTCTGGGAGCGTCCTGAGCCAGGAAATGTAACTAAAAAGGTGTCAAAGGAGCTTTCCTGAGGGATGCAGACTGATGTGTCTGAAAATTTCCTGATGGGAAGAAGCGGTAGAAACACAATCATAAAAGGAATAATGTAGAATTACAGAAGAACTAAATGCCTGGTAAATTAAAAGCCATTCAGATTTATTTTTATGACCAAGACCACCCTGCACACTCGAGGTGTGTCACCTTCCAAAAGCCATTGTCCATACACAGTCATCCAAGAGGAAAGTTCCACTAAAGAACCCAAATCACTAGCATCGTGCCTGTCAAGTTATTAATCATATTCTCTTCATACGAAGATGCATCAATATTGTCTCTCTTTGGATGCCATTCTTTTGGCTGAGATCTTGCACTGTACACCATAAATATTTTTAATAAACCGCTTGTTGGGATGAAGCTTTTTTCATTATTGTAGCAGGTTAGAAATAAATTTTGCTACAACTGCTTTCACTTCACAGACAAACATTGTCTGCTGTCTTTCAAAAGCTCACAACCATAACTTTCATTTTTAGTGCTTAACTTTTTTCAACTTTTTCTGCGATAGAAGTTTGCTTAATTCCCCTATCTCATGTGTCTCTTCAAGAATTTTAAATCTTGATAGTTCTACATTGCCAACAGATTTCCAAGTCTGTAGGAGAAGGTTTATTGGTATTCTTCATCTAGGACTGAAAATGACCAAATTAAAAGTCTCCATATCCACATGCTTCGCATAATTTCACTATCTGAAACCTTGAAATACAGACTAGTGGCTTAATCTCACTGGGACAATCTTACTGTCCAGGTCAGCTCATTATCCAAATTGAGTCTTAACCTGTGTCAATTATTTCCTTCAAGCTACCGACAGTGAATTCAGATAGTATTTTGCTTCTTGGCAGCTCAGTCGGAATGTGCACATAAGACATATAACAAAAGATTTTCATTCATAACTATTATTCTTGATGACACTATTTTCATTGAAAAACATTTGGTTTAATGTTAATACATAAAATGAGGAACTTTGTTAATATAACAAGGAGGCTAAAATATTGAAAATGCCATAAAGAAATCTTCCTTCAGAATTGTATTCCTTATTCATCACACTGAGTAGGTTTTACTTTTTTGGTGCTTTGACTAAACTCAGGTCACAAAACAACAGAAGTTTGACTATTGCAAAACATTTAGTAGACTTCTTGAAAAGAAACTGAGACATTCCCTTTCTTTTGATGACCTTAGACCAAGGTTATGTGTCTCAGTCTTACATAATCATCAATTATCAGACTCAGTACATGGAGAGGACAAAGCTCTGTCCTGAGCATCAGTGGCAAATGATTATTTTTTGAAACAACAGGCTTCAACTCAATTCAAAGCTGACCTTGAAAATTTGAATCTATAATAAGGCCCCTTATTCATCTACCACTGTGATCCCAAACAGAGAACAAACTCATTGTATGATCTGCTTTATACAAATAAGGTCCTCCAGTTTTCTTTTGAATCAGATGGGATCCATGGCATTTAGGTTTGGATTCTGCATTTAAATTGCAGCACTGCATGCTTGAGTGTTTATGTCTTGCTTGATTCAGAAAAACATCTTTCACTTGAACACATGCTCAGCATAAACATGTCTCCAACTCCTGGTCAAATGGGAGTCCTATTGTTTCTTACAGAGCAAGATACTGTTCAGTTGCAGTTAAACTGTGTCTTCAAACAAATATAATTATAGCACTGAATAAAAAATTAATATATTTAAATAAATCATACGAAACGTGTTTATCATGATTCCAGAAGTTCATATTTTGAGTTTACTAAACCTCTGACCTATTTAGATAACAAATGTATCTAGTATATTCCCTATAGTGGAATCCAAAAATACATTCTTTAAGAATATAAAATTCAGCCCAACCACAAGTATGTATCAATTCCTGGGATGAAGCAGCAGTAATTCTGAAGAAAGCACATAATTTTAAAGGTTAAGAAAAGAGCTTCCCCAGTTGTAACTGCAGGAAGGATTCAGGGGGAATTGATCCCCCCTGAAATCTGGCCAGACTAGTGGGTAACTCCTTCAGTCTTACCAGCAGCTCTGCACTTACAGGGCCACAGCATGTCTGCCTCACATCAGACCTTAGTTATGATAAACATCTATAGATATCAACCAAAGTTTGCCTAGATGAAGAAAGGATTAAAAGCTGTAGGAAAATGGAGGGAAGATTGGTAATGGCTTCATAACCACATCTGGAAATACTGTGAAGGATGCCTTTTGCTCTGGATCATTTCTTGAGGGCAACTTGCAAGCATAGTCAAGAAATAAAGTTCTATAGAGGTCTATGGAGGTGAAAGAACTCAATTTCGTGAAAAAAATTAGCATAAAATATTGTATAGGGGAAATTGCAGTTCCTTGTACCTCTCTCAGTTCTCCTAGTGTTTATTCAAACTTATTTTGCTAAAACATTACAGAGGAGGAAACGATACTTTCATCTCTCAGCTTAGGAAATTCAACAAAATTCAACTTCTGCTACATTGTCTGGATACCATTTGAGAAAATTGCAACTGTTTGCTCTGCAGAATGCGAGTGCTGGGACATGCCAGTAAACATCAGATTACCTTAAACCTTTATGACATTATTGTATAAAACTAGATTAACATTATTACAGATCAGCTACAGAAGAAGTTCAGTTCAGTATGGCAGGGAATACAGGTTAAACACAATTGCGAAATAACACTATGATAAAAAGCACCATTAAATGTTAAACAGGAAAACAACTGAAACTAAGTACCAAATGTTTTTGTTGGTGTTTGTTTTTTGTTTTTTTTTTTCCTTAAAGGAACAATTTAGAAGAAAACTTTAACTCCTGTAACTTTTTCCTTTTTTTTTGTTGTTTTAATGAACAACATGAATCATCATGGAAGAATCTTTGATTTACAATTAACTTTTTTTTATAGTATCATATTCTTTCCAAAGAAATGACATACAAACAACAAAGTTGTTATTTTAAACATTAATAATCTGCTTATACTGGACTGCTAATTTTTGGTATGTAGTGATGCTTCTACCTTAAGGTAAATCCAAAAAAGAAAAAGAAGACAATAGGAATACTTATTATTCAGATCCAATGCAACTATTTTGGCTGTCTTACTCCGCAGGTCTTTTCAAGGCACGTTGTTTTTCTATTGAGTGCATCAGGAACTTACAAGCTTTGTTTTAGTAGGACTGTTGTTCTCCTAAATTGTTCCTAATCCTCATCCTTCCAGGACTTAGTGTTTAAAAATTGGAGTCCACTGCACCTGAAAAAGACTTCTCTGCTACCTATGCTGTAACCTTTCTCATGAATTCACTAGTTTTGACTCTGGTTTCATGCTTAGGATTGAGGAAGGATTTGTCATTTTATATTTAATAATGATCTCATAAAGAACAGTGAAAAGTACAATACAAGGTGAAAAAAGTCAGCTACCATTCAAAAAGTCAAATCTCTCTGCTCATTGCAGACATTTCATTCTTAGTATTTTTGGCCAGAGAATGGTAAAAATACATGCAAACTATCGTTTTGCTCAGTTTGCTTTGCATGGGGCTGACTTGATTTGGGTTCTGCTTATCTATTAGTCTGTCATTCATGATTCAAAATTGTTTAAATGAAATCACATTTGAACAAGAGAATTTTCCCCTCTCATTCACAAATTCTGACCATCAGTGGTGTATGTGTGGCACTTCTCATCTTGCCTTGACTAAAACCAAAATATTTCTGAATACTGAAAGACTGAAGTCAAAGTGGCCTTAAGGCAGCTTGTAGCCACATGAGTTGGAGAGATACTCACAAGGGATAATCAGCAGGCTAATGTTTCTCCAATAGGTGTTTCGGAGCCCTGATAAGTGAAGCTCTGATTTTTCCTCTAAGGAATCCTTTCTCTCATGCTCCAGTTCTCCAGTGACTGCAGTAGGAATCCAGGGAGATTAGCTTTAGCAAATTAAAACTGGCCTTTGTGAATATGTCCCTTTCCATGAAGGAAAATATTGTCCACACTATCACTTCTGTGAGTGCTACAAAAAAAAAAAAGAAAAAAAGAAAAAAAAAAAGGATTTTAAAGGCTCTGAAGTGAATAAATTTTTTTTTATACATATGAATCTTCTCTGTTCCTTCTTCCTTTGAGTATTTAAAGCATTTTCCCAGCTCTAATTGCACTATTTTGATCAGAATGGAAAGTACTACATTGTACATAGGACTAGGGAGTAAAATGAAACTGTCATCATGTTTTCATTTATTTACAGAAGGAGGAACTTGAGACAGCATGATTGTTTGCCATCAGGTTTTCATCTGCTGTATGTGAAATGAGCCTTCATACTTCCAGTTGGGTTTCGTTCATCGCCGTTGAGTCTCTGTGTGCGGAAATGGTATACATCCTGTGGGAAAGAGAAAACACAACAATCATTTTGTTCGTACCAAGCTGACAATTAACTTCCTCATTCTGGGAAGTGATTTTTCCAGATCATTTTCTTCATTGCACAGGCCTAGGAAAGCCAACTTGCATTCTGCACAAGGGACTAGGTGAAACCTCCTTCCTCCTTTGGACTAATAACCTGGACATTAAACACAAATCCAGCCTCCAAAGATTCACTGAAAGCTGCTTCAGATTTGTCTCCCATTTGCATAAAACTGCAGACAGGTTTTTGATAAACTCTAAGTTCAGCACCTCAAACACTTACAAGATATATAAACTCTGTATGTTCTGCAGATGAGATAAATCCGAGCGTAAGATTACAGAATAATCTGCTAGGGGAAGCAGTGGAAGCTCAAGATATTGACTCACTCTCTGAACAATATATCAAAAAATTCTGGAATTGGTGAAGTAATGATATGAATGATGAAATGAGCCTTCATGCCTCCAATAAGTACATGCTAAGGCACTTACATTCTAGGCATAAGAAGCAAATTACTCTGCTGAAAACCTATGAATTCATAGTCATATGTGGTAGGGCATTTGTGGCCCTTATATTAGTCACACTGTTGGAGTAACATCCATCATTATCTCATTGTTGTTCAGTCACAGAATTAAGATACTTGTCTGGCATAACACAGAACTAGAAACATTTTTCTTCCAATTAGTGTTTTCAGGAACCCCACTGGTGGTCAGCACAGATTTTGCCAGAAAGTTGTAAATACAAGACAGGCCTTTTAATGAGACCTTGTTACACGTTGATTTGTTTTGTGTATGTGTGTGTGTGAGAGTGGTACATACAGGGTGATGAAGGAACAATTGTCTGTCCCTTTTAATTCTGTAATGAATTAACACAATTGTCTCCCATTTACTTCGCTGACAAGGGAGGTCATCAAGACCTTCTGGAGGTGACTCATATGATGACATGAATAAAACGAACAGGAGGACAGGACTGATCCAAAAACCAATGGGACTTTTTCTGATTATATTAATGGAGTTGCAGCTAGACCTAAAAGTAAGAATCATCTCCTTGCTTCTCTTTTTACACCTAGAATCACTTTACAAATTTCCATGTCAAGAAAGACCCTGAATAGGTCACGGTCAAAAAAAAAGAAATAAGATTTGAAGAGCTGTGATGCTTGATAGATCTTATTTTGGTATATTTTGGGAACATAATATACTTAAAGATATCTGACTCCTGAAAGAAGATATTACCTTGATTTCTTCAAAGAGCTCTTCTTCTGCAGTGTCTTCAAACCACCTGACCGGCAGCAGGCAAACTTACAATCAATGACCTGGTAAATAATTGGGTTGTACATGGCTGCTGATTTTGCAAGCAAAGTTGGTACCACTGAAAACTGAATGGGAACTGAATCCGGCTGTCCAAAAGCCGACCACACAGAAACCACAGCGTAAGGGATCCAAGCAATGAGGAACCCTGCACAGATCAACATTGCCACCTTGTGAGAGGAAAAGAAAAAGGAGAGAAAGAGGTTATTGTAGCAGAGTTAAGACACTGACGGCACAGACCTAGGCAGAATGCAAGGAAACATGCCAAGGAATGGAAAGGAAAAATGGTAACTCCAGATAAACATGCAAAATGAACAAAAGCTGTCACTCATTTCTCCTCTCTCTGTCTAGTGCCTGTTTTGTTTTCACCTGAGACAGAGCAGTTAATGAGTCTGCTATCACAGACCTTTAAAAATGCTATAAGGTCTGGCTAAACATGAGGAAACTAAATGAAGTATCAGAAAATAATAATTCTTTGACGTTAAATTTAAATCATTTAAGGAGGAGAGTCCTTTCAAAACACAGAGATTCTCTTTTTTAGGATAATATATAACATAGAGCTGTGAAAATTTGGGAAAATCTTGGCAATGTATTTGAAATGAATGCAGGTTAAACTGGAAACATTTTCTACAGGTTTTCTCTTTTATTTCTTTTTCTTGCTTTTTTGAGGAGCCTCTCACTTCTATAGCCTCTTTCAACCAAATATTCCTCAGATTGTCAAAAAGAAACCCAGTCTCTACTCCATTCCAGACTGAAACAAGCATGCAGTGGGAAAAGAAAACCAAAAAAATTATTAAGCACAAGTCTTCCAGATTCTGGGTTCTTTGAAATCAGATTCCAAAGTTCATAAAAATCAAAGTCTTTGAAGAAGTTTCCAGAACTGAATTAGGTCCTGATGGCATGTGGAAGTGGGGGCCTCTGTAGAAAAGAGTGTTTCTGTAGGTGAGTTTGTTTAGGAAGGTGTAATCCTGCCTATATCTACTGTAGCTCCTTCTCCTAAATCACTCAGTACCAGTCACTGAGCCAAAAGCAATGGAAGTTAGGAAAAAGAAGTGAAAAGATCTAATGCAGGGCTTCTTCCTCCCTTGTAGGCTCTGCTGATGTCTCACAGAGAAGGTATCAAAATCCAGTGGGACCAACAACCTGCCACAAGGATGGTCATTTGCAACAGGAGGAAGGAGAACAGTTTTGAAACTAAATCTATCTTCTGCCTGCACTCAGCAGGGGTTCTGTCTTGCACTGGAAAAAAATGCCAACCGTTTGAATCCCTTTCAAAACAAACATGGAAAAAAGTGAGCATAAAGTCATTCAATAAGGCATCAACTCTCAAATCTCTGGGTATACCCGCTCCAGCAGATAAAACATTGACTGTATTTACGTGGGTAAGCTGGAATTGAAGCTATTGGGAATTTAACTAAAATGAGAACACTAGTATGATGTCCAGTTTGCTTTCTCCTAACCCATAACATGGATTTGTACTCCATTAGAATCTGTAGGTGCTGAAAAAAGCAAATTTCTACAAAGCATTTAGGTTGCATCCGTGGTAAATTAGAAAATTACTTCTTTATAAATGATTAAATGTAGCCATAGGAATCTTTAGTATAAATATTAAAGAAAAACTGCTTGGTGCCAAAATTTGTAATTTATATACTTTACCTGAACCAGCCTAACTGCACACAGTCACAGCCTGATATAGCTTCAAATGACATCATGCAATAGCACATACTGAAGAACATATGCCATTATACTGCTGCCATTGACAGATTATTATTGATAGTAGTGTATGTGCACTCATTTGGAATAAGGCAATTAGCAAGATTACAACAACAACAAAAAAAACATCAGAAAACACAAGGGTTTGGGATATTGCATATTTTTTTTTGTCGAGCTCTTGGTTCTCCCTTTTGATGGTAATATTTTCAGGAAAACTTCATTCTTTTATGTTTTGGTTTTTGTTGTCGTTGTTGCCTGTCTCTGAAGTAACAGTGCATGTGAGCCAAGGATCTCAAACACAGCCTGTTTGCTATAAATTTGGCTATGAAGTTAAATGGGTCATAATGGAAACTCATTTTCCATATTTATATCTATCCCAACATTATGTTCTCCATTGTAGATCCGAGACAGAAGGGGCAACTTCTGCTTTGACTCAAATCACATTAAAGTTTTACGTGATCCCTCCAGTATGGCAAAAATATGCAACCTAATCAAAAGTTTTCATTGTTCTTCAAAGGAAAGGTCCTGAATAACCGCAAAACAGTACTGCTCGGAAACAACCCTTTTTAAAGGCAAGTACAGTTTTACCAGCTGTATTGGCAACACTGACCACACAGGTGGCTAGCTGAGATTCTCCAATATGTTTAGACATAATGTCACTTATTTCTGTGTATTATACAACTTCCAGTTCAACTTCCCAAAATTGTAATAAAATTCCATCAGCCAAGCAAAGGATGCTACTTCTCTGTCTCTTGGCGTGGCTTGCAGAGGCTGGCGTACTTTTTACAGCAAAGGAATCTGACTTTGTTTAGTACAAGTTTTAATTTTGGGAGATTTCCTGGCACAATAACCAGTATCAGCAAGGATCATGGCTGTCACCATTGCCAAGTAGAAAACAGATTCAATCAGAAAGGGAAAATAGGGTACAGTCTGAGATGGAAAATTCATTTTCTCACTTGAGTGCATTTTTATCAGCAGCTCATGGCTGAACCTAAATGATAAATGATTTGCATAAAAACAATTGCAATATCACAGGAGTGACTTTGGTTTATATCTTCATTAACAGAGGAATGTAAGCTGTCTGAATGTTTTATGTCCCTGCTACAACTATCTGCTTTTTATCTGGTTTTCTGTTACAATTCCTGGGCACCTCCAACTCCTTAAAATAGTTCTTCACAGCTGCTTCTGAAAGCAAAGGGAGTTTTTTGATGGGGAGCAGGGCCACAGGGAGAGGATGTGACTTGTGTAAGGTCACTGAATCACAACCTCAGGGACACAAGTGCCCAAATAAAATTATGTTTCAACTCCTGTCTTTTTATATTTTGACAGCAACGGAGGAGAAAGTTAAAAGAACCACCTTCAGAGCACTGTAATGTCTCTCAGCATAGCAGTGCATATGGTTGAAGTTCTCTAAGCCTGCTTGTACAACCAGACAAAGCAAACTGGGTTAAATCTTTCTACCTACCTTGGTCAGCTTCATTTCAAGTATGTGGCTGTTCTGAATCCTGGTGTCGTAGTGAGCAACCTCTTTGGTGGATGATTTGACTTTTAAAATGATTTTGACATATGAAAACACAATCACTGCGGTTGGGAACAGGAGGCAGAAGAACAGAATACTCAGAATAAAAGCCTGTCCAGCCACCGAAGCCTGTGCCAGCCACCAGTCCAGCGTGCAGGAGGTCCCAAATGGCTCAGGGGCGTAGCTGCCCACACCAGCAAAAGGCACCGTAGCCCAGAATGTAGCATAGGCCCAGATTATTGCCAGACAGATAAATGCATGGTGTCTCTTAAGCCAGGTACCTGGAAGATAATTTAAGAGTTACAGCCTCAGGTCCACATGTATTTGGCACAGTTGAACGTGTCATTCTACACATGCAATAGGAGTTTTCCTGACTGACAACAGCTCTATAGGGCCTATCATTCAGAGGGCTGGAGCACCTCTCCTATGAAGACAGGCTGAGAGAGTTGGGATTGTTCATCTTGGAGAAGAGAAGGCTCCAAGGAGACCTAATAGCAGCCTTTCGGTATCTAAAAGGGGCCTACAGGAAAGCTGAGGAGTGACTCTTCATCAGGGAGTGTAGTGATAGGATGCAGGGTAATGGTTTTACACTGAAAGAGGGGAGATTTAGATTATATATTAGGAAGAAATTCTTTACTGTGAGGGTGGTGAGACACTGGAACAGGTTGCCCAGAGAAGCTGTGGATGCTCCATCCCTGGAAGTGTTCAAGGCCAGGTTGGATGGGGCTTTGAGCAACCTGCTCTAATGGGAGGTGTTCCTGCCCATGGCAGGAGGTTGGAACAAGATGATCTTTAGTGTCCCTTCCAACTCTAACCATTCCATGGTTCTATGACTAAGTGTTTAACTCAACCTCTTGTTATTCAGTATGAAGGCTCACTACCTGCAACCGTATAATGGAACTTACATTATTTCCTATTCCTCTTGTCATATATTAACTGTCCTGGATCTCAGGACACCTGTCAACATAAATTATTAACTCAAGTTACTGAAAGACAAGGCTTTACAGAGGAAATAAAATATCCAAGATTTATTTTCACCTTGTCATTCTTTTCCAGTACAGTAACTCACCATGTGCGTACTGTCAGAAGTATTTGTAATAGGTGTTTTCATGTATCCTTGCCCATTTTCTTTATTTAATGTTAATGGCATGCCTGGAGTTGTGGAGTGGAATATTGTCTCTCCACTCATCTTCTGTACAACTCTAATTCATCTAGAAAAAGTTTCAGTTTACAAGCTTTCCATCATCACATATGTTCAATATGTTGGATTCATTGTGATTTACGGAGAAATTCAGACTATGGCATTATAACCATTCCTTCCACCTTGAATCTGTTTTCACTCCCTGTCCACTGACATTGAGAATCTTTCTTCAGGTTTTGAGAATGACTTGAAAAAAAAAAACAAAGCAAAGAAATAACTGTAATTTGGATATGAGAAGTGCTCCTTCCCCAGCTGATTTTATGGAAGGAAAATGAGCACTGACTGGCAAATGATGTACTCGAGCACAATGGCTGAGAGACAGAAAGGTGGTTTGTTGTGTTCAGGGATGGGAAAAAAAAGCAACAATAGCTTGAGTACTAAAAGAGTAACATTATTTTCACTGTTGTAGTCAAACCATAGCAACCTATTAGCAAAAAAAAAAAAAACACCCTAAAATCCAAAAACAAAAAACCCATTTGCTGTTTTTGGAGCAAAATGAAGGTGTAGGTATATTTTAGGTGCTCCAGATTCATAATGACTGATTTAGGCCTTATACAGAAAATGGCTAAGTTAACCACCTGGAGTGAACATGCTAAATTTGTCTATTACTCTCCATCCTTTTGTATGGACAATCATGATCAGATAGCCCTTGAGAAAAAAGGTATTGAAGTGTTCTGTCTCTCTTGAACTAAGATCACAGAATCACAGAATCTTCTAGGTTGGAAGGGACC
Organism: Arenaria interpres; assembly: GCA_013399435.1. Taxonomy (NCBI): domain Eukaryota; kingdom Metazoa; phylum Chordata; class Aves; order Charadriiformes; family Scolopacidae; genus Arenaria; species Arenaria interpres. Next base: position 219,425 of record VXAK01009596.1, on the reverse strand, counting down.
TTAAAGATCATCTTGTCCAACCATCAACCTAATTTTGAACAAAAACAAACACCCACACAACAAACAAAAAGCAACAACATCACTAAACCATATCTCCCAGCACCACATCAACCCATCTTTTGAACACCTCCAGGGATGGTGCCTCAACCACCTCCCTGGGCAGCCCATATCCAGCCTGAATCTCCCCTGGTGTAACTTGAGGCCATTTCCTCTAGTCCTGTCGCCTGTGACTTGGGAGAAGAGACTGACCCGATGTCATACTAAATACCAGAGCTCATGGCATGAATGTAACTGGCCATGAAATATTTACTTCAGCTCACCAAGTCTGTGAAAAATTGTCTATGATTTGGATTGCCACTGAATTATTTTGATAAGACTTTTATAGGAAGAACTGAAATGCTACTTAATGTGAATAGTGCATTTAAAACTCTGCTAAGGACACGTTCCCTGCACTCACATTTAAGGAAAAAGTATGGACATACCAGAATCTATGATAACAGATCTTAATGCAGTACCACTGCTTTTAATTGAGAGCATGCTCAACTATTGGACAGACTAGCACACTTACACTTTCTACCTGCAAACACTTTCTATAACTTAACATTACATGGTTAATGTTATATGTCATTATAATGAAATCTGTTGTATGTCCCCCAAATCACAAGGACAAGGTGTTTCTTATATATAACGTCACCTTGAGTATTCCCTGTGTTTTGTTGTGGAGTTAGCTGCTTCCAATGAAAGAAAATCCATCCTTTCTAAACTGTGACAACATCTTTTAACTGGAAAGAATGAAGCATATAACACATTATATTCAAGAGATATAAAATATTGATAGATATGGTGATAACAGCTTTCATTGCCAAATTCATTTCGTCCTCTCAGGTTTCATCTGCACATTAGAGAGAAGATACCACATTACGACTTACTGCATATCCAAATCTTTTAGCAATAACAAAAACTTGCCATATATCTTAAAGGAATTTAGGCATCTAATAAGGAATACCTCCGTGTTTTGGTCCATAAGACCTTGCAATATGTGCAATACTTGCATTTGTTAATGTTAATAGGCCTTGATAGACACAAAGCAATTTATCTGTGAGTGATTTACTAAAACTCATGGCTTAAGCAGACAGCAGAGAGACAACAGCAAAGGCGATATGTCCAGCAATACGTATTTAGCTGGGATTACTTGGATCATGCAAATATGCTTCTTTTATCTGTGTATTCCCCTCTACATTTATCAAAAGCAGTCTGAAGAGCTTAAGTATTATTTCAGTCTAGAAAACTATATCACCTAATATAGTTTTCTTTCTTACCGTAAGACAAGTGGCAGATTTTTAGGTACCTATCCAGGCTGACAGCTGTCATGGTAATAAGGCTCCCACAGCCAAAGAAGAAACCGGCCCATCCATACCAGCGGCAGCCCATCCATCCAAACACCCAACGGTGAGAAAAGAAGGAAATGATACTAAAGGGTTTTCCTACAACTGCGAAAGGAGAAAAGAATGTCAGCTGACTGATAAAATCCATCACTGATAAAAACACACATTTTCAGAAAAGCTAGCTCTCCACTTTGTCCAAAGTTAATACCAGTAAAAATGCTCTGCAAAGGGGAGGGAGGGCTTCAGACACAACAGATGTGGTGACTTGCATGCCCTCCATCCACAGGACTGAGCCTGAGACAGCTGTAGCTAGATCTCATCACATCTATGCTATGGTAGGATAAGCCAAGCTTGCAGAATGGCTGGAAACAGGTATTGCCGACCATGTGAATCAGGAGTAAATCCATACTCTGGCACTGAGCATATACAAGGTCTTCCCATTATGAAAACTTCAAAATATGTGTGAAGTCCACACAAACACATTTAAACAGTGTGGATGATGTGAGTCTGGGCAGGCACAGACCTAGTTAGGTTACATCCCTATAATCAATTGAGGGTCTTCAAACACAGGATAAAGAAATGTGCCTTCAAAGAGGTCTTCTGCAAACCTACCAAGGCCCAACAGTAGGATTCAGACTGTGGTAAAGTATTAGGTTAGAAGGGAAGATGGTGCTATGGTCGCAGCATGGACTTGAGCTCCAGAAGTGGTTTCAGCTCCTGTCCATACCACACTCTTCCTTGGTAACTCTCAGCAAATCGCCTGACCACAGATATTAAAAAGTTCTAAACATCCCCAAACAGAAGGGAAATACCTAACTATTTTGGAGACTCTGTCCTAGCAGCACCTTAGTTCTTTTCTTCATTTGTAAAAGTGGGTGGTGCATTATGGAAGAAGTGAATTTAGGTCATACATTGTCCCATTCTCCCCTTCAAGCAGATTAACATTATTCATATTCCTTGAAAGTATCATTAAAATGAGAAAGTTTGGAATTTGTAATTTTCTGCATTGGAAATCTCCACTTCCTGATTTTATTTTATTTTTTGTCTTAAACTGGACAAACAAAAAAATCAACTTTAATGGAATAGAAAACTCAAAACTTTATAATCTAGGAGTATCAGCATATTTTTTGAATCCTTCATTTCTGCTTACCAAACTGACATGAAATGTTCCAAGGCATGAACAGTTCAACTGCAACATTCAAACAACATTAAATATTTAATTCCACCTTCCTGTGACTGTATTCCTGCACAGGAGTTGCCAGAGCACCTCGATGAGTTGAAAGCATCTCAAGCTGCCCTGGGCTAGTTTTCCTGGCTGAACCCCACTCTCTGTAATGCCATGGCAGCTCAGTGAACTCATTTACAAAGAAGAAAAATTCATCTTGAAAATTGTAATTCCCACAAGGCAACCTATTTATAGAAGTCAAGACAGACATCTCAATTTTGTTGAAGTGATCCGTAGAAAAATATTTTGGATTGTGCCCAAAAATATTCCATTTCAGATCAAACTGATGCAAAACTAAACATTCTGTTTTCATTCTTAACAGAAAATTAAAACATTTCTACTAAAACAAAATCTTGCAGAAAATAGCCTTTGCTCCATTTTCTATGCCAAATGCATCATGACTGAAAACCATTCAAAATGAGACTTATTTCTAAACAAGATATTGTGGGATTCTTTTCCTTTAACCTAAGCCTGTGAAGGGAAATTCTGCCTGAGCCTGAAGGTTGTGTTCAGGTCAGTGTATCATGTGCTTTCCTTCGAGTAGAATAAATGTACTTCAATTTTTCAAGCAATAGCTGACCCCAGCGATTAAGGTTTCAAGAAAAGCATGAAATATGGCAAGGTCTAGGATATATGCTAAGAGTCAGCAACTTTACCCATGTAAATCATTGCCAGCTCTAAAGGCCAACACATTTATTTGAACAAAATCAAATTTCTCTTCAGCAGCACAAGACTTCGAGCATGGTATCAGTGCAAAATGAGCATGGTGGAGTTTTGAATGAGTGGCTGGTGCCACCCTGTGGAAATCTGCAGGAAGCCATTGAAGAACCTACTTCTTGAACAAGGTGCCAAGGTAAGTGTGTGAAATATGAAGATATTGGGTAAATGTCCCATCTTCACTCCAATTGTTCCAGCAGACAGAACACATCACGTATGTCGAGTCAATATTTTCCCATTAACAAAAAAAAAAAAAAAAAAGGAAAGAGAAGGGAGAAAAAACACACATGGCTGTGCCAATCACAGTTATTTTTAATTACAAAACTTAAACACAAAGATAGATTAAGATCCCTATGGAAGACAAGACGAACAAGCAGTATGTCGGTGACAGACCTTAACAGAGAAACTAGTAGCCCTCATGCTAAGGGGGCTCCCAAACAAGCTGTAGTTCATGTGGTATGTATGGTATGTAAACAGGAGATACCTGTCTACATTCCAAATGTATATAGCTACATACGTATAGCTATATAATCCATATATAGCTGGGGAGGTTCTCCTGAAACACTCTGTCTCATCGGAGTGACTCTCACTGGAGTCAGTTATGAGCCTTATAAAATAGGACAGACTCTTAGGACACAAAGGAGGTGGGAGTATCACAGAAGAGGCAAAACTGATCTTTTTCTTTTTTCTTCACCTCTAAGTGCTGCAAGATGTAAATAGTGTCTCCATTAAAGATATGCCAAAGAAATCGCTGGGATTTCTTTGTGTGGTAGCAGAGCAGAGATATTTATGGTAACACCTTCCTTCTACTGAATTCATAAATATTTTCTTCACAAAACCATGTTTATTGAGCACCAAGAGGCATCAAAATCACTGGAAGTTGAGGGAGTGAGCAGCTCCTTGGCTGTGTGCAGTGAGAACACTACGAGCTTCGGGTTTAGGAGGCTGGGAGCCATAATTTTATGTTGTTCAGTACTATTTTAGGCATTTGGATGAAGGCAAAAGCATTTGGCAGAGACGAGGGGAGGAAAAGGGTGCACTGGAACTGGGGGCAGGGGTCCCGGTGTATGCGACACATAGGGAAAGATGACTTGGGAGCATGGGAACATACTGTCGTTTATATTGCACTGGGGACATCTCATGGTCAGCTGATCCACATCAGGGCTTTATACCCATTGGATTGTCTGCCACCCAAAATGTCCTTTTCTAAAGGACATCCAGTCCTCTCCCTGCATTCGCATGTAGCCATAAGCAGCCAAATAAGACTCATGTCGAGAGCCAAAGGAATGATCTCCAAAGGCTTTTGACTCTGCTACTTTGTTCAAACTTTTCCAAAGTTCCCTTCTTTCATGACAGAGCATCCAGTCTGCAGGACTGAAATAAAAATCCCTCCAGTTGGCTGATATTGTTCTTACTCTATAGATTGACACAAATGCTTATTTTCCTGATCCAGAGATAAAAGAGGACAGCCACTAGACAGAAAATTACCAGCTTTGATAGGCTGATGGCCACTGGGATTTTCCAATTCTTTCCCTTCATGCCCCTCCCCAGTCATATCTGGCTGAAGATGTATTTTTGAGGTACCTGGATCCCTCCTGTTGCACCCTATGGCAAGAAAATATAACTTTCTTCAACCATAATACCGAGATATTTTGTGTTTGTTGTGCCAGGAAGCACACGGGAGCCGTCTTTGAAGGCCTCCCCAGTGCTGGGGTGAACAGGAATTTTGCCTGATTGATAAATCCAACCTTATTTTTTCCTCTCTACTTTTCATTTCTTTCCATCAGGCTGTTCAGGAATGTTGTTTTCTATCCTTCTCTCTTATTTATATGCAAATAATGGAGAAAAAGGCATTTTGGGCTCCCTGTGACTTCCAGAGGACTGTCTCTTGCTGCTGCCAGAGAGAATGGTGGGATAGTAAAAATGAGTGACAATAAGACATGAAATTACCTGAAATGCCCAGATCACACACTGCTAAATTAACAGTCATTATCTCAGCAGGTCTCAACTTCTTTTTTCGCTTTGAGGACATAAAAATAACATACCCATTTCCCAGAGTTGAAAGAATCCCTATAAAAATAAAAAAAACAATCAAATTAGAATTCCCCACAAAACCAGCATTATTCCACCTTCCTTGTGAAATTCTCTGATATTTTCAACCTGAACTTGTGGTCCCAAGGCTAGACATTTTACTCTGAAACATGATCATCTCATCCTCATTATGCAGTTCGTAGAGATGTCTACTGCAGACATCTCCCTCCCACAATAAATGCTATTTTCCCCTGTGCAGCAGGGCATTTGCCTTCACCATCCGAGCCTGCACAACTATCAGCTAAATGCACATATCAGAAATCCCATCATTCCTCAGTTCTCATCAACCCCTTTTTTTTTTTTTTGCACAAACCTTTATACAGCCACAAGAAATTCAGCTGTTTGTAATCACAACGACCCCAGCCTCTGGCCAACCATAATTTTACTAAGTACTATAATCAGACTTTGAGAGACAAATTTCTAAAATAATGTAAATTAAGACCTTAATATTACATCTTAAATTTTACAATAAAAATGTATTTCTACCATGAGAAAGAAAAATGATTCAATATATCTGATAACTTCCAGGTGGAATTCAGTGCATGAGGAGGGATCCTGTTCATGTTGCCATATCACCACCTGCAGGGAGCAACACTGCAAGTGGTTAATCAGCCATGGAGCTAATTACATTGGTACCAAAAATTACAGAGTTTCCAGTTTCCTTGAAGAACTCATGTTTGAAAGAGTTTGAGCCTGGAGTGATGGTTTTGCAGTGGAAATACAGGACAGCACACAACAGCCCTCTCAGGAAGCACAAGTCACCCTCAATGGTGAACACCTCCATGGCCCATGGAGGCCTCATACTGGGGCAGAGGAGACAAGTAAGAAGGAGGAGACTCAGAAGAAAAGAGTGAAGAGCAAAGAGTGGAAGAGACTCCAACCTCCTCTGCTGCCATTAACTCACCAAAGAGACATACAAAGGCAATGAGGGAGAAGGACAGATGTTGGAGTGAAGTTCAGCCTGGGACAGGGGGAGGAAAAATGTTTTCCTTAATTATTTTATGTTTGTCATCTTTGTTTCTCATTACCCGAATCAGAAAATAACTGTTTTCAGTTAAGTTAAATTCCCCACAATGAATCTGTTTTGTCCACAACAGTAACTGGTGAATGATCTCCTCATCTTTACCTCCAGTCTGTCATTATCTCTACTACTTTTATTCTTCCTATTTTCTCCCTGTCCCATTGCAGGGGCTGAAAACAAACAGCTGCCCTGGGTGTTCAGCTGCTGCCCAAGGCCAACCCTCCACACTACTATAAAAAAGTCATAAATAGCTCAACTTTCCTCTGTTGATGAGGCAGGAAAGTCACTCTTCATGGTGCCTTCCTACACATGGCTCTGGTGGTGCAAACTCAGCTGTATTCCATGTTACAAAAAGACCCCAGCAGCCCCCCATCCACCCAGCAACCCTGCCCACTTCAAATATTGTACCTTTGAACACCACATAATTTTCATCAGGGTCTGCTGGAGGCCAGACCTTAGGAATTAAACCTCATAAATTAAATGGGTATTTCTTCTGATCATCAATGGAATGATTCCCTTTCAAGGGTACCATGTTCCCAGCATTCCAAGAAACCCAACCTGGGGACATCCATGCAGCAGAGAGAAAAAAGTTTCTCAGGGGCTAAAACCAGACTACTTCCCAAAAAATATGAGTAACTGCGGAAACAAAGTTTACCAAACTCAGGAGAAAAATACTTTGATTTCTAAAGTTTCAGGGATAAATGCAACACTTGTCTAATTGGAAACAATTCATATTTTTATACTGACAGTATTGGTTTCTATATTATTTTAAAAAGTATACAGGAAAGCAGCTGGCTTATCATTGAATCTTAGGTTTTCTCAGCAAATTGTACTTATTGTTAGGGAATGAAATTTAAAGAACATCCTATTATTATGGCTCTGAAAATTTAATCTGAATTATTAGTAGATACAGGTATTCATATGAATTATTTTCTTCCTTGCAGCTAAGTGAATGAACCTTAGTGTTGCTGAGCATTTTTGATATATCTTAATCCTTTTCTCTCTTAATGCCATTTTCTCTCCAGTGATACTTAAGGTACTTAGTGTGCCAGCATTTAATTTGAAATACCTTTCAAAAACACCTAACCTTTTCCCCAAAACTTTTTCAACTGACTGACAGTCCAGAGAGATATCTTCATCAGACAAGTCTCTGAAGAAACTGCTCATTATTAATAGTAATGTTTCAGAGAGCCCCAGCCCACTGACCTCCTAATCCTATGGCTGGAAGGCATCCAGCGATAATTTAAGTTGCCTTTTGTCTATACCTGCATCTGACAACTGCTTAACTGAATTCTTTTTTAACTTCTTGGTGACAGAAACTTTATAATCTCCTAAGAAGCACCTAATGCTTCGTTTTTCCTACTAGTAGAAAGATTTTCCTGACGGCTAGCCAAAGTCCTTCCTGGTGCAGGCTCCCAGCTCTGGTAGGTGCTGGCAGGCTGTGTGCCTGGGCAGAGCCTTGGTTTGGAAATGGGGAGGTAAAAGACTTTTCAGATATAAAATAAAGACTATTTTCCAGAAGCAAACAGTCCAGGACATAACTGTCCACGGCACCATAACACTATTACACATATGCACACAGAGTCAAGGATGCAATAACTAAAAAAGTGACACCTACAGAGAAAGAGCCAACCTGGAGCAAAAGGTGAAAGTGTATAAAAGTAGTAATCTGAACAAATTAGGCTCCTTTTCTCCAAAAGCGCCAAACCATCAGAGAAAAAAAAAAAAAAAAAAAGGAAGTTTAGGATTTTGTTTTCAATTAAGCTGTTTGTTAACAAGCTGAGGAAGCGTGCAGCAACAGTTTGCAAATCAATAGTTACTTGCCACAGGCTTTCAAAGGAGCTGACAGCCAGCAGGTCTCTACTCAGTAGTTAGTCACCCTACCCGGCTGTACAGTAAATCAATCAAGTCAGTGATGAAAAAGCTACGGGGGGAAGTGGCAAAGTGAAGAGAATTGGATTCTTATAACCATGTGTACTGTTGCGTATTTTTTTTCCCAGACAATTAAAAAACTTACCCATGGAAATGAACTAGTTAGGACAAAAGAGCACATATTCATAGAGAATTTATCACAGATTGGTCAAGACTCCTGATTTTTTTTAGAGACAAAATCCCATATTTTTATATTTTCAAACAGCAATACTTCAGCTGTACAACCAGCCTGACCCTAAAAGCTCTGCTGAGTTTCCTGATAGGATCCCAGCACTGTTTGTTTACTATGCGGCTTCTATCCCTCTTTGAAATAAATTTTAAACTCACTTGCACCTTATATGCTTCAAGAACATAAAGATGCCCAGTAGTAATCCCCACCTCCTGGCTTCCCACCTTTCCGCAGCCACCGTGTCTTTCCATCTAGTCCCTCTCTCTGCTACCAGGATGTCCAGGCAGGACATCCCTAGGAGGGGTCACCATGTCTTGGAAGTGATCTGCAAAGGAATAGGGGACACAGTTCTATGGCAGAAGGTGACAATGGACAGGTTTGGCCTGAACCACAAGCTACAATATGAAAAACATAGGTAACCCCTCGCTGGGGATGGGACCGGAATGCTCTGACTCTGTTTTCTGTGTCTTACCCAGCTTCTTTGCAGTAAATCTCCAATATGGCAGAGTTACCCCAAGACTCAACCATGCCCAAAAGCTATTTAAGCACATAGTCTTCGCTTACTGTATTGGATGCTTGGGAGCTAGGTTTAACTATAAAGCTGTCAATTAAAGCAAATTTACAGCCTCAGCAAGCCTTTTGTCTGGAATTTCATATCAGTGAATGGTTCAACAGAGCTGGACTTCCTTCTCCACTCATTCAAGATACACTATCCAGCACCAAAATTTCTTCGTGGCCGTGCTTCATGTCCTAACAGAAATGTGGATGCTTTGAACTGTCGGAAATCACCTTAGTGGAAAAGGAAATTCAGGATTATTTTTGCTTGTAGAAAGTGAAAAAAAAAAAAACAAAAAAAAACAACACACAGATATTTACTTGGGAACAACAAAGATTATTTTCCTTCTAAATTCTCATATTTTCTCTGGTCCAAGTTATTATCAAAATGTTTCCATCCACTTAGACATGAATGGGTGATAAAATACAGATCTGCGCATCGAGAGGAGCTAATGGTGGCATCCCCAAGGCACTAAGGTAAAGAGATTTTGTAAGGTACAACTCACATGTGAATCATCAGCCCAAGCAAAGCCTTTTTTTGGTAAGAAAAATGTGTTTAAAAATTACATTACCCTATCTATTCAGAAGCACAGAAGAAGACCAGACACTGCTCCTTCCACCAGTTTTTACTCCCTCTCCTAGTGACTGAGCTCTGATGTGTAATTAAGCGTCACTGATAAAAAGTGATTTACTTCTTCACACAAACCCCTGTACTTCTCTTGGCCTCTGGCAAATTAATATTCATTACTGTATCGCATGCAGTGCCTAAAACTCTGCTTTGCTCTGTTTGTTCTAGAAAACATGAAAACGGTTGTTGCTGCTGAAATGGCTGAGGGAACGACTGACCAGCAACAAAGCAATATCTGCTTAAAATCATTGCAATGATTACGAAAAGGAATCAAAAATATCTGTGCAGGATACCAGCGGGATCTTATGCTATAGATGCAAGTCTAAGGAAGATGCAAATACAGCATTTACATGTGCATTTGAAAAGCATGCTTGGCTGTAATGAAAGCTGCCAATGCAATGCAAAACAAACACATGAAAAAATAGGTTAAACCCAGACCAAAATGCAGGATATGGTGTCTAAAGTGGAGTTACACATATATAAAGCAGGGCTACAGCTTGAACTTTCCTGGCTTGGGCCGCTGGGCACAATGAGTCCACCACAGGTTGTTTGATGTCCAGCCCACAGGAATGGGAAGGTGGGAATCTTACCGATAAATCCAATATCAAAGTGATTATCAGCCCTTTTTAAACTATAATTTCAGTCTCTTCACACTGCACATGTAAGCCTGCGCCTTCATGGTTAGCTTTTGGTTTTTCACTGGAAGTTCATGATTTCTGTTCCTTGCCTTAATTTGCTTATATCTATGTTTTTCAAGACATTTCAAACCTAGCAGAGGTATTTCTTTGGAATTTAATAATTCTACACGAAATACAGCCAATATAACAAGGCAACACAGCGTACATTGCAAGGATTCATTTCAACTTCTCAGACATATTTCCTGGGTTTAAAACTCGGTTTGCTTAACCGAGTGGAAAAAAAGAACCGAGGGGGGTTATTCTGGACAGTTCAGTGAAGACATCTGTCTGCGTAGCAGCAGAAAAAAATATATATACATGAAAAGCTAAAGTACATACGAAACAATGCATGAACACCGAGGACAGCACATGGATACAGCTTCACCTGCCCTTTCCACTGCTCTGAACTCCTTTTTCGATAAAGACATAAGCAGAAGACAAATGAGATATAAACGTTATTAAAGCCTTTGTGAGACCTCCACTGCGGAAAAGATTAGATTACTTAAAGCAGTCAGGGGAAAGGCAATAAGAGGGAGTAGGTAGGAGGGATGTAAAATAAGGAATGAGAAAGATGAAGGTGGGAGTGAAAGAGCTTTGTATTTTGTGCAGGACTGATAGAACAAGAGAATGAATCAAAACCAAAATAAATGTCAAGGAATACACTGTATATGTGCTGTATTCAGCCTGGTGTGCAGTGGTCTGACACCCGGAGCACCATTATGTGACCTTGGCTCAGCTTTACTGAGGAAACAGCTGCTGAGCTGTGAGCAACCGCGTAAACTAAAGCCACAAAACATAAGGAAACCTAAACCATAGAAAGCAGTGTAGGTGTTGAGGCAACAGTTAGAATCTCAAGTACTTGTGAGCAGAAATATTGACACAAAAAAGATATAACCTGCCCTTGTTACCAAAGCAAAGATGGCAGATCACCAAAAACAAGGACCAGTTTATTCCTGGAAGCATCAGAGACTGGTATTTCCCAGGTGAATGACAACTCCCTGGCGTATGAATACTTAGGGAGGAAATCAGTCCCAGCTATCATCTGTGTGCACCAACCAATAAATAATTGCATTTATTCTGCTTGCAAAGTCACTCTGCACATGGTAAGAGACTCCTGAACAAAAGGGAAGGGAGGGTGTTAGGCAGAAAATATGGTTCAATAGAATATGTAACAGAGGACAGCTGATGCCAGGAGCTGAGCAAGATTCAAATGAGCACATCTGAGGATGTTCTCTTTGCTGTGTAGGTACATGAGAGAGGCTTTGAAAACAGGCCATAAAACCCATATGGCATAAGGGCAAAAGCCAATTCTGGTCAGGAATGATTAAAGTGCAAGGTAGTAGCTGATGAGTAGAAAAAAAATTGAGTATTTCTTCAATTTTTGGTGGAAGGTCCACTTCCAGTCACTTTTGGCTACCCGGAGCAGCATTGTCTGTTGACACTAACTGTTGACACTGCTGACACCATATTTCTAACACATTCTCTCCTATCCCTCGTGGATTTTTCTTTCTGGTATGAGGAAATAAGTAATTGCACATCTAATGCACAGCAGCTTCTGCCTTTGTGAGTGCCTCAAGGATGCAGTGACATGGTCCTATTTGAAAGACAAATTAAAAAATCATTACCAATTACTGTCAAATAAAACCCAGCTACAATGTCAGCTTCTCTAGAAAGCTTTGATGCAAAGGGGTCTTCCTTCTGGAGATAGTGAGGGAGGTATTCTTCTTGGGAGGAACTGTTGTGATCTGATGCCATCCCATTCATGTCCGGTTCAGTGTCTGAAAAAGAAAAGAACAGAGTTTGCAGAGTCTGCCACCAGAAAATGCAAAGGTATTTTTGGTCATACACGAGATGCAACCTCCTGTCTTCATTTCTGCGCTGCCACCTCCCAGGGCATTTCAGGATCCAATTCAAAATTACATAAAGCATCATGCCGTGATTTATTTCATGACTTGCTCTACCCCAGAATGCCATTACTCATACGGCACTCATCACAGTAATCCATCTGAGCAGTCTCTAGGTACCAGTGTGTTGCAGCATTCAATCCAGGGCTTCTGAAGTGCCTTCCCCACATACCTTAAGGAGCTTCATGTTTCCAGCTGAGTATAAGAGTGACCCAAGACCGACAACATGGAAAAACCAACCAGGGCAATTTTTTGTGTCTGAATAGCTTTATTGCTCAGTGTGTTTAATACATACTGAACTTGTTGTCTTTATCTATATGTGCTGTTCTCGTAATCCCAAGAAACTGGGAATTATCAGTAAGACAGTCCCAGCAAATTCTACATATCCTGGGGGGCACTGTGGTTACAGATGGTAGCTCTGCAAATTTTACAGTGAAAAGTTACTCCCATAAATTGTCCCTACAGTCATTTAGGTGGTGGGTTCTAATGTAAATGACTTTACATGCTTATCATTATAACCAGTAATTGGCTATTACAGTTATGAAGAAACAGCAAGAGTATTAAATAATAGACCCAACTGGTCAAGCTTGTTGAATTTTCTCTTAATTTCCTTTTGTGTGGAAATGGGTTATTGAGGTCAAATGTGTTAAGATCAATAAAGAGAATGCTGATATGGGAAAACCAGAATCTGGCAGATATTCATGAGGGCTACCCCTCCAGGACAACTGAAGAAGTTAGGTGAGGCACTCTAGCATAAGACAAAAACATTTCTGCAATCTTTGAAACCACCCAGACAAGAGCTGTTTAGGACATTCCGTTGTCCCAGTTCTTCTTGCCAGTGCTCGGTGGGGCAGGAGTGGTGTGCAAGAACTTAGCACTTGACTCCCAGGGCTTCCATACTTTTTGCTGTGGGACCTGGGACGAGTTGTAAAACTCTAAATTTCACTCTTCAAAAGTACAAACTTGCAGGGAGACTAAGCAAGGAGAGAAAATGTTTCATTATTTTACCCATTTACTGTCTCTTCTGCATCTTGAAGGCAGATGGTCTTCTCAATAACAGCACTCCCCATATGACCAGAAACATAGAAGGTGACACCCACCTACACCTAAAGCACCCACAATCCCCTCCCTGCAGTCCCTCTAGCTTTGAAAAAAAAGCTCATTTAAGGGAATCAGGTGATGGAGGCACATTGCCACTATGGTCATGGGAGAAGACAAAAGGTGTCCCAGCCATATGGCTCCAAGTAGCATTTAGTCTTTAAAGTTCAGAAGCTTCATTGCTTTTCTTTTTTTTTCCTCAATAAATGGAAAAAAAAATAGCAAAGGCTGATTAATTAAAAGAAAAAATACCTTAGGTGACTTCATAAGCACTTTTTTCCTTTTACAGCCATGGAGAATATGTGCTCCAAATTGATCACTGCTCCAGATGGCAGAGCAACCATTTAGGTTTGGACTAAGGACCATAGTACAGCAGCCTGGAAACGGTCTAAAGAGACCATCTTGTACAAAATGGTGGACCAAGACATGAGTCTGGGAAACAAAATAATCAGACTGATCATCCTCTCCACCCAATCATAGCCGCAGGTCCTGATCCAGACTCCACCTCGCCTTTAAAAGGATCCTCGCACCTTTTTGTCCCCCAGCTTACATGGTCCTACAACTCTCACGTCACTGCAGCTTTTGAACCATGTGGGTGGTTGAAGTGATGCAAATGGAAAAGCACATCTGAGAGCTGTCAGCACAATTTGGATTTGATATAAGTAAGTATCAGAGTGTTTAAGGACATGTTCCTTTCCCGAGCCACACTGAAATTTCCCACTCAAGTCAATATGAGGTGGCTCACAGGGACTATATTGTCCAACTTACAAGCACGTGAAAAAGGCGGTAGCATTAAATAGGAAATTTCAACAACTGTTTACATTAAGCCCAGCCAGAAGCCCAGTCACTCAGCTTTTTAACCTGCTTTAGGAGGAAAGGTGCAGGTTTCCCAAACAAATCACAGCCATGGGGCAGGAAGAAGCCTTCTTTGATCAAACCGGACCGCTACAAAATGGCAGATTTTACTGCTTCACTCAATATAAGTTGTTTGCCTGCTTTCAAATGTTAATGTTATGACAGACTAGTACTATCTGATTGCTGAAAAAGAAGAAAACCACTCATCTTGGCCTTAAGTAGAGAGAGCACATTATTTCTTGAAAATTTTCAGCAAAAAGAGAAGGGAGATTAAAATTTAACTTCCATAAAGGCACACAAACTTTCATCTATTTTAAATCATGTCTGGCAAATTAAGAATAAAAGAAGTTTCAGATGTCAAAAGATAAAAACCAATTTTTCTTGATTTACACAAAATGCGTTCCAGTGAGATATAATACAGGATTTTAATAACAGAAGATGACTTTAAAAGATTTTTATCATCCTGATTAGGCAGGAATTAATTGGCTCCCCAGATGAAACTCCATTCATGAATCAAATCTCACTTTTAGATTGCAAAAAACTGAAAAGGATCTAATTAAAAGTCAGAATAATTATTCCTCTCATAATTCCAAATCAAGATTAGCCATAATCCTGATCAGCATCTAGTGCCTAAATGTTGAATAAAAAGGTAAGGAGAGGGATAACCTTTGAACTATTAGGTAAAGCCTAGCAAATGTAGGGAATGTGCATTTTCCCAGATGAATTATTTCAGGAACCAAGCTTTGAACTGCTAACTCTATTGGTTTTGCTTATACATGAGCTTTTTGAGATACCACAGTGTTAAATGCCTGATAAAGGTCATAAAGGTTCCAATCCACAGCCCCTAAGAGTTAATGAGACAGGGGCAGGAACTATAAAATGTTATTTTAGTATAAACTTCAGTGTATAACTGATACATACTTGTACCAATCTTCTTTTCTTTCAAGTTCCTGTGAACTCCTAAAGCATACTGGGAAACTGCAGAGGTGGGCTGTACCCACCCAGATTCAAATTATGCCATCTTCCATGTGGCTCAGCTAAATATTGGAAGATATTGGCAAAACTGAAGTCCCTAATCTAAATTAGTGAGAAAAGAATCATTACACTTATGTTGGCCTGCCAAAAATGGATGCATTCAGTTTATGGAAAACAGCCAAACTGGTATGAAATGGGGAAAGTATTTTTGTAATTTTGCAGGCAAATGAGGGAAATATTAATGCCAACCGCTTTAAAAAAGAAAATAAAAAAAAAAACCTAAAAGTGGGTTGTAGCTCAGAGAAAAAAGTTACTTAGTATGAGAAAGAGCAGTATGCAGTATGTGCCATAGAAATAGCAGAAACCCAGCTGCAATCGGGTGCTGCAAAGATATTGCTCTGTGAAAGATACTGCAGCAGCAAAACTTTGATGCACTTGAAAAGAGAGCATAAGGAATTAAATATTATATTCAAAGTTATGGACCACATGTAAGTGTTGCAATCATTCGTAAAAGCAGATGGGATAAAGGGTGGAGTGAAACAGAAGATGTCTGTGGACCCAGTGTCACCTCATAGAAAGAATTAGTAGAGCTCATTTTAGAAGAACTAATACAGCTAAAGAGATAACATTATCAATTGTGTTAATTAAGAAAATAACTTTCTGCCCTCTCATAACATATTAAAAACAATAAAACTATGAATAATTTTATCTGAGTCCGTAAAAGACAAAAGCTAAAAGGATATATTAGTGCCAGAGGGTATTGTTATCTTTTTAAGAGGAAAAAAGGGAATGATCTTTTTCTTTAATTTGTCCTATGACATCTATTTCTCAGAGTCTCCACAGCCAAGTTAGTCAGCTCTCAGTGTCTGCTGGGTCCCGAGTCAGACTGTCAAGTGTCACTTTTGTTCTAAACTTTCCCTGTGTATTTTGCGGAGCATCACCTTTTCCTCCTGCATCCATCCTGACTGCTACATGGATAACACAGACCACGAGTCCAACACACCCGGTGACAAACGCTGCTTCGTCCTTTAAATACCTCCTTCTCAGTATTCGGTTTTCTCCAGTTTGATGACGATTGTCAAAACTCATTTCTGTGACACACATCCTTAGCCAAGTATTTCCCAAGAGTCCAACTAGCTGCAGTATTTAGGAATGTAAATAACAGCGACCAGAAAAATTATCTCAAAACAACTACAGAGCACCACCCCTTTTTTTTTTTTTTTTTTTTTTTTTTTTTTTCCCTNNNTTTTTTTTTTTTTTAACATCCTACCGTAGTAAAAGAGATCCCTTAAAAGAATGTCTTGATTTAAGCTCAGTTTAGGGCAAAAATCCGAAGACTTAAACTATGGACTGGGAACCTGTCTTTTCTCCTTGGAAGATTTATTTAGCCACCAGGCTGCTGGTTATTCTAGGGTAGATTCTTTCACATCTGTTGAAGAGGAATCATCACTTTGAATTCACTAAGTTAAAGTTTAAACTAACATTTCTTGCACTTCAGACGTGCACTGTGCTTCGCCACATCAGACTGCTGCTTCAGTGCTAATCACAACAGAAATCAGTAAAATTGCAATGTCTCATATCTCTCCTGCAAGAGGGAATCAGAGAGCTTCTGGACCGTCAACTTTTTGGATATTGATACTAGGAAAATACTTTATGCCTACCTATCATAGAAGATCTGCTCAACCACATAACATGACATCACATGGCAGCACTGGAAAGGCATGGCTAGGAAAAAAGCTACACTCAGATTTATGTGACCCCCATCTCAGCCTAAACACCCCAAGGTGCTTAGGGGTGAGGTGAAACCTAAATTTTCAATTAAAGCCCTGGTTAGGTGACTCTATTTCCTTTCAGTCTTAAAAGTAGTAAGACTCATTACTGAATTTTGAAACAATAAAATAATTACAAAAAATGGGACAATAATAAATTCACAAGTGGTTATGTGCATGTCTGCAGCTACTTTTACATTAATAAGCAGTACAGACCTACAGCAGTGGATCTGTAGAGCAACACAGTTGCTGCTGGGGTCCTGCTGAGGACATTCATTTTTCCAAGCTCTAGTGCTCAGAAAAAACTACTAACCAACAAAAAGGCAAATACATGAAAAAAACCCAAAGGAGTGAATGATAAGACAAGCTTTTTTTAATCGAGTCCTTGATTCTGATTAATAAGCATAGATTAAAATCCAAACTCTTAAAGGATGTTTTGCAACATGAGTACTTCATCTAGCATTGTAGGCACAATTGGACAAGCACTGGAAAATAAAGCAGTTATCAAAGACTGGTTTCTCCTTGCTGCCTTGGAGTTCCAGAGGATTCCACCTTGCAGTAGGTCTCCAATCACCTAAGCGTGGGAACAGAGAGCACCAAGCCACAGCCTACCCTCTAGCTCATCTACAGACCATCCTTCCAGAACATCCCATGCTGAAAGCCCCCCAGCGCCTGTGAAAATAGGTTTGAAACTGTTACAAAAGAAATCGATCCGCTGCTTCCTATTAGAAATGGACTCATTCTTATTCCTGTGTTGCAGACATTCATATTTAATTAATACAAACAATTCCTCTTTTAAATAATATATTCTTTAAAATGGAACTGTTCCACTATAGCCAACCTCAGGAGAGCCAAAATCCTGACTCAGACACTATAAAAAGGCAATATCAAGCCTCAGAACTTCNTTATTTAGGTGGTTTTTTTTACTTGGCCTAATCAACGTCATTTTGTCAGCCCTATATCAGTTTTGCTTCCCACTCTCTCCTCATCTCCCACTGGGGTGTTTCACCATGTCCTTTGAGGCTTGGCCAGGCTCTTCTTACCCTGAGGAAGGCAAGAACATGTTATCCCCATCTCTCGCAGGAAAGGAGCAGACCACAGAATAGCTGGAACCTTCCTGGTCCCTTCCTCCTATAGCGAAGGCACTGAATGAGCAGGGAGAAAAATCTCAGTTGTTCCTGCAGAACACTGAACTCCTCATGCTTTTCCAAAGATTTGGACAAATCCAGGGAATTTCCACCTTCAGGACATTTTGCAAGAGGTGAACGACTGCAACAAGAATGGACCTGACCATTACCTATCTTTTACTGGGCACTGACATTTGGCCTCAGGGTTTTGTAGACCACTCGGTGGCTGGCACACTGCAAAGAGAGCATGAGATTTTTCATGCCCCAAGTGAGCTTAAGGTCACATTTGCCTCTACAACATCATCTGGAGAAGATGGGAGCTTCATAGTAACTGCTGCCTCAGCAGCTGCAAACTACTGATGCAGTCTGTCCAGGCTGTGTTTTTGTCCATTTATATTTCACCACACACCATGACTTTGCCATTGTCCTTCTTTTCTATCCTAGTCTACCTTTCTTCCCATTTTCTGAAGGAGACTCTTACAGTCCCCTATCCTCCCAAGGTAGCAAAAATGTCTGGGGGACCAAGAATAGAGCAACCCCCTGGGTCCTACAAAGTCTCGTCCCTTCTTCTACTTGATGGGCAATTTTCAGCAAGTTGCTAAATCTCTTCTTCCAGAAGGAAACAGCGTGAATTTGTGTCTACAGCAGAGGTGGGCCAATGTGTGCTCTCAAGTCAGCAATAATGTGATAATGTAAAAAACCACAAGAATAATGTGTTCTGCTGTTTTGGAAAATTATTATAAACCACAAGCTGTCCTAAGAGAAGTAAAGGTATGCAATGCTTTTATGAAGTAAGAATGAACTTTTTAGCTCCAGTAACAACAGACTATGATTTTGGAAGTGATGTCATACTCGGATACCTGAAGACTTTTTTTTCCCCCCAGGATAGCGTCTTTGGAATACAACTGCTTTATTTACAACAAGGAAAAAAAACCTGACATTTCAGATTCATCTCAGCAGCCTGTATGTTTTTAATTTTTGATGTGAAAAATCTCAAGCATTTTGTTTTCAAAGTGCTGCATTTATACAATTATCCTTCAGTATCCAAAGGGCACATAACAGCATCCACAAGCATGAAGTCATCTGAATTTTACAATTTATTTGTGGGATTGTTTTCCTATAGCTCAACAAAACAACAAATAATGCTCTCTGTGGTGTAATGCCTGCTAATATCTCCGACAGCAGCCACATATATGCTTGTGTCCAGGAGCAGAATCTGAAGGTGCTGGGGCATGCAGATCGTGGAAAATTCCTTTCTTATGAAAACAACAATATATTGGAGCAAGATGGGTAGAGCGTAAGCCTTCACAACAGTCACCTCTGATTAGGAAGACAAATCTCTTAACTATTCACTCTGGCTGCTAATAAAACCCCCTCTATGTGGTTTCCAAGAAGCCAGAATCACGATGCTCAACGATGCTCTTAAACTGAAAGAGGGGAGATTTAGATTAGATATTAGACAGAAATTCTTTCCTGTGAGGGTGGTGAGGCACTGGAACAGGTTGCCCAGAGAAGCTGTGGCTGCCCCATCCCTGGAGGTGTTCAAGGCCAGGCTGGATGGGGCTTTGAGCAACCTGCTCTAGTGGGAGGTGTCTCTGCCCATGGCAGGGGGGTTGGAACTCAATGATCTTTAAGGTCCCTTCCAACTCTAACCATTCTATGATTCTATGATAATCCTGGGAGACTGGGTGGTGTTTCCAAGAGACCCAGCTGAGTGGTGACTGGGGCTTTGCACCCTGCAGAAGGCAGACACTGAGAAAAGAAATGGTGTCATCCAATCATTAGAATCATAGAATCATAGAATGGTTTGGGTTGGAAGGGACCTCAAAGATCATCTAGTTCCAACCCCCCTGCCATGGGCAGGGACACCTCCCACTAGAGGTTGCTCAAAGCCCCATCCAGCCTGGCCCCTTCCAGGGACAGGGCATCCACGACTTCCCTGGGCAGCCTGTTCCAGTGTCTCACCACCCTCACTGTAAAGAATTTCTTTCTAGTATCTAATCTAAATCTCCCCTCTTCCAATTTAAAACCATTGCCCCTTGTCCTGTCACTACACTTCCTGACAAAGAGTCCCTCTCCGGCTCTCCTATCGGCTCCCTTCAGATATTGGAAGGCTGCTATAAGTGCACAATCCTTATGACTGAAAAACAGGCTGGAGAGGATGGCAAGCAAACACTCCTTACCTGATTTCAAGGCAGGATAAATTCTGGTTATGTTGTTACAGGTGATTGTCCAGCCTGGTCTTAGCAATGAAAATTTCACAGCCTCCCTAGGTAATTTTTTCCTGAGGCTAATTAAAATTTTCAAAGAGAGAAACGTAAGACCACTCACTTATACAACTCACATTGTTAGATGAGAGAGACTCATTTTATCCCCAAAATCCTTAATATCTGATACAGGCAGATCCTTTTGGGAGAAATAATATTAGGGATTAATTTCACTATTTTAGGAGTGTAATTAGTTTAGATTCAATAATCTGCTGAATTCAGCCTTCATAAAAGACTTGTTGATGCAAAATAGATTACGAGTGGGGTTGTACACAAGGAAGAACAATTCAAGTGCCCTGAAGAGGCAACACACATATGGAGAAGTGTACTTGTACAGCAAGAAGTGCCACTGCTTCTGCAAAAAACGGGCATCAACAGTGCTTTTTAGGGTCTCCAAAAAAATTGAAAGTCACCACAATATTATACCACAAAATATAAATGAATTGCAAGAGATACAAATGCAGGAAGAAGAGAAGAAATCATTAAGGAATTTGGAAGAACCTGAATTCAGACTTTATTTTATCTGGAGAATAGAGGGTGATTAAGAATCATTGATAGAAACTTGATTTGCGGGGAAAAATTAAAATGAAGAGCCATATGAATGTTTGATAAACAAAGGTACAGGTTTCTTTCTACTTAGGCTTTAGTTGATAAAATCTACCTAACTCCAAAGCATCGTACACACCAACACCACAAGAACACTCCACGCAGCGCAGTGTGCCTGAGCCAGTGCCCACAGCAGGGGACATTCCCAGTGCCCTTGTTGAGGGGCATGGGAAATCAGGACCCAACAGGCATTCACAGCTTGCCCAAGAAGAACACTTTATAACTCGGGCCCTCCTTGGATTAAAAAATTCACCTCCAGCTTCAAGCCCTCATTGCAAAGTTCCTCAACTTCAAGAGACAACATATTAGGGGGAACAGATTTGTGTTCCCACTGTATCCACAAGGAGCCCTCTGGCACACCAGAAATTCCTCATATCCATGTTTGAGTTCACCCGGCTTCCAAATTTCAGAGCACACACCCCTCCTCTGGTCTGGGTAGACAGCACAGTATTTTCTTGCAATAGTTTTCCTGGGAGTCCTGGTAATGAACAAGTCTTCAGGGGTGTGAAGCTGCTGCAGCGGAGCAGCGCTGACTTATTTGTGCCAAATGCCTGGCTCTATCCCCCTCCTAATCTTGCAGAGGGAATTAGCGTGGTCTGTAGACTCGAGCCAAAACATAGCAAAAGAAAAGTGAGCAGACTTCACAGGATGTGAAGAGGCTGCAAAGGTTTCATTGAATATGAGCCTTTCTATGGTACCTAGAGCACAGCAGCGATAACGCAGGTTTCACACTCCTGCTTTCCTGAGGTTGACTTGTGAAAAAAAGCATATGCCACTCAAATACAGGAGCTACATAACCAGACTGCCTAGAAGAAAAGGAAAAGTAGTCACAGTTAAGGCATGGCTCAGAGATGACACAAACCGGGGTAAGTAACCCAGCAAGTACAATTTTAACCAAGAAAACAGTGCCCCGATAGCAGCACCACAGGAGAACAAGCAACAAGGAAAAGCTATGAAAACAAGACTGGGTAAAGAAAAACAGAAAGGCAATGCCAACTCACAAGATACAGCTCCTGCAATTTTGTTTTTGGCTCCTGAAACACTTTTAGGTGGAGGTTTCCTATTCCAGAGGCAATCTTATTCCTCTGCTTCTCCATCACCATCCATTTGTCCATTAAACAAGTGTCCTGGAGACACACAAAAGCCCGATCCTCTCCCAAAGAGAATCAAGTGGCTTCCTGGTGGACCAGCTTATGAAATCTCATCTGTTCCTTTCTCATGTAAAACAGTAAGTCCTGGAGTAAATACATGCACAACTATTTTCCAGCTCATAAACTTAATTAGAGTGGCTCAGTGATTTATGTGCAGTCATATATCGAGTCAGAGGCTGGGAATGTAACCTGGAAATGCCGACTCCCTTTCCCTCACTCTCTCTGCTGGATCTCTCTCCTATTACAGGCTGAGACTGATATTAAAACTGTCTTTTTGCTGCCTGTTCATCTCTGCAAACTCCGGTGCAGCAGGGCACACAGAGAGGGTGCCTGCATCCACCCCATCCTGCTCGGCAAAGAAACACTCTCCAACAGCACGCAAAACACTAGGATTTGCTGATGTCCGGATCTCAGGCGAGTACTTCGGTGCTAATTTGCAATTAAATGCAGTTTAGAGTTCTGCTAAATGGTTTTTCTTTAGTGTAAAGTGCCACCGGGACACCTCGTGCTTACAATTTACACCTCCAGGCGCTTCCCTTCTCTCTATGAATAAGCAAAGCTGTGGGGAAGGGACACGAACACAGTTTCTGCAAATACTTGTATGAGAGTATTTTGAGACATTCATTTTAATCTCTTTCTTAGAAATCCATCAGTAATCAGTATCAAATCAATATCAATCAGATAATCAGTATCAAGCCAATCAATCAATCCTTTATGCTCCAGATGTTGCCCAAACACACAAATCATCAGTTCTCTTCCAAATTCATTCTGTAATAAAGATAATGTCAGATCTGAATAGGTCTCCAAAAAGACTAAAGGAAAACTACTCTCAAAAAGGACAATATTTATCAAAATGCCATTATGCTGACCAGGCATGTTACATCATGAAGTTATCCCTGGTTATATCACACATGCCTAGAGACCCTGATACCATCAGAAGGAGTGGAGGAGAGAAAGACATAAAGAACACACCACAGTCACTAAATATCAAAACTTTCAGAAAAATTTTCTGGCTTTCTCAGATACCTTTCAGAAGGCTACACCCTAAAATCTTTATTCCTGTGATGAAACATTTTATTCCACAGGGAGGACAAGAAAAGCAGAATAGCAATCAAGACGATTCTCTGTGAAACTATTAGTGAAACTAGTATCAAGACGGACCTAAGTTAAGAATACAGTGGAAATATACAATGTAAGTACTTAGATGTGCACGTATGCATGCAATTTTGCACCTGTATTTTTTGCATGTACACACCCATACTTTCAGGATCTTGCAAGAACAGGAGGAGAAATAGGACTTACCTTATTCATCAACTCTGTACAGAGCATCCCCCCTAGAGCTCCACAGCTGCTTTTATTTCAATGTCTGGATTGGAGCAATCTGTAAAAGCATAAATCCACAGCGCTCTTGGCGTCTCAAGTTTTAGAATTCAAGAGGGAGAGGGGAAAATCACACTGTTCCTCAGTAAAAGGCAACCTCTCTGCTTTCCCCCCTTCCCAAGCCAGGCTCCCAGCCTCTGGATGCTGCGCTGTTCCTCCCTCTCTCCCTCTTCCCAGCGGTGCTGCTGTCGATCACCCACTTTACCCCATGAAAATCACTCTCTGGAACATCCTGCCCCTGCCTCCGTGCCGATCAGCTTCCCAAAACAGCAGTGACCCCTCGGAGGGACACCCCGGGGAGGGCACCACTGGCAAAGGAAGGGGCAGAAAGCCAGACCTGCCAAATTCTGCCCAACCACATGTCACATGCTGCTGGATCCCTCCTGCCAGCACAGCTGTAATCCTGTTTATCGCCCGCGCCACGGAACGGAGAATGCTTTTAAACTTGGAGGTTTACGTGTTTTTTCTCATCAAGTGATTCTTACTTTCTGGTAAGAAAGGGAAAAATAAAATCTGCAGTCCTAAAAGGTGTTTTCACACAGGTAATAAACAGCATCTTTTAGCATTGTATTTCACTCACATTCACCAGCACCAGCAGCCACTTACAAAACTGGGCTGGATAGTAAGAAGAGGTGTGTGTAAATCCTCAGCACTACCCTCAACTCGGTACATTTTTACATGAACTGAAGACCTGACTTTCAATCCCCACAGAAGTAAAATAAAATTTAAAGTTGGCAAAAGAATTTTACAAATCTGAAATACAAGACTCAGTCCCAGATTTTTCCTCACTGGGGCAGATTTCTGAGTCTGTACAGCTCTGCCCCACAGAATCGCTTCGCTTTGATCAGCTGCCTGCTCAAGAAGTGCTTTCCTGGGTAATACAGCAAAATTAATCCAATCCTGGATATGAAAAGAATATTGCAGGGAACATTTTAGCTGCTCTGTGACAAGAGACTAACGCTGTCACCTTTCTGCCCAGGGGTAGGAATTAAGATGCTGCAAAAGTCACTGAAAGATTTCAATAAATAGCAACTTCACATGACATTTTAATACCAAAGGTGAATGCAGACTATGACACTTTGGTTTTTTTTTGCTTCATTTTAAAAAAATCATCACTAATTTCATTGGTGTGTTTCTATGCTTTCTGGGAGGTGAAAAGATTGTATCCAACAAGTAAAAAAGAAAAAGGGTTGTATTCTACAGTGGTAAAAGAAGATAAGAGGACAAAAATGATTTCCAGAAATACAGAGACTCTCCTGAGCCAGGGCAGAGTGTTACAGCAAGGCTGGATATCACTCTCTGATGGGTACATAAAACATAAAAGCAGCATGGTTTCTCCTTTCCTAATGAAGGGATTGGGAGTAGCCCAGTTTCGGTTGCAGACTGGCCCCAGTTAGTTCACCTAGACTGCAGCCTTCCCTGGCGCACAGGCAGATCCTTCAGCCCATAAGCACAGTGTATAGAGGGAGGAATCACGAAACGCTGGAGAGTAACATTCTAACTGACCCAAAATCCAGGCTACACCATCATAAACCTTGGCTGGCAAGTGACTTCAGGAGACTTCGCTACGGAATTAACAGGAACACGGTGCTTTATGCTCAGTTGATTTGAAGCTGCTTTGCAGAAAATGCTCATCGTTAGTGCCATGTTTTATATACAGGGTGAAGAATCAGGGCAGAGAAGGATGAAAACCACACGGTTTTCCAAATAGAAAATTCACTCTAGGTAAGATTTTCAGTCTTCCAAACTGTCAGTGTGTGCCAAAAGAGTTGTAGGCATAAGGAAAGCTCTTGAGATGCGAAGATGCAGAAGCTCCAGCCCATCCAAAACCACTTCTGTGCTGCTACCCTGCAAGCCTCAAGAGAAGGAAACCAAGGTAAGTGCCTGCTCTGTAGGTGGTAAGTCCCAAAATCAGATGCTACGCAGTCTCCCTTTTCTCCTCACCTCCACTTTTTTCACATCAACATGGAGAACAATGGTAAATAGTAGCACTTCTTGAGGGGTAAAGAAGGTAGTATAAGACAAGAGGGTCAGGACTTGGAAAGAGCAAAGAAGAATGGGTGAAAATGAGGAAAAGGGAAAGATGAGTGTAATTTATGGCATCGCTGAGAGCCTTTGGCACTAGGAGACAACAAGAGCATGGTTCTCCCCCAAAGCAGCAACCAAAGAACTGGACTTCCAGGGCTCCCACTGGTACTTGTGACCTATAACATCATTTTTTAAGGAAGATTTCGATATTTGCTATGGATTCAAACACCAATAGGTGTAAAGTATAAATTGAAGTCCTTCTCTGCCATGAAACTTATTTTCAGAAAAGAGTTTGCTCTCTGAAGTTGCAGAAATCATGGAAAACAACTCATGAAAGGCAGCAGTGGAAGAAAACTGAGTTTATTTCTCGGTTCATTGCAGGTGGTGGTGGTGATATGATATTGTCATTGTTAGTAACAAACCTCAAGTCATCCTCTTAGCTCTGATCTTAACATGCTTTGCTTGTTGTAGCAGCAAAGTAGTCAGGTGAGTAAACCCCCAACAGCAAAAGAAAATGGTTATTTTTTTAACCCCAGTCCTTGTTCAGTAGCTTTAAAACTTGGACTGGTTCATAATTAGTAAGTTTTAATCATATCATATCTGGCAGAATTCCAGCAAAGAACCATGTGTGAGTGAAAATCGTAGCATAGTATAGGATCATAGATCACTGGGAACGAAGCTCACTAACAACCAACAGTATAAAAATAACCCCAAGCAAACCGCAAAACTGAAGAGTATCGGAAGAAAAAACTATTGCCATCAACAGCAATGTTGGCAAATTGGGGCACTGCCGTCTCGCCATGACAGCCCTTGGCCAGCACCCACAGGAAATCATGGGCAACATCAAGGGTGGGAAGGTAGCTTGGAGAAGGGGGACAGCAAGAGGACAGTGTAGGCAGGATTTTGCTATTAATTACATTAGTAATTTCACACCTTTTGCTTTAATTAAACAATTTGAATTATTAATGCACGGGTGTCATTTTAATTGGACCAGTAGCCACTTTTGCTTTATTTTAATTTGATTGGCAATCAATTCCTGTCTGCGTGTACAAGGTCCATAACAAGATTTTGACTGCACCAGGCCAGGCTTAGGATGTGGTACCAACGCAGATGCTGTGGACTGTTTGATGAGCTGGTTCAGGCACGTGGGGCTTAGTGAAGATGCGAGACTTGAATCTTTTAAGTTGTGGAACATTTTTTCAGGAACCTTGTGGAAAAAAATCCATAGTTTAGAAAATGAGGAATCAGGTTGTCCCAGTGGCTCAAGAGAGTCAAGAAGCTGCAGTTCTTCCCAAGCCTGGAAAAATTCAGGTGGTGTGTACCTTTCATGTCAAGACTGTCATAAATAAAGAAATGAAAGCCAACAGTCAACATGCTTGGAAGAACATAAAAATGAATATTTAATTGTTTTGGGTTCTTTTTAGAAAAAAAAATGTACAGAGGGAAAAGTCCCTTCAGCCTACCAGTTCCTTCATAGATTTTATTTCTATTTCTAAAGGAGCCTTATAACTATTTATTTAACACTAAAGAAAAAAAAAATAGTAAAACAGCTATCAGAATGGTTGTTTATGGGTACACCACAGCCCTGTAACATATCTTTTCAACAAAAAACATGAAGCTCAATGAAGCCCCTCTTACCTTTGCACCACTACCCAGTATTCTTGGTGCAGCAAGTGGAACGTCGGTGCAAAGTAAACATGGTCATAGGCCAACAGCAGGTTGTCTTAAATGTTCAGCACGGTCATTCATATGGTTATTAAAAAAAAAAAAATTGCAACTTGATGCTTAATGTCACACTGATCAGCTAAGATAAAACTTAAGTAACTCTCTGTTCTGCTTATGCAGTTTCAGCTTGGCTACACACAATGGCTTGAAAGAGGGAAATTTGAGTGCAAAGGCCTCATCCATCAGCATGTGTCCACCCAAATTACTCCTATTGCACTCACACTCTCTCATTAAGAAATAGATGTCAGTACTCATAGAGGGAAAGGTTGTGTGAAACTCCAAGACATACATCATGACATGTGACAGAGCGAATTAATACAATGCCAGGGCAAAGCTTAAGGCTGAGAAGAGCTT
This sequence comes from Arenaria interpres, assembly GCA_013399435.1. Classification (NCBI taxonomy): domain Eukaryota; kingdom Metazoa; phylum Chordata; class Aves; order Charadriiformes; family Scolopacidae; genus Arenaria; species Arenaria interpres. The sequence goes on along the minus strand of VXAK01009596.1, from coordinate 191,786 downwards.
GGTGGTGGTGGGTACCATCCCCTCTTGAGGCCTCATCTTCTAGCTGCCAAAACCTGTTAACGAAGTCATTGACTATCCTAAATTTACTAGCACCATTTGGATGATATTTTAAATATTAATGTTCAGACAGGATTTTCCAAGTGGAGCCATTGTGCACATGCCCAGGCCTTCCCTGTTGGCATGTTACGAATTGATCACCTGTAAGCTCTTGAGCAGTTATAAGGCAACAGGAAGCATGAAAATTCCAGTGTGTTTTGTTCATCCAAACACAGCTCCCTCCCTCTAGATATTGTAGGTAGCTGCTTGCAGTATCATTCCTTTTGGACAGATAACCCAAGTCAGGCAGGAACATAAAATAGTTCCCTTTTCTTCTTCCGCCTCAAGAAAAAAACCCAACCTCATTCTTCTTAGCATATAATCCTCAAGAGAAAAAGCATATTTCTATGTCAAAAGAAATTTCCCCTCGGTATAAAAAACATAGCTGAGAGTAGTAAAGTGAATTGGTTCCTAAAAAAGCCAGGTTTTCTAGGACTAGAGAACTAGGTCTAAAATTATTCCTAATTCTAACTTGCCCTATACACATCCTTCCAAAACAACTTGTACCAACTTCCACTGCAATGTCAGCAACATCTCCTTTAACATGCATGCATGTAGGAGTATTTTTCTCTTACTAAAGCATAAAAAAACTCTGTGTGATCAATCAAGCCACTAATTCTGTCCTCTGGGTCTGCAGACCTTGCCAAAGACAACCTTAAATTAGGCCACCTGCTGACAGATCACTCAGGCCATCTGGGTATGTCTCACTTCAAAAAAGCCCTATCGAAAGCAAGGAAGACATCTTAGGATCTTCTGTTTTGGTCTGTGGTCCCCAGTCTCCAAAGAGGAGGAACGTGAAAGGTACAAAGCAAAGGGACAGCCAAATAAAGTGCAACATCCCATCATATACGGGTGAACAGATTTCTAGAATTAATTCAATTAACTATGAAGTTAATTACACATGCGGGCTAAGATTCATCTCACCTAATATTAGCTGATATTATAAAAAATTAAATTTCTATATGCCTTTTATTTTTAAGCATGAGAAATGAACAGAAAACACCACTTTCATCATGGAATCATTCAAAAAAGGAAATAGATTATATAAAGAAAAATGGAAAAGTGTAGTTCTCTTAAAAATTTGAAATCAAAATTTCTGATGTTAAATACTTCCAAAATGATAATTTTAAATTTCATTATCCTTGAAAATGTACATTAATTCAGAAAACTGAATGAAAATTAAGCAGTTGATTTGTTTCTTGGTTTCTTAAGGAAATGAGAACTACATAATTACACTGCCCAAGTTTTCTCTAATAACTTTTGAACTTATTAATTCCCTCCAAAACAGAAATGAGTAGAATTTCCTAATTATATCTCTTTTAATGCTTTGAAAAATCAGTAAAAACATAGATAAAAGAGATGCAGAACCATAACCCTCAGGAAAGAAAAGAGGCAGAACCATGCATGACCTGTGCCCTTTACAGTGGCTAATGAGGACATAAACCTTTGTTTAGTGCCTCATCAGACAACTGAAGCACCAATATTTCTGTGTATATTTTGCTTTCAATATCTCTTAAGGTTAAGAGGCATGGAAAGAAAGTAGCATGATTGTTTCAGATGGAAAAGAGAAGATGAGCATTAATGGATGAAGAGTAATAAGAAAATCAAACTTCATTGATTCTACTGCTCAAATAAATACAAATAATCAGTTTTATTGTGAAACTGTGAAAAGCTCACCAATTTGTCAAGCTATCTGTATCACCTATATTGGTTGGTAGGCTGGTAGACCCTATTGGGGATGATATCATTTATTTAGATTGGTAGACTGGTAAGTATTAGTAGACCCCATATTTAAGATGAGAAATTCATCCACTTGAGAGTCTAGAAAAAAGGCAACAGAATAAGCAGAACTGCAGGGGAAAAAAAAAAAGCCCCAATAAAATATATATTTAAAAAATAAGTTGTTAATCTGAAATGGAAACTATTCAGAGACCTCTGAACAGTGTAAAAATGTTTAGAACAGTGAATAACTTTGCTTCCTATCTATGTTAGAAAGGCCAAGAAGGGAACAGGGCTAACATTTTAACAAAAGATGTTCACAGTAGATACTAGGAAAAAAACCAACAAGCTTGGACTGACGTCTAGTAGAAATGGTTACAGAAGAGATAGGGAAGAGAGATAGACTAGACCACTTCTCAGATTCCCCACTCCTCTTGTTTTGAGTCTATATAAAGTAATTATATCCATTTATGAAACCAGCCCATATGCTAAGCACAAAAAAAAAAAAAGATTTTTACATATGAAAACAAGGTAACAGAAACTGAAATGCGTTAAATAACGAGGTTTAAGGGACCATGAAACAATATTTGATTGATCTGTGTCTACCTGCATCGTACTTTTCTCTACTTCATACTGCCAGTTCAAGAAAGAAATCACATACGTCTGTTGACAGAGATTAACCTTGTACATTAATAATGTTGGACCCAAAGGCTTCTCTTGCTGGGTTTGAAATGAGGAACTGCCTGTTTGAATCTTGACTGCTTTAATAGTTCACACTTCATTTGGACTCTCTACTTTGCAAAAAAAAATTTAATAAAATAGCCCCTTTAAATGTTTCCTTTGATGGAAGGATTTCTTCTGAATTTGAAACTGAAGACCCTCCAGCAATTTCAGCAATGACTTTGCCTTTTCATTGCTAGAAACTGTAGCAACTTCTTGCGATATTTCATTTCCCTAGATATAAAAAATGGAGTCCAAACACCTAATTCTGCCTCCATCTAATTATTGAACACATTGGTGGCAGGCTGAGGAAGGGGAAAATCGCAAGTCACACTGGATCCATCATTTCCTTACATAGATTCTCACTATCTTCATTGCAAATGAAAAAAGGACAAAGAACGCTTTTTTTGGTTTTTAGTTTTCCAGTATATTAGACAAGCTTCAGCTTCTCAATTTCTCTCCATTTAAAGGGAATGATAAAACTTAATAATGTTTAAAACACTCCATATTTATTGTATTATTGAAATAGCTCAGGCAATACAGATCTAACACTCTTTAATTAAAACAATTAACCCTAAGCTAAGGTACTGATTTTTAGAATAGTATTAGAAGAACTAATATTTGGTTGAGATGGTCAGAGTTTTTCCAAGGGTAATAATATAGCTTACTAGCTAATAGAAATAAGGATGCTTGGCTTATGCAGAGTTATGGATCAGGTTGGCATTTGCAGAAAAGTAACAGAATCTCTTCCACGGAGAGTTCAAACTAAGACTAAAGAACAAAACCAATTTTTGTATTTTGCTCCCATTTGTTATGGATGTATTGTCTCAGTAGGCTTTTTTTTTGATCCATTTTAGAATAGCTCAGCTGAACCAACCCGGATCGGTTCACAATCATATTAAGCACAAAAGGATTCTTCCACTGGTCTCGTTTGCTTGTGTGAGTGTGCACACACACACGCACACACCTCCCTGCTCTGAAGTCTATGGTTCGACGAACCCCAACGTCCCCCTTTAATCTTTCAGGGTAGGGACATCCTCCCTTTTCAGCTCCCCATGCAATTCCCCCTCTCAGCCTCCCACTCAGCCTTGTTTATCACTTGCCTTTTTTCCCCTCCCTTCCCAGCCACTGTTGCTTCCCTGTGCATGTCACACATTTTAGTCCTTGGACTGCAGGCTCGTCGTCATCTCAGTCCCACAAGTGTCAAGCTGAAGTCTATTTGCTATGCTCTATTTACTTCCAGAGTTAAAAAATCCCCAACAAGTTGCCATGAGGTGTTTTGGAGACTGTTGTCCCTGGTCTGGGTTATGTTCATCATGCCTTGCCAACGTGGATCGTACCACCCGTGTAAGAGCAAGCGTGGTAGCAGGAAAGTCTCTGCATGCAGCAGGGTGGTAAGGAAACTCTACCATCAAATTAACACTTTCATACTACCAAACCCCCACCCTTAAATAGCGTTACCTTCAATGCAACAGGAGGTGGCAGCAAAGAAAAATCTTAAGGTTCCCAACTAACCCAGAAGGTGGTAAACAGCAGAAATGGTGCCTGGAGATGTGAAATATCAGCTTTGTGAGCTTTTGTCATTTATTCATTTCTTGTGAATTAAAAATGAAAGATGTACTTAAAAAAAAACAGATAGTCACAGCAGAAGACTGTTGCTTGAGCAAATTAATTATTTTTTTTTGTGGAAAAGTAGTACAAAGGAAATGTCTCATTTTGTCTATTTGAATGGGTTTGTGATAGATGCAGGTTTAACATCAAATCTTGCATGGTCTTTTCACAACATCTAATATGGATGGACAAATCACACTGCATATTTTAAACAGGTATCCAAAACCTTAAACAGTGTTTATTTTTTTATCAATATGTCAGTACTCACTCATTTTGCATCACTTGAGACAAGATATAAACAAATAAACACAAAACAGGGAAACCTTCCCAGCAGGGAGAAGACACCTTGGAAATACCTTGAGGATCAGGCACTTATACGGAAAATTGGACTTTAAAGTGACTAAAGTGAGGACCATAGGAGAAGAGAAAAGGGCAAAGGACAAATCAATAACACTTGCAAAGAGTTGGGTGCAAAAAGCAACAAAATTTGAGTTTGACATGACTAATTTTTCACTCTCTTCAATTTCCGAGGCCTAAAGGCAGCTGTCTGTGCATCTATGTCACACACTTTTGGAAGAAGAGCACAAGCCTTCATTTAATGGGGCTACAGCATCGACTTCTCCTGTGTTCTTATACGCTGACAAATTTTGTGACTTTCTTGGGGGATGTTAAATGTAAATCCAAAGCACTGTGTGTTTATACATAGGCATAGATGTTAGAGGTCTCTCCATGTATGTGGCCAGCACAGACAGGAGGCTGAAAACACCTACCTCAAAAATAAACCCATTTTTTCTCTTACCTTTTTACACCTCTGCAAAATGTGTTATGCAATGGCTGTAGTGGCTCACTGAGGTGATGCTGCTTTGATGACATCTCCGTCATGGTGACTGTCTCCAGGGTGCCAGAACTGCCTGACTGGTTCTGCAGCTACAAAGGAGGTGCCAAAATCTGTAGAAGATGGGAGTCAGCCCTATAGACAAGGGTGTTGCTCCCAGACTCCTGGCAACATGTCCCATGTCAAGGCATGCCACTGAAAGAGAGAAAAAGGTGAAGATGACCTCGCCAGTTTTGCTAGATGACTATCCGAGAGATGCCATCACCAGCAAGAAGCACAAAACAGAGGTACATCCTGGCAATGGCATTTCTGCACCGGGTGTCAACCACTCCAAAACCACTGAGCAGAAAACACCACCAAAGGCTTTTCAGATAATTTTCTTGCCATTCCACCAAAATTTTTTTACCACCAAAACAAAGCTACTGTTCTAAACCAGCTCAAGAACATAAATTTGTCATTTTCCCCTGCTAATGCATTCAATAAGTCATTCAATAGCATCCTGGCTTGTATCAGGAATGGTGTGGTGAGGACTGGGGCAATTTGCCCCATTCTGTGTTTGCCAGTCCAAGCTGGAACAATATATCCTCTTTCTAAATACATATATAAAGATATATGATGTACATGTAAATATTTATATAAAATATATAAATGCATGTACGGAGATAATATTCAGAGATTATATTCAATGCAGTTAATTTGTGATTTCTCTTCTCTTCAGCTTGGCTGTTTATTCCTTTTTGTTTTACCATAGGCCTACTTCTGACCTTCATTCAGTGATGATCAGAGACCTTTCTCTCACGTCCAGCCTGAACATACACCTACTTGTTATTATGTTGAAACTCTCCTGCAGCTCTGATAATTCTTTCCTGGTTCCAACATTTATTTCCTTAGTGTATTACAGTAAAAAATATCATTTCAGCCTTCATTTTTCCATCCAAATAAATGAAGTACCTTCAGCTGCTTCATGAAGAGAGATTCCCCATTTCTGACATCACACTTAGTCACACTCAGGATCTGCATTAGTTTGAGTCACTACACCCTAGATGAGGTTTTATCCACATCATGTACCTGGGGAATTCATTCTCCCTGTGTTTTTTGAAAGACTTCTCTGATACGATTTAGGAGACCATTCAGCTTTTTGACAGCAGTGGAATGAGAGTCTGTGTTGAGCCCGTGATGGGAACAGTCCTTTATGTCAAGGTAAACTGAGCTCAGGAAATAACATAATAGCAGTTTCTGCCCCTATCTCCTAAGGGTATACCATCTCCATTTCCAATTATTTCAGACTTCAGAGTGACTGTTTTCATCAGCCACATTCCCTGTCACTAAATCTCGGTCACCTACACTTATTAAGCTGATTGTGTGGTTCCTGGCACATTTTTGGCCAAGACAAACCAGTACTCTACCAACAAATCCCAACCATTCCCAAAAGGTAGCTTGGATTTTGCCACACCGTTTTGGAGGCCAAAGGAGTTTCACGGCCCTGAAATACTGACTGGCATCAGGGCCAAAGGCCAGCTGTGATCCTGCTAAAGTTCCTAGTGCCAATGCACCCAACGCATCCTAATTTAATCTCCTCCTGATTAAGCACAATCTTTGAGGGTAGGTGCAGACCTGGTTTATTGCTGGTGGTTTAAATCAGTCAAAACCAGTACATTTACCTTTGGACTAAGGATGATGTTTGCCTCTGTAACAGTTAGGTGTGGGTGTAAAGAACTAAGGTCATAGAAGTCTGACAGTTCCCAAGAAAATAATGACGTTTTAATTTCCCAGTCTACGTGGCTTATGAGATACAACTTAATACTGGATGACTGAATAGAAACTATTGTAGAATGGCACTGTAGAAACAAAGTAGTGATTTTTATTTACATTGAGAAGCTGCTGAAAAAAATGACTACCCATAACATCTATCTACAAATAGCTACGGCAGAGGAATTGTAAAACTATCACAGAATTCCGGGAACAGTATGTGCATGCCCTTTGACAGAATAAAGCTTGCAGAATGGAGACCATATAGCATTAGTAAAAATGAGCACTTTATCCTTTTAAGTATTAAAGCCTGTAAGACTCAACCTTTTTCTTGTTTCCTTTTTTTTAATTTTTTTTTTTTTAAGAAGATAGTGATTATAATAATGTCCTCAAATAATCATGAGTGGCATTTTTGTATCACCCCAAAGCAATATTACATAAGATGCTAAAGGTAGTAAATGGAATCAATTCCTGCAAATAAGATCTGATTCTTTGACTAGTCACAATGCTACCAATGCATTTCTAATAAGAGTTACTCCTCTGCTTCTTCCTGAGGGGAGTAGAACCAACAACTTTTGCAGTCTAACTGTTCTGAATAAGCACAAAGTGGATTTTAATGATTTTTTGATCATTAACTTAGGAGGAAACAAATGTATATCTGCTCCTATAGAAAATATGTCCTGATAACAAAAAAACGCGGCCTAATTGTTGAAACAGCCAGTGTATTAAGTGAACTTTTTCTCCACAAACAAAAGGATTACCTTTTAATGACTAATTTTTTTCCATACTATACCAAGTATTGCAAGGATAATGCTGTTATTGTGCTCAAGCTGTGAGCTATCATTAAATCCAAAAAGCTTTTATATAAATCAAATATCATGGTGGGGATTTAATTACTTCAAGATGCATAGAAGCAAAAAGTCTATTGTCTGATGCTATAATATATCTAAGATAGTAAGTATGCATAAGAAGGTTCAACATGCTTTTAAATTCTTTTACTCAAATACATATATTTTTAACAAGGCAAAGTTCTGACTCCAGAGTAGATTAATTGGGAGATGATAAAATGAACAGAGTAAAATTAGCTGGTGAATAAAATCAAAAGAGGGACTGCAACTGTTTAAAATAGTCATAGTAGTTTGTGTTCACTGAAAGACATAGACTAAAGCAGAGGCAGAGCACTGGGTGACTGTGGCGTGGAGGGGTGAAGATGTAACTAGAACTCAGGGCCGTGATATGTTGCTAAGCCTGGTTCAGTCTCACAAAAGTCAATGAGAACAGACCAAAATTTCTTTTTTCTAAGCCCTTCTTTTGTAAGGTTCTCACTACAATATAAATCATACTACTAGAGGGATGGCGAAATCTTCTGCTTAAGCAAGAGAACCCTCTACACTCAGTGGATTAATTTTACAGTTTTCACACTGTGAGAGCCTATTGTCCCACAGAGCAACTGAGTAAAGTTCCAGTAAAAACGTGCAACCTGAAGTGTTAGCCTCTAAAAATATTTTCTTTCTAAAGGAATAAAAGATTTGGAAACAGGCAAATCCATGATGGTGGGTAAGCCTTCACCAAGTGTTCAGAAGAGGTCTATTTATTTATTTTAAATCCCTTGCTATTCACAGTCTCTCTCTCTAAATGGTGACACATGAATGTTACGATCTCTGCTGGGGTACTGGGAGCTCCCAGTCAGAGGGCTGGACCTCATAACATGAACTGGAACTTGAAAATAAAATCTATCCAAGAAGCAGAAATTGCTTTAACAAATAACTTGTTTGTAATTGTGAACACATAATTTCAACGTAACATTCTCAGGAAGGCACAGAAGGAAAAAATATAATTACTGGAATGCTAGGTTGGAGTTTTCACAACTCTGAGAGTAACCCCTTGAGAACTGGCAAATGGCTAACATCTCCCTACTGAAGTACAGAGATTTAAAAAGAGACTCAGGCATATCATGACAGGGAATCACACACTAACCGGCCACTGCTGGACTTGCTGGGACTATTTCAAGGACATCAACATAAATTATATATACACTGCACATCTGCACCCAAATATGCTGGTAGGAGCTGTTACCGTGCATATTTACAAGGTCAATGAGCTCTTCTTTACTAAAGTGTTTTGCCATTCAATTTTGAAGTGAAAAGGAAAGAAACTGAGTAAATTCCCTCTGTTATATCAAACCCACCAAAACTGGGAAATGCAGATCAAACTGACAGGAATGGCATATTGGCAATTTCTTTCAGTAACAAGAACAGAAAGGTTTTCCACTTGTATCCAGCAAGCTTTTTTTTCTGAGTGCTTATAGCAAAAGTGAAATAGAAAGCTGCTATGGAATGTACCTCTGAAAAAACACGCACAGATACAGGTATGAGTAAAGCAATGGGATGAGAGGAAATGGCCTCAAGTTACACCAGGGGAGGTTTAGATTGGATATTAGGAAAAAATTCTTCACCAAAAGGGTTATCAAATATTGGAACAGGCTGCTCAGGGCAGTGGTGGAGTCACCGTCCCTGGAGGTATTTAAAAGACAAGTAGATGTGGTGCTGAGGGACACAGTTTAGTGGTGGTTGTGGCAGTGTTGGGTTGATGGTTGGACTTGATGATCTTAAAGGTCCCTTACAACCTAAATGACTCTAGGATTCAGGAGGCAGAGTATTTTCCTTCGCTCCTGAGAAACAGAGATGGAGAATACAAACTCAACTTTGTGATTCAGAGGAGGGATGTGAAGCAATGCAGCCAAGGAGAAAGTTAAGCAGCCTGTGTGTCGCACACAAAATGTGACAGCAGGATTGTATGTTTATGCCATACTGCTGCAAGGGAGGGGAAGGAGATATTCAGATGTCCTCTGGGAGAGCCAGGGTCTTCCCTATCTTGAATTCAGTGGGATCATTAGTGCTTGCTAGTTCTCGGGGAACTTTGCTGCGATATTTTGGAAAATGTAAGAAATAGCCATTGAATTGTAAGGAAGAGTATCATTTCCTTTGCACATCCCTTCAATCCTCAGCCTGAGCTTCCAGCTTGAGAATAGCCAACAAATTTGCCTGGGGCAACGTGGTGCCCAACCTCATACAAAAACAATCAATCAAACACAATTCATGTGGAGGGACCTCTGTTACCCTCTCTGTGTTCTAGCATGTGCCACAGGACACAAAAACACATGAAGGACAAGGAAGTTGGATCCATTTCCCTTAAACCTAGTACTCCAGAAATTAGGCATCCAGTCCAGGGTGGTCCATAATCTCCACGGACAAGGGTGACACACGGATACCTCCACACTGAAGTTAAATCCTGACACAGCATGAAAGTACACAGAGATATCCGTCCCTTGCAGAGGGCTTCTTCCAAGGACATTGAAGTTCAGAAATAAGGTACTATTACAGAGGGGAGTTTTGGAAAAACTTGCAAGGAATTCAAACCATTCAAAGTCCAGTTGTATTTTGCTCTTGTCACACAAATGCAATTCCTGCTTCACAAACTCATTGTCTAGGAGGCAGGCACTCATGCAACAATGAATATTTATACGTACTTCACTGAACTATTCTGATCTCTGCTTTGATGAGCTCCCTAGTCCTTTTATATCATGAAAATAAAATGGATTTACTTTTGCACCCTGACAAACAAACACAGCTCAGCCATTAAACCACCCCTACCAGGGCAGACCATTTAACTCACCGCCTGGCAGTTATCTGCTGACACTGAAAGCTGTAGCCTCTAATGCATCACTGGAAGCATGTCCTTCTGCCTTCACATGCACAATGGAGAGGATTTCCTATAATCATTTTATTTTGATCCATTACCACATTACGGTCCTCTAAAGTACCAGTAAAATGAGGGCCTGTTTAAGCTTGGAAAGGTCTTCTGGCTAAAATCCACAGTATGCCAAATACATGTGTTTGAGATGTGCAATATTATTTGTTTCTGAATCACTTATTAGGACACTGTAACTAATCATTTATTAGGACCTTTACCTCAGATTGTAAACCTACAGAGGCGACTCTTAAACCCTCTGGAGAAAAAAAAATTAGGGAAGTTTTTCTTTCTTGTTCTCACACAACTGTACTGTTTGATTAAAGGCTCACAGACATTGCACAGAAATGTTTTCTCCCTGTACCCCAAATTAATTTTAAAATTATTTAAGTAATAATTTCCTATATCTATGATACCATCCATTTAATTACAGGGTTCCTCCTTCCCATTCGATCTCCTTGAGATTTTTTGAGTCTTGAAATACAGCTATAATATTTCTAAGTTTCAAAAATTACTGTTTCCAAGTCATCACAGAGAATACTAAAGACATACTCTTCTACACCTTTGATTGGCTTTTCGTGGTTTTACTAAACATAATTAAAGTGTGTTTAATTAACAATTTGCCAGCAAAATTAGTGTATGCCAAATTTATGTTAAAGTTCAAGATGATCAGTACATATGGGTGAGTTTTCTGAGAAAAGTTCACAGTCAGAAATATTGCCTCAAGAATGTTAATTTAATCAAGTCACACTGACATTTTCCCCTAAAGAAAAATCAGATAATAATAGGAAAAAGTCACATCACCTCTTATTTCTAATGAAAATAAATAAAACATTTCTAATATATCTTAGTACAAGTGACATGGCTGTGCAATATCAGCAGCATAAAATGTTTCACTGATGCAGCCATTTTACACATGCAAAAGTGAAATCATGCATTAACTTGCTAAGACAAAAACATGTTTCCATTACTCTCCCTGAGGAATTTCTTTAAACGTTTTTCCCTAATACATGATTACATCTTATATCACAACAGACAGCCTCAATGAAAGAGGATTTAATAAAAATCTCAACTAGCACAGAAAATCTAGGAAAATAATTGAAAGTGATTTTCTGAAAAAATATTTAGTGCCAGAGGCAAATAAAAAAATCATACATTGATATTAAGGAAAAGAGAATAATGTATCAAGTGTGGAGGGGAGGAAGGTTGTGGATTAATTAGAAAGTGTATGTTGAACATTTTTTTTATGTTAGACACATTTTGACTAAATTTGAGTTAAACCTTCAGTTAGACAGGTACAAAATTGGTACCAATTACTCCACGTGGGAAGGGCTGGGAACAAATGCAGGTGACAAGGAAAAATATGGAGCACGAGACAACTAACCAGCCATCTAAAACACCTGCTCGTAATTAACATCATGAAATTAATGCAGGAAGCATAACTGAAGATGACATTGATTATTTATGTTACGTTTATAATCTGTGGTAAATCTGGACTGCCAAATTTAACAAATTGTCTCTAGGCATTTATCAGGAGTAGCTTGATTGACATCAGTGAGAAGCTCAGCAGAACAAAGGTATGGAAGTTGAGTCTTGGTGTCAAGCAAATCCGAAAAAAAATGCTTTCATAAAGTCTTTAAAAAATGTTCACAAATTGAAAGGAAACCCAAATTTTTCCACAAAATGTCAGTGACATGAAATTCGGAATAGAGTTCTGGTTTTATTCAAACTCTTTGTTCTGTCATTTTTTGAAATTTTAATCATCAGTCACGATATAGAAAGATGACTCATGACCCATACTAGACAACAACCACACCATAAATTAACAAGTTCATACGCACTGGTCTTATATCTTCTTGTGCCAGTGATCCAGGATTTCCTCTTCCCTCTCCCTGTCCATCACCTGTCCCACCCCCACGGCACCAGCAGATACACATAGTGCACATGGCTGCTCTTGGGAGAAAAATGCAATTATGCCCTGGAGCATTACCAGGGGCATCCCTGCAGCAGGACAAGGACAATGTTTTTTTTCCCAGGGCAATTGCATTTTGCTCCTATAATGCTGCACAGTCTGTCATAGAGCTGAGAAAGGGCCAGAAGGGTCCCTGCCAAAAGCAGGGGAAAGCACTCAGCTGCAAATCTCTCCATTTCCTCCAAATTTCCCTGTGAGAAAAGGCAGTAAGCTATATGTGAGAGTCCCAGGGAAGAGGATGGCAAGGTATAAGGTTGGAGGCCAGGTGAACGTTTTTTTCTGAGCTAGGTGGGGCTAGGGGTCTTCACCTCACCATCCTTGCTCTGAACAGTTAGGTCAACATTTACAGAAAATAAAAAGCCAATTGTAGATATGAGTGGTTTCTGAGAGTTCCCAGTAAAACATAGCTAAATTTACAACACATTTCATACCAGTAGTATCATGCTATACATGAAATTAAAAATTATCATCTGTACTGATATTTATGTAAGGTCCATCATTTAATTTTAAGATGCCAAGTCTGTAAACCCTGAGAACTCCCCAACTCAGCTGGGCTTTGTTGCCTTTTTGTACAATGCAAGTTCTTTGATAAACATTGTGAAATAAATGCACTGTTTTAAGGTAAATGGCTTAACGTTGACAGGTCGCACCTTTTGGCTCACCAAGGGACATCTTTTCTGCCCAATGCTAAAGTCAAGAAGAGCGATAGATGCCACTAAATCATCTTTACAAATTCTGAGTAAGGGGATGGTGCTTGTTGGTGTTATTCCTGGTATATCCAGGTAGGAGATGCTTAGCAGTGAGCGTGGATTATTACCCTGCATACAGATAGTCAAGAAGACGATAATTAATTATTGAAAATGGGCTATATTTAATAATTTCACACATGGTTTCCACTATACTCTCCCGACAAAGAGCTGGGCTCATCAAGATGGAGAATTGTTTTACTTATATATCTTGTATTTTTCTTACAGACTTACATGGTTATATGATTGATAGGAATAACCTGGATAAGATCTGAGATTATGTCAATCTCTAATACCTCTCCACAACTATTAATATCTGGAGAGAAGTGTTGTGGTTATGCCTTGGTCCCAGAGATGAAATCCTGCCATTTTGGTTTAGGATCCGGTCAATAAAGAGGGCAAGTTTGGGGTGTTCGTGGATATTATCCCTTCAAAATGTATTTTTGTGCTTTAGAAAAATTACTTTTTTGCATTTCCTTTGTGCAGATGACTCTGGTTGATAAACGAGGTGCTTCACAGGATAGAGAGCTCAGAGCTCACACTGCAAATTCCCTGCGGGTCTATGCTACCACCGATGAAAGAGGGGGAAAATCTATGACATTAAAATGACAGATTCCATTATATTTGCACCTTCAGTGGCTGTCTGGTCAGGAAAAAGGAAGTGTGAATGTGCTGAGCAATGTGACTTTGACTTTTAAAAACTGCTTTTATCAAGGTTACACAAGCAGCCCAAACTTTTAATTGGGCGCTGCTCCCTTACCACAGGGATGCTCACCCTGCCCTTGGCTCATCTCTGGCTTTACACAGCTTTAAGAAGGTGCTCTCAGCACAATGGAGGATCAGACCGGCTGTTTCCAAAGGTGCTTGGCTCACAACCCAGCAGGAAAAAGACGTTTCCGAGATGGCTGTGAGTGCTGTATGGAGCACACATGCGTAAACAAGCTGAGAACAGAGAAAAAGCTATAAACACAGACCGTCTGAAAGTACATCAGAAGCTTCCCATGGTGGCAAAAGCAGCAAGCGGAAGGGTAAGAAAAGCCATTATTGGGTTCATGCTATAGACACAGGAAATATTGAATGAGGATTCAAAGTCAGATTTTAATCTCAAATTTAACACTGTCAAAGATACACAAATTATACAAATTATGGTTTCTCATAATGAAGTTGCTTTCAATTCTTTTCTTGAACCTTTTCAGAGGGGATGAAGGAGCCTTCTGCTCCCCCAGAAACAGGTTTTTTGTGGTTAATAAAACAACAAACCTCTACACTATTTAGTTTGTTAACCAGAAGTTAGGAGTTTTGTAAGCAAAATGTTTGATTTTTTGTTTCTATCCATTTTCCATATTTTCATTCTCCCACATGGTTTCCATTTTTAAAATCCTTCAAGTCAACCTGTAGAGGAAAATTCTTGCCTTCACCTCAGCCTCTCCAAGAAGCTACTGTCTGTATCTTCGACGACAAAAAAAAATAGGACAAAGAAATTAATTTATGTTTTTCCTCATCTTTCTTTTAGATGAGTGCAGGCAACAAACAATCGCACTACTCTGTAGCCCCAGCCATGCACACTCTGACAGATATCACATCTTTGCTGCTGGCTGCAAATTGGTAAATTTTAATCCTGTAAGAGATATTTCACGTCACTTGGTGGTTTATTTTTAATAGCTCTACATATCTAAAGCCCTATAAGGATGTTAACAAATAAATGGATTTATTCCATGCACAGCCTCTATTGATATTGCATAGATAGATTTAATTTTTCCTGCACATAGAAAGCTTATGCAGTATATTTTGATACATGCACATGCATACGCATACCTTTAAGTCTAGTGATAAAGCCAAAGAAATAACTTTCATCCACAAATAAATCTACCACTTTCTATCTTTAGAACATCTTTAAAGTTAATGCACTGAGAATTGTGTTGCTTGAGAAACTAAAATCATAAACTTCACCTGAAAGATGCTACAGAGGAATATAACCTGAAACAGCATTAAGAGTTTCATATTCAGGGTTACTCTTTGCGGGGGAAGGTGGGGGTGCAGAACTTAAAGCAGCACTCAGAGAGTCTGTTGACAGCAAATTTGCTCATTGAGCTGCCCTAACACGTTGGTTTAGAATTGAATGTCCACCGTGCAGACAGACCAGCCCTACCCAGGATACTTCATGGGCAAAAGCTTCCTCAAAACTGGTGTAACTGGTATCTTTCAGTTACCTTTCCACAGAGAAGCAACACAAGTAGAACAATGCAAAATTATTACACTAACAATAATCCTGCAAGACTTTAGGTTCGCTGAATAGCCCAGGAAAAGACCAGAAGAAAGTTGAAAATCAGGTAGAACTTGCCTCAAGTGCTACTTTCCAAATTTGGCATTTTGTTGCACAGATGCTTTCTTCATTCCTAACTTGTACAGAGCCTGGGCTGAATGAATGCCAAGATGATCTCTATATATAAAAGCAAGACAGCTGAAGTTTCAGACAACTTTACATCAGGGCAAAGAAAATTTTCAACAACTTCCCCAGTTGCTCCTTCAAACTTTCAGTTTTTATTCAGTTATTAGGACAATTGCTCTGTTGTACAAGAGAAATCAACAAAGCCCATTACATTTGTTTTCTATTTTTCTTGTTTGCATAGTTTGTCTTTACTGCACCAATAAAATAACTTTGGTCTGAAAACAGCAATAGAGCATTGCGGAAATCATGGGTTTACCCTGAAGAAATAATCCAAGAATCTGCTTAACACTATTTGCTTTTATTTATGCTGTCATAAGATCTATCTCTGAGCCACATGATTTGTTTTGATTTCCTGGGAACAATGATTTAGTTATGTAAAATCATATCAGGCTAACTAGAGTTCAAGCCCAGAGTTCAACGGTTTAAAAGAATGTAATTTTTAACAGAGTTTCTTTCCTAAAAACACATGACCCCAGATATAATGTCTGTAGGATACCCATTTCCCCTTGTATCAGCAATATTTACAATTAAAGGCAACGACTATTGTTTAGCAGGGGCATATTTGCAAATATTTCTCTTACCTATTACCAACACCTTTCTGAGGAAACTCTTGCATAATGAAAAATATTCAAGAGGAAGCCTTCAGAGTCAAAAGTGTTAGTATTATTATTTATTATTATTCCCTTACAGTGTGGCATCATGCAGGATCTTGATCTATGGTCCAGGACTCCAGCATGCAGAGCTCTGTGCAATCAGAGCACAAAAGAATAGGTCGTGTTCTCATTCTCAATATTCATATTTGGTACTCAGGTCAGGTTTGTGTTACCTCATTTTACCAAGGGAGAAGTTAACCAAGGCCAAAGAATACAGCTACCAGTGGGGAGACCTTAAAGAGATAACCCTTGATGGGTTATAGCTTTTATGAAAACCAAGTTATCAACAACTTTCACTACTATAAATAGCATACATGGATTTTTTTAACAGAGTTTAAAAGTACAATCATATGTAAAAAACATTTAGGTAGATACACATTTGAAAATATTAATGCCTCGCTACAGAAATTATTAATTAATTAAAG
Source organism: Arenaria interpres (assembly GCA_013399435.1). Taxonomy (NCBI): domain Eukaryota; kingdom Metazoa; phylum Chordata; class Aves; order Charadriiformes; family Scolopacidae; genus Arenaria; species Arenaria interpres. The sequence goes on along the minus strand of VXAK01009596.1, from coordinate 175,061 downwards.
CATTAAGGTTCTGAATGGGTTTAGTATGAGCGCTTGATTGTCCCAGTCCTGATTACACTCAGCGTGATGTCACAGCCTGGCCACACAATCAGTAAAATATTTTTCCTTTTCTGAACACCTGTATCCTGACACAGCAGGACTGGATCTGCAAACCATTATCAGACCTTCCCCATGGAAAACTTCTGGGTTTTTTCCCCTCCAAAGAGTGGACACAGAGTTTTCATCAGCTCTACCTGTGACCATTTCTGCTCCAGCGTTGGTGCCCGTGTCCAACACTGCCAGTGCTAAATTACGCACCCGGACTCCCTGCACATCTCCTCCACGCAGGAAGCCAGCCTTAGAGCTATTCTTGGACATAATTATCCCTATTGACATTAGAAAAGGAGGATTCACTTCTTGAGGTTTCCCAAGAAAATTTACACGTTAGGACTGAGTGACAGCCGTTCAGGCAATCTCTGGAGAGAGGGAACCTTTCCATCATCAGAACAATTATATTTTAGGCACATTTCAGCTGAACGTCGTGCTCATTTGACTTAGACAGCTTTCCTTCACATTTTTTCATTTCTCTGCAAACTAGTATTCATAGAAAAGCTGGAAGCAATGACAGTGTTTCTCACTCTGCCTATGTCCTTTCTGTCCTCTGGCTCCAAGTTCCATTTCCATAAAGCATGTTTATTTTTAAGAATCTTGCAGTAGCTCAAGTGATCAGGAACACAAGCCAGCTATTGTATAGCTCTATAATCCAGGCAATTTAGGGTTGTGACCAGCAAAAAAAGAAGCATTCCTTTAGAAGGAAGGAGTCATGCATTCATCAGGAGCACCCCATTTTACACACTTATTCCTTGCAAACTCTCCATAGTAAAGTGTCCCTTCTGCTGCTGTTCAACAACTGCAGAGCTCCAGATTGCCCGGAGAGCAACTTTTGGACACCTCCTCACCTTCTGCATCACCCTTTACTTTCAGTTTCAGGCATCTGCATCACCACACACTGAACCTCCAGATGTCCCAAATGCCTTGGGACAGAGCTCCTCAATGCAAAGGTTTCCATGGTAGTACCAGCTAATGGACTTCCCACCTCTGCCCCACAGCATGCTCCCACTTCTTCGCACCATCACAACATCTGTGGGCCTCACTGTGAAATGGGTCCTGTACAAGTTACAGCTGACCAACCTGAGGAGCCACAGGACATACCATGGGGCTGCACAGCCCAACAGGAAGCTGCACAACAGCACAAACCCTCTTGAAGCAGCCTGAAGGCCAAAATCCTGCCTCCAGCTCCAGTCTGGCTATCACAGCAGGTCCCTGATGGGATTTCAAGGGCTGGTTGCTGAAGCACAAAACCTCCTGTGACCTAGCCAAAAAAACCTAAAGCTTCACAGATTTTTTTCTCTGCCAACATTGCAATTGAGTTGTCTTGTACTTGTTTCAGATGTCAAGAACTAATTTTTATTAATTACTCAGTAACCAAAAATTTGGTCTCAACTCTGCTTTTTTCTTGTGGGTTTTCACATGCATCTATTACAGGAAGAAGACCCAAATTCCTATTAGTTTAACCCAGCGTATACCTGAAGGATGTATTTGTGTACTAAATTAATCCTTCTGTCAGCTAGCAAAAATGGAAATCAATATAAATTCAATACTACAACTCCCCTTCTGAAAGAAAAAAGACAGGTCAATCTATCTAGCTTGCCCAAAATAAGGTTGAAAGGTGGTTTGACCACGTCTGACAGGAGAAGACTCTAATTAATCTCAACACTTTCTCCTGGCCTAAAAAAGAAAAGCTTAAAAAATTAATATCAGTGAACCTTTTCCCAAAAGCAGACATTTTCAAGACACTTATTTCTTGGCAGTTCATTTTGGAGCCAGTGGGAATTTTACTACTAATCAGCGCACTTCAAAGACAGCCTTCAAGTCTTGTCTTCAATCAGTCTTTTGGCAGATCCTGGCATGCGTTATACTCTAGTGGCTTTGCAGCTTATTGATAAACAGATCAAAATCCTCTGTTCCACGGCCCTTTTCTCGCTATGCCCAGCAGTGCCTACACTTGCAGTACAGGAGATAATGAGAGGATTTCTGCTGTACATCTCCAGTTGGCTGCATGAATACCTTGGGCTCCACAGCCAGCAGAGATTAAGATAATATTCTGCAGTAATGCAGAAGCTAAGCAAGAAATCCAGATCTCCCAAACCAACCATCTCAGCAATGCATAAGATATTCAGCTACACCACAACAGGAAAAAAAGATTGCATGAGTAAGTGTCATTACCCAGAAACAATGAATCCTTTACTGTGGAAACAGAAATCTCTCAGAGACACACACAGCAGTGTGATGGATCTGACGTGATTTAAAAAGGCGAGTGGTTCCCCAAGTCCAGTTCTGCTCCCTTGTACCACCAGAAGTCAGGATTAACTACTGACGTCAATGAAGCATTTCTGGAAATACAAAAAACCAAAACACTCCAAAAGCAGGGATGGGGGCCAAAGATACTACGAATGAATAGCAGGGTTTATTGAAAAGGTTGGCACCAATGCAACTATACTGATGCAATTACCCCACCCTTCTTTTCCTTACAACTGCCATCAAAGAGCCAGCCAAAGCAGGGAGCTCTGCTCAGGGATGGCCACCTGTAATACTAGAAATTCATGTTTGGCTACTGGTAACAATGCTGCAATGGAAAGAAAGGCCTGGGATAGCTATTGTGTGTCAAGGCCAAAAGGGACAATTTCAAGGGCTGGAGGACTGCTTTCACACCACTGTACAGATCCTAGTAATTAGTGTTTACCAAAAGCCTGATCAGAGAAAGGAAAAACCACTGCTTCTTAAAATACTTTGTTCCACTACTAACTTATCCTTCTTAAGGAAGGGTATTTGAAGCTGGACAAATTCGAGCTAAATCTTCCAATAGCCCAGTAATTGTAATAATCTGCCTGTTTTCTGCCCAGAGGTGCTGCGACACGAATAAGTAGTAAATTATAAAACTTGACTTGCAGTCCCCCAAGGATTGGAATGATCTTTCTAATCAATCCATTGTTCAGCACTTAATCTTCAAACAACCCAAACAGATGATTTATTACTGGTCTCAACCTGAAATAGAAGTACCCAAAGGGTACATGTACATCTTTCATGTGGGCTGAAGAGCTATAATTAAACACTGATGTTCAAGCAAGCACGAGAGCATTGGGCTCTTCAAGTTTAGCACTGCTGAGGAAATAAAAGTGAAATTCCATTTACTGGCTGCAGTTAAGTAAACAAATTGACCTGAGATGACTTTTTCTAGTTGTGAAAAAGAACAATTTTAGCACGTGGCTGCAGTAATTAGTGACAGATGAACTATTTTTGTAAAATCAGATGAGACATACACCTTTTTCCTTAAGTTTGAACTAGCTTCAAGGTGTCACTAAATTCGGGCTGGGTTTCAGATACAATAAGAACCTGAGGGGCCTGAAGGAACACGGCGTCCTCCCAAATTTAGCCTGAAATGTAGATTGCATGTAAACAAACTTTACACCATTAAAAAGATTTCTCTTTTTTCTCAGATGGAAGTCATTTAAGAAAAACACCTCCAAACACAGAATTCAGAGCATAACCATAGAAAGATTTGATTATATAAAGAGATAATAGAAAAGTTAAAATAATATATAACTCCAATGACATTTTATATTGATATATTCCCCTTGGGAGAATGAAAACCCAATTTTGCTTACAGTGAAGACAGAATATGTTATAAATTGTAAACTAAGTCATCAGCATCACTGCCTACAGGACACAAATAGGATATCTGACCTGGGGATCAGGGCAAGGGAATACTGCTGGTTTTATAATTTTGACCCCATCGCATTCACAAACATATTGAAAATACATTCACATAGTGCTATTAACCTCAACAAAACCAAACAAAAATAAAAAACAACGAAGATATTTTTAGAAAAGCCCAGCACTACACCAGGCAGCCCTATGGCATAAGCCAGAAGGCCACAAGAGGTCCATGTCTCAGCCTTCAAAAACTTAGAGATAGGCACTAGAAAAAAAAGAGAGGTAGACACTAGGAAAGGGGAAAGGAGGAAAGCCAAGAGAGAAAGAAAAAGAAGAATTTTTGCAGATGAAAAAAATTATGACAGGGAACACCAATCCTTGGTAAAGCAGGTAAGAATAAAAATGTTCAAAATAGCAAAGGAATCCACTTTCAGCCACACAAGGAAAATACAAGGCTGTTGGCCTTTCTGAGAATCAGAAGCTTTGACTGTTGAGAGAAGGTGATAAAATAACCCCAACTGAAACTGAAGCCAGAGGAGGAGGCAGTGCCCCCAAGGGTCTGTGTCCTGGGAGAGGTCCCACCACAGATTTTAGGTATATCTTCATTATGGGGGCAGGAGTGGAAAATCACTATATTTCCAAACCTATGCTTTCCCCCCCATACCCTGAAATGAGATTTAACTTTGGGAGGGACATAACCCTACAAACCCTGCTTGTCTATGTGAGAAACAGCATCACGTACCGTTAACACCCAAAGGCAAGCAGACTGACCACTGAGCACCACGGCATTTCTCAATGAGCCAAACCAACAAGCCAGACCCAGACCCACACAATGCTTTTGTGAAGGACCACAGGTCAAGCACCCGCTGGTTCTTGGAGCCGCGGGCAGCAGGCTGGAAGCACGCCTGGAACTAGCAGTACCAAGCCTCGCAGTGCACACGAGCATCTACCACAAGTAAATTTTACAGGGCAACCCAGCAGTCCTGTTAACAGCCTGCCAAGGCTCTGCTGGTTTGGCATCTTCCTCTCTTTTGATTCACCAACCATGAAGGAGATGCCTGTGCTAGATAGAAAAAGAGAGGGGAAATTGCCTGGGTCTCTCTGGAAAGGCAATGTAAATCCTGAGGTATCTGTACCAAATTAATGTACTCCCCAATAACTTGTGTTGATGTTCAGCTTTACCAAAAAAATTTGAACTTTACCCACCTGGCCAAGGAGGTCTGACATCTCTCTATGCTTGGCCCCACAACCAATGCTGTAAGTCTACAGAAAAAAAATAATCCATTGTCCCACAATGAGGTTGCACCTCAAGTGCTGTGTCCAGTTTTGGGCCCCTCACAACAAGAAAGACATTGAGGTGCTGGAGTGTGTCCAGAGAAGGGCAACGAAGCTAGTGGGGGTCTGGAGCACAAGTCTTGTGAGGAGCGGCTGAGGGAGCTGGGGGTGTTCAGCCTGGAGAAAAGGAGGCTGAGGGGAGACCTTAACCCCCTCTGCAACCATCTTAAAGGAGGGTGTAGTCAGGTGGAGGGGTTGGTCTCTTCTCCCAAGTGACAGGCAACAGGACAAGAGGAAACGGCCTCAAGTTTCAACAGGGGAAGTTTAGATTTGATATCAGAAAAATTTCTTCACTAAAAGGGTTGTCAAGCATTGGAACAGGCTGCCCAGGGCAGTGGGGGAATTGCCACCCTGGAGCCATTTAAAAGCTGTGTAGATGTGGTGCAGAGGGACATGGTTTAGCGGTGGACTTGGCAGTGCTAGGCTGATGGTTGGACCCAATGATTTTAAAGGTCCGTTCCAACCTAGACAATTCTAGGCTTCTATGATTAATTGTGACACCGTGTGAAGAGCAGCACTTGGGGTTTTCAACTCTGACCACTTTAGCAGGCAGGGTTGAACAGCTCCAAAACAAGCTCCTGCACATCAAGGGGTCTCTGTCTCACCCATTCAACACTGACATTATTAAGCTGCAATACACCAGTAATTTGGGAAACTGGCAGAATCCCAACCCTAGTTATCTCCATATTTCTCCCCGCCGCTGCAATTAGAACTGAGCCATCAGCCCATGGAATTCAGAGAAGTAACAGGTCATAACCAGAAGAGGACGGCTACAGCTTTCACCTCTCAAAAACATTTATTCATGAAATGCCCCAGGTCAGTTTTGTTCTGGGTTATTAAAAATAAAACCTCAGTGCTCATCCTGTACCCTTAACTGGCTCTCTGTAAGCCCCCAGTTATTTTTAAATACCTAAAAGATCACAAAACACAGGGTAAAACTCTGCCAGCTTCTGGAAACAAGCACCATACTTCAAACACCCTTTGATAAATGGTTTAGATACTTTATTCAACAAACTGCAGATGCACCAGATTTCTTTTGCAGAGCTGCTGCCTGGGCAAGACTCCTGCTGAATTTCCTGGGAATTTGGAGGGGGGGTTGCGTGTATAATCCAGGAAGCCTCATCTGAAAGCGCCTATAAATCCACACTTACAATGGACTGTGGTTTCACATGCACGTGTGCACATGGCAGAGAAGGGTAAGGCGCTAGGTTGAAGCTGGTTGTCTTAAATCTTCAGGTCTTATAAGAAAATCACAACATTTCATGAATAAAATTTCACTGTTAACAGTAAAACATAGGAACAAAAAAATACCAGCTGAGTCAAACGCCATCCCAAGTAGAAGAGTGGTGGGAAATTGAGGTCTTTTTAAATACATTGCAGCAAATTCAGGTGCAAAGCAGTTGTTTTCTCCCTGCTGCAAACTGCACAAGGTGGTCTCCTTCCTTCAGAGGGGACAGAGAGGTACCTGTACAAGGGTTCACATCTGCTAAGGACACACGCTGAACACTGACTAACACCTTCACCTGACACTACACATCTCCTGCCAGTCTTTGAACTATTCTTTAAAATACAGTAGCTGATTCATAAGTCAAGTGTATGATGCCACCACAATGAATCAAAAGCCTCAAGCAGGAGGGGCATGTAGCTCTGATACCACATGGAAAAAGGCCATGAAGGGACTCGGAGAAGATGCTACCGATGCTGAAAAAGGTTTAACAGGGAGAACTCCAGGATACATGAAACTTATGAGAGGGTGAAAAGGGAAGGAAAGAAAAAAAACCCTCTAAGTGCTTCAAAGAGAGAAAGAAGCTAAAGCACAGAAGATGCCGCTTGACACTAAGAGGTAGACTTTGGGGTAACTGTCTTTTTAAATTTATTTTACAGCAGCACATAAGTCTTATTTTATCTCTATTTGATCAAAGTTCACCCACGTGCAAATGTGTGGTAGGAAAGGAGCGGGGATATTCTTTTATAACAAAACTACAGGCTGTGAGGAAAGAGAATAGGAGAGGAAGATGCAAGGGTGCAGCAGTCCTGGGGACAAGAATTGTCTCGTGGCCCAGGGCAGAGCTGTGCCCTCCAAAGCCCCAGCTTCTCCCCCTGAGACATTGGGCTGTGGGTTTTTCCATATCAGATGTTCCACATCCCTCAGTTCATTTGTCAGGGTATTTTTCTCCCTCTTCAGTAAAGGGGTGTCAATGACATTAAACTGTATAATTTCAATTAAATCTTCAATATTTCAAATATATATGAAGTCACAGGGGGATGAGTCCTTTCTGACTGGAGTAATAATATTACTAATAATTAGTAATAATATTACTAATATAAGAGCTAATATTAAAGGGCATTTTTCCACTTATTTTGGTAGGGAAGGATAAGGACCACTTATTAGAAACAATGACAAAGTTTCAACTTTATTTCCATTTGAAAGCATCCATTTGTCCTGACAAGAGACAACATTTTTATCAAAGCTTTCATTAGAAAGGGTTTCTCAGACCAAGGACTGCTATCCTAATAAAACCAGATACACCACCTCACATGGACAAACCGTTTCCTTCATTAGCACATTGCATGGGACATGGGAGATGTCCATCCACTTGAATCAACTCTGAAGCGTATTAAAAGTTTCCCCACACCTAAAGGGGGAAACTAATTATTTGCTGAGTGCTTTCTCTCTTTAGTCTCTGTCATCGTCTTGCAGGACTGGAGCAGAATGAAAATTCTCTCCTGGCAGACCAAAAAAAGGCTGTACACAATTCCTCTGACACACAAGTACTGAGATGGAGAGAAAAAATACTGAGATGGAGAAAACAGCTGTAATGCAGAAATTATTGTCCGTCAGAATTGGAAGACAAATGGAAATGATGAATATAGAGCCATCTGATAGAATCACTTTTGATCAAAGACAGTCAAAATCAGCTAGATAATACTCAACTTTTGTACATGACATGAAAAATAAAATAATTTTAGACCAGTTCCACATGCTGTACAACTCCTTATTGCACTGACATGAAAAATAAAAGGAAGAATTGAAGCAATGAAATGGCAAACAAGGACAAACTCTCCTCGCAGCAGCTTTCACAAAGGTAAGAAACAACCTTTATGAATCAGCGTGTTTCCTCCAAGGGTTGCAGCAACACTGATGATCTCCTGCTCCTGACAGCAGGTTCAGGACCTTTTCTTTTCTGGTTTTCACGATGCTTCCTGTGGTTGTGCTCCAGGACAGTGCTGTCCACGCTCCGAGCTGCTCAGCCACTTCGGCTCATCTCAAACCAGGATTTCTGTGCTTCCTCTCACTGGCCAGATCCACTGAAGACAACTGTCCACTGCTAGGACTAGGGGAAAAGAAATCAGCAGGTCAGATCAGATATATCATCCAGGTAGATGGAGGTTCCATTTCAAACAGGAGGTGCCTCTGAGTCCTGCGAGAAACATCACAAGACTGTTATCTTAAGATCTGGCCCAGAAGAAGGCCTTTTATGAATCTGGAGAGACCAGAACACTTGAAGCAAGAGTCTGCATAACCCTTCTAGATGTTTTACATATTCACCACTAACGTCTCAGATACAAAGTCTCATTCTGAAGCTCCCTGAAACAAGATTTTGTTTAATTTTTTTAACAATCATTTCAGGTGTGACAAACTTTTCCAGCTCTTATGAGTCAAACTCCATATTCGCACCCAAGTTTACAAAAGGGGATGACTAACATTCTCCCCCTCTCCGTGATGCAATGGGAAACACCTACATGTGGTCTCTTCCACACAGGTGAGTGACAACAAAGATCCAAGTTCTTCTGCATATACAGCCACGGTTTCTACATCAAGTTGTGCCTAGTGAGATCACTTAATATTTTTAGCAAATGTTGCTGAGTCATGGGATTAGTGAAACTTCCACATTTTGTTTCCAGAATACTATGTTTGTGGTGACTTGAGAGAATTTTAGCTTTCAAACTTTCAGTCTTGACCTAAAGCCTGGTAAGATGTGAAACGTCTTCACTGTTACTTACTTCCATCCCTTCAAGTGTTCAAGGTCAGGCTGGATGGGGCTTTGAGCAAACTGGTCTGGTGGGAGGTGTCCCTGCCCATGGCACGGATTGGAACTAGATGATCTCTAAGGCCCCTTCCAACTCTAAACATTCTACGATTCTATTTGGATCCTGGATCTGTAAAAGCAGTAATTGCAATCTCAGTTTATTAAATGTGGAGCTGTCTCAAACACTTCGTTTCTCTTTTTCTTCTGTTAGGTAGGAAACAGTTAATTTTAGCAGCAGTTTGGGGATTGGTCTTTTTGTTTGTTATTGGGGTTTGCTTTGTTTTGTTACTTGTTGGTTTGCTGGTATTCTGTTTTTATTTGTTGTTTTGTTTCTGTTGTTTGGGGGTTTTTTGTTGTTGTTTGGCTTGTTTTTTAAAGAGAGGGTCTTCTGCACTGTACTTAAACTCGGCACATAACAGCAGTGCTGGAGGCAACTGAAGACTCAACTGGAGAGGAAAGGAGCAGAGGAGTCAGAAGTTGCACAAACATGCAGCCACTCTTGCACCAGATGACCCAAAGCACACCAGCCAATGCTGATAGCAGAAGGGAGGTATAAATTTCCTTAATCCCTCTATGCTTTCCTCATAAAACGAGTACATCTGGACACACCGTCAGTGAAAGACACTCTGCAGCTTTCCATACGAGAATCAGGACTGATTAACAGACTGGAGAAAGGCAAGGAAATAAGTTTATTTTTCCAAAGTCCAGGCTGAACTGACATAGTTTTTTTGATGGATAGCAGGAGCACTGCAGACAATTCTTGTGAGACAGCTAAAGGGGATTCTCTTTTATAAATACAGCATGAAACCATTAAAGCCTTGGTACCAAGAGAAATCTAACTAACAGCAGACATAAGTTTTGCAGCTGAGGTAGGAAACACTAACTCAGTGATGTTGGAACATCCATTCTGCCAATGTTTGCCTCGGAAGCTCCTGAAACACAGTTGCCTCCTTAAGGTTTAAACATTTCCTTTTAATGAATTGCCCTGATATTAAAAAAA
>VXAK01009596.1:143619-164919 GCA_013399435.1 Arenaria interpres | reverse complement strand
AAAAAAAAAAAAAAAAGAATGCCCAACCTCAGGCTCTTAAAAGTACACAACAACAATTAGCACCAAATGTCCTGTCTGGGCTCTGAGTGGTTTCCATCCTGAGGTGATGTTCAGCTAGAAGCAGAACATCCCCTGACATCCTAAAACTGCCCTGCTCTCAAACAGATCCATGTTTTTGTGATGGCAGCAAACAGGTCATTACATTGGGATTTTTGGACTCCTAATTCTGTTCCTTCCTTAGTCAGTAACCTTAAAGCAGATCTATTTTACAGATGGAAAAAATTCATCAGCATTCTCTATCTAAAGGGCTTTGATGTCCACAAGTGAAGATATTAAAGTACCATTTTCAATTTTGCAACATCAGCAATAAGTTATGTCATAAAAATCTAGGGATTGCCACTTCAGGCATTTAGAAACTTAATATCCCCTACATGCTTTCAAGATACCTGTATGTCCTTCAGCAAGCACTTGCCTTAGAAAAATGTTAAGCTAGGTGGGATTTAGTGGATGGTTCCAGTCTTTCCATGTACAATAAGAAGGTGTGTGAGTTGGTAAATAAAGCCATTAAGAGAAAAGAAAAAAGTACTTACCTTTACTAGACTACACTTTCGCTTTGATGAAAGGCAGCTCATCCTTAAGGCTTCTCTAGTCTGTAGATTTAAAAAAGAATATTAAAGATTAAATGGAACAGTTTATCAGAGTTTTGAAAATGTTCATATAAACTAGAGTAAGTGCTGAAGTGACCCAAGTACCTTTCTGTCCAGAAGTGTTCCAAATAACAGGATGAAGAATCCCTAAAAAATTGCAAAACCAGTTAACAAAACCAGAATAACCACATGATGTTTCTTAAATGCTTCTAGATGTTATTTCCTTAAGGATAGAGCTCATCACCTATGACTCAGATAACAGCAACGCACAAAACGAGTTTATCCACCCAGGTCGTGCAGGTTCCCCGGGAATGTCAAGAATGGATCTATAACCCATGCTAATTCTCATTATGAACTGGACTGATGGGTTTCATACCAGGACTTTCTCAGCCCACTCGATAGCAACATTAGCCAAGAAGAGCCAAGGCAGACTGGGGATACAATGGTATGTCTGAGGAGCTAAATAAAGTGAGAATTTTCTGCATATTTTTTAAGTGATATAGATGAGACATATTTGCAGTTACTGGATGGTAAGCAGGGTATTTTACATTTAGCATAAATTCGTCATCTTAATTCTTCATCACACTTTGCACCAACTGTTTTTTTTCCATCACCCATCTGCATTTACTAAGTCCGTGCAGGATGCCTAGTGCGTGTAACATGTAGAATAGCTGAGCTGACAGGAAAACTTAGAGTCTGTTTTTCATGCACAATGCATGCTGCCAGCCCCTCTTTGTCCTCCTGCCTTTTGCCAGGCTCAAAAACCTGAGTGCACACTCTTACCAGTCTCAATGACTTTACCTGGAAGGCATTCAGTAGCGCAAACGTAATGTGGAATGCCAGGGAGCGGCTATCGATAATCGTTGCTAATCCAAACCCCCAGGTGAGACCTAAAAGAGGTGTCAGAAGCGCCACGTTTTTGCTAATTCGGATCATGTTGGTCAGGTCTTGTGACTTGCAGCCTTCTCCAACAGAGGATCTCCCAGTCTTTACAACAACCACCAGCACCACCACCACATTCACAACAATGATGCTCAGAGCGGGTACAACAAAGGCCAAAAGGGCTTTTGTCTCATACCAATTGAGCCAGCAGGCTCCGCTCCTTAAATACCCATTTTTTGGTTCAGTAATAGCAACAGTGAGGATAGATATGACCAAGGGACATCCGTATCCAATAGAGAATGCTGTAGCTATGAATGCGGATCTCGTTATCTTAAAAAAAACAAATAATAACCCATAGAGGATCAAGAGGCCCAGGGCAAACATCCAAAAAAACAAGGCAAGATAGAAAAAGTGAAGGAAAAAAGTGGCTGCGACACACAGCTGGTAGTTTAGGGGTTTTTGGTGCACAATAGCTGCTAAGATGAACAAAACATCTGCAACGAGAAGCGACGCAGCGATGTTGACCAAACAAAAATGGCGCATGTAGGTTATTTCAGTTTTTGTGACGTGGTGCCAGACGACAGCTTCGATGATGAGGCAGAGAACCAAGCTGAAGATGGACAGGCCTAACCCCACACGTGTAATGTAATCCAGCGCTGCGTTTCGCAGCATGGTGGGGGACATCAAAATGGAGAAGGATTTGAACGTCCGACGGTGGTGCTTGCAGACGCAAACAACGCTGCTGATGTTGTCCGACTTCATCGTGCATGCCCTGTTATCCCACCTCCTCTCCATAGAGTGCCACCCAACACACTCAGCTTTGACGTTCTCCAGTTTGTTCACCTTTTCGAAGGTGAGCAAAATGTGCTGGAGCTCTTCTGGCAGGGACACCGATAACACCATTCCATTTACAAAACCAGGGTCCAAACGGCTGGTTTCTATGATGGCTCCAAGCGTTGGAAGTGCAACACTGACAGCTTTGGAAGTCTTCGGTAACTTCAAAAGCTCTTCTTCTGGAATGACCACGTGCCCAGTGATATTGCCTGTGTTATTGAACTCCATAGAAAAATCAAAGCTCTTCCCTGAAGTATTTTTATGTATGCTGTAGCCTTTCGTAGAGATGAAGTGTTCCTGTACGCTTTCCGACCCGTTCCTTAGAAGAAGTTTCCCAGCAAATGAATTCACCGAGTCCAGTAATATCAAACTGGCATTTCTATCCCTTACAAAAGCCCAGTTGGAAATGATGGAGGTGTTCAGAATATGGTTTGCTATCCTGCTGTAGCTCTGAAACAAACAACATAAAAATAAGTTCTTTTTTATGTTAAGAGAAACCAACAATTATTCCACTGCCAGAGCATCCAGAAAGGCTCATTTAATTTGAGAGTGATTTCCATATAGGTAATATTCTTTGACAATGAAGAGGAGGTCCCCATGATCCACCACAGTCAAACCCAAACATCTCATTGACATGGTCACTACCAGAATTGTCCTGTTCTCTTCATGTCATAGCTCAAAAGGTGCTTGGAGAAGCAAGTACAAAGCAAAAAATCAGGATAGATAAGTTCTATTCCAGATGCTGACCCATAATTCAGGTCTGCTTACATCACCCTCCCTACATTTCTTTCCCCGCCTCTCTAGTTTCTGAGTTCACCAGGGAAAGATTTCAGTTTCCATTGTGCAACCCATGGCAAACACAGCTGCGGGTCAGCATCTCCACGGCTGCCTTCCCTACAGTGTCACACTTTAAAAATGAATTCTTCCTTGTACTGCTCTCCCATGTCAATAACAGCAGTTCCTGAAAACTTTTGCTTTTATTATTTTAGTTATTGATTATTATTAATTTTTATTTAACCTTTTTTTTTGTTTAACTCCACAGAGTATTTCCACCACACATTAATAGGTCAAACGGTTTCTCTGACAACAAAACATGGCCCTCCCTGGAAACCCCTCCCAGGTATCTCCATGTGATTTGCAGCCACCACTTTATTGGATCATGGCTATAAGGGCAAAGCACTGTATGGATGGCTCTAGCAATCACAGAAACACCTCTTGAAGCCCATAAAAGTAAATACCTGCATTTTTCCTCTATTGACATTTTTTGATAACAGCAGGGAAATCTTCTTTAGCAATTCCACAATATCAGCAATGTTTCCTGGAATGGCTGGAGAAGACAGGATTTCTGGGATGATGCATGAAAAATCAGCTCGGCAGTTACTGTTCCCATGGTCATCAGCACCAAAATATTTCCCTCCATGTCCAGGCTTCCCGTGAGCTGGCTTTCCTTCCCCTACAAAAGGAAGGTGTTCTCCAGCAACACTAACATGTCCCCCAGAGCTTGGAAGCAGTTCATGTTCAGAAATCCTCTGAAGGGAGGAAAATAGATATGACCGAATTAATGAACAGAATGAAAATGAAGCTACAACTACAACCTGGCAAGAGGTACAGCGTTCTGTGGGGTGTGCAGTGAGTGTGCCAGATGGCCTGAAACCAGGGACCAAAGCTCACCTGAGAAGAATGTCTTGCTTGCCCCAACAAAGGAAGGGGCAAGAACTAAATGCAGTGTCTTAGTACTGCTGTGACCTGAAAAAAGTTATTCATTTTGTATTTGGGAAGAATTTACCATGAATCATCTGTTTTATTACAGATAATTGTGTTGTTCTTCTCTCATGCTCATTGTCTTGGTTTAGATCCACATGAAGAACATAGGCCAAGTGAACAAGGCAATTTCATTTCTGAATTACGTTTCCACACGGCAATATCCCAAATTCATTTCCCATCCCTTGATTTAAGATGAAGTCAAAGCCTGTTACCAAAGTAATCTGTGTTTTAGGATCACATTTTCTTCCCTTTACTCAAGGTTTAAAAGGTCTGGAAGAAGAGGGTGCCTTGTGAGCATATGGCAAAGTAGATGGACAACAGCTACCTCACCTGAAAGAGGGACTGAACATCCAGGCTTGCACAGGCATCTGTGAACATTTGCCATTTTCTGTCTTCGCAGACAAAGCTCGTCTCCCCATGGAAGGAGGAAGAACAAGGCTGAATGCAAATAGCCCCGTTATCTTTGCACGGAATGAGATTTACACACCCATCTGGAAAGTAAGTCAAGGGGATAGTGTTATGAGGTGTGAGACAGCGTACGCTGGTCCATGAGGTGGGTATAGTACTGATAAACGATAACACCCCACAAAGAATTAAAGGCACGTAGCCTATTCACTCTACCTTGCTGATCACTGGTCTTTGATTCCTTACCGAGAACCTGAAAAATAAGTAAAAGTGGAATGTACAATGAGTGTTAAAATAAGTATATGGGGACCCCTTGGCACAAACTGGAGAGGTGATTTCTAGGGCAAAATAGTCCTTTTGAGGTCTAGAAGTCTTTTCAAGGTCCAGAATGCAGAGCTCATGGCCCCTGGTTTGTACAGACCAACTGAGCGCTCTCTACTAACAGTTTGTCTCTATACGTCAAGCTTCCAGTTGTACCTTTTTGCTGAAGTGACCTACTGAGCTAGGGGACAGCATCCCACATGCCCCCAGCAGTTATTACTCAGTCAAAAAGCCTGTGTTAGACTTAGGATCTCCAGTGTGTTCAATTTGATGAGATTATAAACTGAAAGATGGTAGGTTTAGGTTCGACGTAAGAAAGAAATGTTTTACTATGAGGGTGGTGAGACACTGGCACAGTTTGCCCAGAGAGGTTGTGGATGCCCCATCCCTGGGGGTGTTCAAGACCAGGATGGATGAAGCTTCGAGCAACCTGGTCTGGTGGAACTTACTCTGAGAGCGTTGCGTGGCGCGGCGGGGAAGACGTGCAGAGCCCAAATGAGCAGGCAGTGGGCTACCCTCACATCCATCACCTCGCATTTACTGCTTTCCTCCTGGAAGAAGGAAGTGTTGAAGAAGTTTAGACACCTCTGTTTTCCCTTTTGAATACAGTCCTGTTTCTAGTAAGAGAGCAGCTAATGCCATCCCAAAGACTGTCCTTACCAGGCTTGCAAGGTGATTTTCAGACATTTATCGCTTATTAACTTTTTTGCTGAGAATGATTTGTGAACCTTTTCTTAAAAAAGAATAAAAATAAATAAATCTGTCCAACACTGGAAGTTAACTGCATTAATGATTTACTGTGAACTGCAAGGTGGAGAGCTTATTAAAGCTGTTCAGCCTGTGGTTCCCTTTTGAAATGATTTAAGACAGCCTCGCCTCCACTGGGTTCAGTGCTGCTGCTCTCTCTCCTCGAGCAGTTCCCGATGAGACCTGCTTACAGGAGACAGGAAACTTGGGCCCTTAGGGCTCTGATATCCAAATCTGAGAAACAGGGACCAGACCAGTCAAGTGTTATTTGCTTCACCCCTCCACGAAGTTTCCTGTGATCCCTGGTAAAAGTTTAATATCCTGGGATGCAACCTATTGCAGGCATAATTGCTAGAGGAAAATTATAATAATAATAAAGGGAACAAAGGACAAACAATGTGTTACATCAAATCTGATTATTAGATGCCACACCTGTCCAAGGCAAAATCAACAGCTGCTGTGGATTCAAGAGAATCAAAATATGTACTAAATAAATACAATCCATGAAATCAGTGAACTAAAAAACTAAAGCAGGAAACAAATGCAAAGTGACAAAGGGGGCCAATTTCGAAGACGCGCACAGAAGCAGGCTCACCAAATCACCCTGCTTTGATAGAAGACCCTCTCATTTCCCCCTGATAGAATCTGATCAGGGCAGAGGATGCTGAAACAGGAGGGGTCCTGCACTGATGGAGCAGAGGTGTCTTTTTCTATCTAAGAAACTCCAAGCTCTCATCCTCTGCTGGCATTGAAGGGCCGAGCACACAGCTGGCTGCCCCCTTCATCTGTGAGATTTGTTCATCTATTTATATGTTTGGACACACAGGTTTATTACTTAATTATGAAGAGATCATAAAAGGAAGAGCTAGATTTACGCACTGAATTTCTAAGTTTGCTCTAAAGGAGAACTCTGGGCCATCTTGAACTCATCTGGTATTAGTAAGAGCACTTTCTGGGTTTAAAGCCAGTAATCATTAGCTCTTCTAAGGAAACAAAATGGATAAGGAAAAGTGAACCGTAAGACTTGGATCCATACTGCTGAAGAACGGGAGGTGCCTGGGAAACACCTACAGGTTCGAGGCAAAGGACTGTGTTGGAATTTTCCGATTTCTGCAGTCATTAAATGTTTATTGTATGCTCGCAGCCCTAATTCCATTTCACAGCTGGGAATCCTTGAGCTCACCACGTATAAATCCATATTCAGTTTGTATTTAATCACTGATGTAACTCCACCCAGGGCTGTTACCCTGACGTGAGGCAGGAATCTGGGGCAGTTCCAGGTATCTAAGGCTCACCGAGATACCGGCCCACGTTACCAGTGAAACGCGGGTCTCTGTTCAGTCCCTTTGCTTGACTCATCTTGGAAACCACCCAGTCTCACCTCGGCAAGAACGGGCCAATGTAACCACAATGCAGCAATAGAAACTTAGGGCTAAACAAGCGATGGAGCAGCAAGTCACTGTCACTTTAGGGAAAAAAACCCCATGGATATACTGACAGAAGCCCACGTGAATGCTTGAATGGCTATACAGCTAGCTTAAAACTCAATAAACCACCATCATGTGATCAACTCGCCATGGCTACCTAGCAAGTGAAAAAAGCTGCAGCAAGAGACTTTAGAGTCTTCAACACGGTCATCTAAGATTAAAAATTAAAGCTCTTAATTGTACAGAATGGCATTAGTTGTATTTTTAAAGGGATCACACTTGGAAAACTTGAATTTAAGTAAAGCAAGTTCTGAGACTGATCTTTACAGTGACTTCAGCTACAAGAAAACGTCTGATTTTCTTAAAAAGTGACAACAGTGTGATTAGAGACCAATTACAAAATCACGAGCAAAAAGGTCATAGGATAATTAAGATACGTTAATTATTTCCACAAATGTAAGGGTAAAAAAAAAACTGAGTAAGTAAGCACAAAGTAAATACAGCCTAAGCAGTTAAGTGCATTTTAAATTACAAGTGAACCCATTTCACAGACCCCTGATAATTTTCAGGCAGTTCTGGCAAGCTGTTGTTTTGTGGTGGTACTTACTGTTTGCAGAAGTCTGGGTTCTCCTGTGAGCACAACCACAGGCAAAATTACAGCAAAATAAGACAGGCGGAGATCCTCAAGATATCACAGGCGAGCACCCAACCATTCATCTGCTGCCATCGTGCCCCAGCCGCGCTCGTACGGTCTCGCCCAGCGCTGCTCGGCTGCTCTGATTCATTCGGAGCGTTCCCATGAAGAAATAGCTTTGGCACCAGCCTCCTCCTCTTCTTGCCCGACTGGATCGACGCTGAGGAACCTGCAGATGACAATAGAGGTATTGCACGGCAAAACGACAAAACAAGTTACAAACACACCCACAAAACTGCCAGATTGCCACCTTTGCCAGGAGTCCGCACAGGTGAGTCACACCTGCCTGGCTTGTAGCCTTCCTCCCGGTGGAGGAGGCATCTTCTGCTCTTCTGCACTTAGCAGGTCTTCTAGACTTTAGAGACCAAACCAGAAAAATTCATGAGCAAAGCCTGGTCAAGTTAATGCATCACCCTTCATAAATGTAGGATGACACTACTCACATTGCTGAAAAGCTCAATGAAGAAGAAATAATCTTTTCTATACGGGCTGCACCCACCACAAGGGGTGAGTTGTCTGCCCAACCCTGTGCCATGTTCACCATTGGCTCTTAACGTTGGCTCATCTCCATGAGCCGGATTTCCAATACCAGTTAATTTACTGCAGGTAGTTTATCATAACAGAAGAGCAATTCCTAACACTTTCTACTCACAGGGCCCCTTGGGTCGCTAATTTATTTTTTTTCCTCCAGTCCTGCAACGTGTTCTTCACGAGCTTATAGGGTTTCCTGAAGTAACGTCATTTTCGTCTGCTACTACAGCTTCAGTCAGTCCCAGCCACAAAGCAGGTCTCCAGTTTTAGCCTAAAGGTAGGTATTATTTACTCTTCTGTTTCGATACAGCCAGTCTGGCACCTCACATCGATACCAAGGAGGAATTAAGCCGAGCACAGTAGGACACAGCCAACAACCTACCTGGGAAGGTTTAAGGACTTGCTCTTGATACAGAACCGGCTAGAGGCAAATTAAAAGGTGGCACCTTTGCAACCTTGAAAATGAATGAAAAGAGCCAAAAAACAGATCACGTCAAGGTATGGACACCTCTTTCAAAAGGCTTCTTCCCCCCATCGCCTGGAGTTGTGCTTCTACACACTCCCTGAAACTATGCTATGACGGCAAGACTGAACAGCCCTCGATTCCCAAACCCCTCCGCAACCTGAGCCGCAACCCTCTGAAGGACAGAAAGGCTTCAATGCTCAGACACAGCTCCTCCCAGAAGGAAGAGGTGTCAATCTCTTCCCCCCGGGGGCTTAGGATGATATTCAAACCACAGATCAGGTTTCCATGAATTCAAGGAGGGTGCTCCAAGCCCTGAGCCCAGCAGTGTCTCGGGCATTACCAGCTGGCAGAGGCCCTATGCGTTCCTCGAGCTGGGAGGTACATGCCTGGGCTGCTCTTGCAAAATCCAATTAGCCAAGATAACAAGCAGCTGGTTTGACACTGCTCTGAGAAAGCAAGCAGCCAGCAATCAGGAACATCTCTGAGAGTTTTAACAGCAGCCAAGAAGTAAGGCAGCTGTGAAAACCTGTTTTTAACCATTTCCTCTAGAAAGAGTTAACAGACTTCTGCTTACTAACAACTTTTAAAAATACCTTGTATTCATTAAAGTGCAGCAAATACTTTGCCACGCAACTCAAAGTCAAACCTTGCAAAACATTACAGCTTTTCATAAGAAACTTCATTCCCCTGAAGCAGCATTAATGAAAAAGATTATCTTCGTGTTTAAATAGATTTAAAAAAAAAGTAGACTTGTTATTTTTTTATATTTTGAAAACTGTATGTCATATGCAAACAAAAGCTTTTTAAACAATGTTATGAAGATTGAATAAAAGCCTTGCAGTTTAAAAATGCCCTTCAGTTGTGTTCTTCATTTGCTTTTTTGGCTCATCCATATCCCTTTTAAACATGCCATACTCTCACTCTTCAGTTCTTCACTATATATCTAAGAAGTCACTCAAACACGCATTTATCCATGTTACTGAGTGGCAATAGCAACCTTAAAAAAAGGCTCTGAAGACACACAGTAACTTCAGTTCAATATGCACCAATTAGAAAAAAAAAAAGAAGGAATAAAGAGAGACCTAGAAGTTAATATTCCCAGTTACACTTGCAAAGAAAACCCAGTAAGTTTTCCAACTGTTTGGATCCTAAGCCATCCTGACAGTCAGGAACCAGAGCATCCCACTGAGTAAAGTAAAATCTGAAAGCTTCAAAGGGGGACTATATAAAAATAATAATAATAATAATAATACACTTTACTCCCACCCACTGAACTCCTCCTGCAAAGAATTTAATGGCATACAAAACATTCATGAACAGAACCAAGCAGAGATTTCAACAGGTTTTTAAACTTCTTTTATTTGCTGAGTTTGGAAAGCATGCATCATTTTACAGCACCGGTCAACAAGTCAGTGGAGCACACTGCTTTAGGAACTTGGACTGTGGAATGTCTTCAAACCCACTACCCTCTCCCCCTCCGCTCCAGTACGTAACACTCACTGAAGACGGGACAGACACATATATGGGCAACTTCCTTATGGCTAAAAACACTCATAGCAGCGACTTTTAAAGGAGGTTTTTGTTAAATCAAGTCATTGCACTTGGGTCGTTTATTGCTATAGCGAACAAAGGCCATTAAATAATAACCACTTTTAATTTGTGGGTTTAACTGATTGTCTTGTTTACGGGCAGGTGCGATTTCTGCAGAGCAATCACTTCTGAGATTTGTTTCATGCTCTGATCAGAGTGAAGGGCTTGTATAACTAACTGGGCTATTCCATTCGGCTCAATTCCTGCTTTTCATCACCTGACTTAGAGGCTATGAATCCCAAGTACGAGTTTAGTGTCTGATGAGAAGCATTACTGCTGCTCATTATTCCTCCATGCAAAGATCTGGCTCAAGTCTTCATTTGTGATGCACCAAAGGCAATTAAGAGTTCCAAGCATTAATATCGAATCAGCTTATTAGCAACACGACTGGTAAATATTCCCTAATACTTGCACAGTAGACTAAACAAATTTGATGAACAATTTAAATCAGCAACTGACAAACATTCTCCAATTGACTTTTTGGATGTATTTCATGATGCATCAACTGTGGAGAAAGTATACTCTCAAGAAGTAACACTTCCGTGTCACTTGTTCAAGTGACATAATACAAAATTATTGCATTTATGACTATTTCCATGAATAGAAACTTAATTACTTGTCTTATTGGTGAAGTTTACAAACTATGTGGCATGTTTTTGTGATGTAAATTCTAGTAGACCAAAAGGAGATAAGGTGATCAGTAACAGAAGTAATGCATTTGACTGGCTGTCTAAAGCTGTATGGGTTTTAATTCTTTATTCAAATGAAAACAGCAATAAATACTATTGTCTTCCATCACTTTGCATATTATTTGTATATTATGCTGGCGCACTGTGTTGAGCTCAGGGGTTAAAGATAATGGCAATCCACAAGATTTCAACTGTTTTCCATAAAATATGAAAGACACCATCTTGGAAACTAGCACAATGCTGTCAAAGCAACCGTTCCAATCGCCCATTAAAATACAAAGAAGTTATTAAATTTAGAGGTACACAATATACTGATAAAGTTTATGGCATATATAAATATTGAGACCATTTGAGAGTATCAAAGTTTCAAAGGGATTTATTTGGAGATGTATTATAAACAAAACCTGACTATTGTAAAAACGGATCAAGATGCATATTCAACACCAGAAAGACGGATGACTTCGGTTTAGATGCACAGAAGCACAGGTGTTGCAACTTAAGGTTTACTTTTTCATGCTGTAAGGTTTTAGGCACAACAGGTTGAGTTAAGACTGGATTCCGGTCTTGTTTCCCTATTTCTTGCATTTTGTGGTTAATTTTGTCATAACGTCATGATTCAGTCCTAAATCCCTTTTTAATCCAATAGTGCAAGTGACAAAGTGTTCTGCTCAATTATCCAGATGAGATCATTCGTTCTTGCTACGATGCACAGGAGTTTCACCTGCTCCATTGCATTAACAAATTCCTATCTCATTACATAAGTTACAGACAGCATATTATTAATATCCTCACTGCAGACAGGCAGGACAGCGTAACGCGGGGTAAGACTGCCCAAATGATACAAATATCATATATTCCCTTTTGCACGTCGGGGAAAAGTAGTGACTAGAATTACGGTACAGTTATTCCACCCCTCCCAATAGACTATTTTACAGATTAGTTGTAAAGATAGATCACCCCTTTTATTGTATAGATCTCTTTAAAAATTAAGCTACAGGTACTCAATAAAAATCTATTAAGAATTCCCTCTCCTTTCTATACAGATTCAGTAGTATTTTCAAGCAAACCAAAAAAATAAGGTCTGCAATCCCAGCACAGTAAGAAATAAGGCCTCTTTTATATTGGCAAAAAAATTACACCGTTATTCTTCTGTTTTCTTATCTCTCTGAATAAAAGACTATATTCCTTTTTTTACTATATTTTTTTCATTAAGACTGTAGAACACCAGCATCCATTATTATGAAATAAGAGTCAGTTCTCCTTGTGTTCAGCTTTGAAGTCCTGATGAGTTAAAAACATTGAGTCCATAGCTGTCTCATGTAGACATCACCGCTTTCTTCAGTTTTTCTATTTCAAGCTGGAAAAATGGACATTTTGGAAAGAAAGAGTCATTATAAAGTAAGAAAAATCTAAAGTCTTCAGAGCTTTCACCAAAATACTAACCTTTGTATTACAAAAACACATAAATAAAACTGTAACACAGAAGCATTTGACAGCTCAGTATTTACAGCTGATTTTACACTGCTAAACAAACAAGAATTTAAAATAATTAAAAATTTGCCTATAGTTCTGGTACATCTTATTGGATAAACTCACTCTGAATAGAGCAAAGCTGGGTTGTGGAATCACTTCACACATCCTCGCCTCCTAAAGCAGCCTTCATGCAAAATACCATGCCATGGATTAACTTGTATTTCTTCAAGTGGATTTAGAGGATACAGGGAATTTACCTCCTCTTCCTCCCCAGTGCCCATTTATGGCAGCTTCATTGATGGCTTTAGAGACACATTAAAGAGAGGACACACCGGAAGGTCTTCTCAAGTTTCTGAAGTAGTTCTGAAGTAGTACAATAAGAAGTACTATTTCACAAATAAAATGCCCCTTTGTACCAGATGGAAATAATTTTCTGTAATGAGCTCATCCTATGAAGTACTTAATGGCATCATACTGTAATGCAGGTAGATACCTTCTTCATCAATGAATTGAGAGCATTCATAAGGAAATTTGTTAGATGCTTTCTGTTTTTAAACAGTTCACCAAAACTTTAGGAAAGCTTACTTTTGCCCGATTTTTCTTTTGATTACATAAAGTAAATTTGTCCTTCAATCTTATAAAGTATTAATATTCTCTCCTGGAACATGTCCAGTTGGACATACTTCTAGCAAAGAGCAGAACCTAGCAAAGCTAAACTGAACTCACAACCCAGCACTCACATGTATTGTTATATTTTAATAGAGGTGAGCAAAGGCAAATTGTGTCTTCCATATACATCCAACTGCCTCGTGAGGCCCTCCTTCAACCACACACCAACACAGCAATACAAAAAAGGCTGAATAGGTTTCGTTAAGACCTTCCTGTGGGATCAAATTCCAGAACACTGCTTACATACTTTTAAACTTCCCCCCCACTCAAATTGCTAACATTACCTCCAGATTACTTCGCAACAACTTCTCTTCTTCCAAATCCTTCTTTAGTTTTTCCAGTTCTCTCCTAATAATAGTTAAGATATGAGAAATACAAGTCAGAATGGGGAAAAAATGAAAATTTGCATTACTGATAACAGGAAGCACAGGCCTTGTTGAAGCTTTACGAGAGGAATTCACATAACAACTGTCTGATGCTACATCTTATAAATAAAACTTACACATAGGTACATGCCCAGTAGTGAACTGGTACTCAAATCTGTTGGACTACAAACTTCCACCAACTCTCAACACTTCCTACCTATTACTATGCATCTATCCCTAACATATAATCACAATTTTAAGTAGACTACTTAAAAAATTGTATTATTATTTTACTTGGAGAGTTGAATTTAAGCTACAATAACCAGGCAATTTCTACATAGAGAAAAGAAATTCTTTAGAGTTCTCCAAACATGTTTTATTTCATGTTTTACTATGTTCAGGCAAGAAAGTGCTAAGAATTATCATCAAGTCACTGAAGAACTATTTCATTAATCACCGGAACTCATAATTTACCAGTTTGATTTGGAAACCAACTGATCCTGATGCTTTCTAATCTCTCAAGAGGTCATTCTAAAAGTCAGTTTGGTTAGCACCTAGTGATCATTTAAATAGTACCAAAATGAATACCTGTGCTGTAAAACTAAAAACCGAAATAAGGTAATTTTCCTGCAGATGGGTCTTTACTATGCTTACTCAAACACCAGTTACATTTTTCTTCTACATGCGCAAAGATGATGGATTAACTTCTAAAGAATGAAGTTCTGAATTAATATTTTAATATAGAACTGATTTTGTTTTTAAGAAGTTTAGTATTAAAGACATTTGGAAGATGTCTATATATCTCTTTGCATATTGAGAAGGAAAATATTTACCCATGTTCTTTCTTCAGTGCATCTACTAAACTCATCAAATCATTAATCTGAGTCCTGAGCTCTTCCACAGAAATTTTTTCATCATCTGTTTCTCCTTTAAGCTGGACATCTCCAGGAAAGAAGTTGAGTAGAACAGAACTTGGTCTCTGAGATGAAGATGGAACTGGGGGACTGAATGCAGATGGCTGGAACAAAACAACAAAAAACCCACAACAACAATAAGTAGAAAGCCAAGAAATGAAATCTTTACGAAGTGATCACTTATAGCATACAGGCTGTACTGGTATGGAAGCTACATATGCACAAGTTTCCTTAATTTTCTACCCAAAAGGTTAAAAACCCCAATGTCCAGTTCAAATGAACTACGGTGATAGATGAGAGAGTTATTTCATACAGCTCTTTACAAAGCATTTCCCTGAGGTTCCTGTAGTCACACTGCAGTTCTCTAACTTTAAAAAACCCCTGTGATTTAATGGGGCCCATTGGTTGATTATAAACAATATTTTGTGCACCTTTCTGATCTGCTCCGTTGTTCTGTCAGGAGAATAAAGGCTAAGCAGACACGAAACTTGACTGTGAAGTATCACCATGGTTTCAAGACACCTGACACAGTTGTTCTCCAAACTGATGGACTTTATACTAAAGTATAAACAAACTTCATACTAAAACTTCTACTGTGAACATTATAGTAAATGACATGGCTGACTTGCATTTAAAGACAGTTATTAGCATTTAGATGGTTGCATCAACCTAACCCAGAAATACAAGCAAGAAGAACAGAATACCTATCTGCCTGGTACTTCTCTAGGTCCTTGGTATCTTACCTTTTTTGTTTCAACTGGCTTTGGTTTGGCACTTTCTTCTTCTTTCTGCACCTTCAAATTTTTTTCTGGACACAGATTTTGACTTGCCTGGTAAACCGTTCATAAAAAAATGAAAATATTTTCAGAATTAAAAAAAATTAAAGTAATAGAAAAAAAACCAACTGTCACATGCTTCTAAGGATGCAATACTAAAAAGAAAAAAACCCCAAAACAATGCAAACTTAGATTGCCAGATTACCATAGTTCTCTTTCCCTGCCAGTCACAACTTTCCTTCCCCACCCCGTGAACTGCTTCAGCTGAATTTAAGTCAAACATCGCAATCTTGGGCAAGATTTTCAAGCATCTCTGCAGCACTTAAGTCCTCGATGTGTTTGGGAGCGTGTAGGTGCTTCCCTA
Source organism: Arenaria interpres (assembly GCA_013399435.1). NCBI lineage: Eukaryota > Metazoa > Chordata > Aves > Charadriiformes > Scolopacidae > Arenaria > Arenaria interpres. Next base: position 149,361 of record VXAK01009596.1, on the reverse strand, counting down.
AAACACAAACATTAAGACAGTGTAGACGTAGATGGTAACTGGCATGAGTGAACCATAAAACATCTGATGATATAGAAAGGTTTGGGTTGGAAGGCACCTTAAAGATCATCGAGTTCCAACCCCCTGCCATGGGCAGGGACACCTCCCACCAGACCAGGTTGCTCAAAGCCCCATCCAGCCGGGTCTTGAACACTTCCAGGGATGGGGCATCCACAGCTTCTCTGGGCAACAGTGTCTCACCACCCTCACAGTAAAGAATTTCTTCTTTGTTATTTCTTCTATCTAATCTAAATCTCCCCTCTTTCAATCCAAAACCATTACTCCTCATCCTATCGCCACACTTCCCAATAAAGAGTCCCTCCCCACCTCTCCTGTAGCCCCTCTAGGTTCTGGAAAGGACTCTAATGTCTGCCCAAAGCTCTCTCTTCTCCAGGCTGAACAACCCCAACTCCCTCAGCCTGTCGCCACATCAGAGGTGCTCCAGCCCTCTGATCATCTTTGTGGCCTCCTCTGGACCCGCTCCAACAGGTCCATGTACCTCTTGTGCTGACGGCTCCAAAGCTGGACACAGCACTCCAGGTGCGGCCTCACCAGTGCAGAGGGGTAGAATCACTTCCCTCCTAAATGGAGCTAAACCTCTGCAGCGTTTTGCATTTTACTCTCAGGTAAACAGTCCTTAAGACTGTTTCCTGGGAAGTTTTTTTTCTTAGTTCACTAGTAGGAAAACACAGCCATATACTCACAGTACTGCTACTGAAGCGCGAAGGCAGCCTCCTACCAGTCATCTTGGGTCGGTTTGCAGTGGGGTGCAATAGATTATCTGAGGTAGCTATTACATCATCAAAGCTTAGCAGATCTAGAAACAGATGATAACAGACCACCATCAACACCAGAAGGTTTTGCTGAATTCTTTTTTTATTACTTTTTTCCTTTAAAAAAAAAAAATAATCAGAATTCTTATTGTTTCAAAGATTCCCAGCACATACACCACATGAGACATACGAAACAGCTACATGACTCTGATATATCTGGGAAACCACATTTTCCCCCTTGAAAAAAATTAGGTGTTAATCCAACTAGCATTTAAATTTGAGTTCTCAACAGAAGTAGTGGCGTAGTCACATGGCAGCATAAAACAGACTTAAGTATTTACAGAAAAATCTATTTATGCCTGCTTTTTTGATAGGTGGTTTATTAAACTGTTCTGGAGAGGATACTGTCTTGTCACTAAGTTTGCATGAAAACCCATGTTTAGTGACTAAGACAAAAATAAAAGCAACATGGTAAAGTACACATCCAGACTTTGATGACAGTACATTAACAAGATATTAACTGCAAACATTTCTATTCAGGGTAGTTTTTTCATATGTAGTTTTCTTAACCATTTCTCCACAAAAATAATAAAACTTACCTGTCAACAGATGTGTAATAAGATAGGCTTTTTTATTTAAGCATTGCCATAAAATGATGGATATTATATATCATTTTACAACACAAATTCATTAGGCTTATTCTGGAGACTCTAAATGTTTAACTGAAATGCCACATAGCATTTACTATGGGCACCAAAACTAACATTCAAGGGTTTGTTTTTTTGCGACAGTTGACTTTTACATGACATTATGATTTATCAAACAGAAGCTACGATACTTCTTTCCCTGTTTTCTCATTCATTTTGAAGCTATAGCAGGAGGTCAGAAAAGAAAAAAAGCCCTAGGAACACTGAACCAGACCATTCATATCAATTCAGTGTCTGGATGACTTAAAATCAACTGATTAATCCAAGTTCGACTCACACATTGCCAAAGCTAATTGATACCCATAGGAACAAAGTTTTCCACTGAATCTTTTAACTAATTTTAAAGCCTTCTACTCTGCATTACTAACCTTGAAGTCCTTAAAATATTCACATCTTTTGGACATCCCTGACAGTACCTACTTCATCATCTGTTGCCTTGTTGAAACGCAAGCATTTATAACATTATTTGTTACCAATCAGTTTTGCTACTTTTTAATTTTTATTAAAGAGAATGTAAAGACAGTCTTTTGTAAACATGTAATCATATTTGCAATTAAAAAAAGAGGGGAAGAAAAACAAAGAAGGAAGAAACAGAAGAATGATGAATGGCAAGCGGCTGACGGAAAAGAGGATGAGGGAGAAATAAATAACTACAGAGGTATTTCTGTTGTGGTTTGTGCCAATAAAACATTTAACTTATTAGAAGTCAAGCAATGGTCACCAAAGAGTATATCTTCACGTTCTTTACTCAATCGTCACTAACCCCGGAGCACTAACCCACACCAAAATGTGAAACAGGATTTACATTAGTTGTGCATTATTAAAAGGTTACAAGAATGCAGGAAAAAATAAATATGCCTTTTCCCCCCATCTCAGTAATTTTTGCCTTTAAATGCTCCTCCTTTTGTCACTCAGCAGAAATGAGAAATCATTTGGCAGCAAATTTAAATAAGAATTTTAAATTGAGTCGCTATCATAATTGTAATGTCAGCCCTGTCTCCAGGCATACTCCACAAAGTAAACATCAGGGACATTAAGTATATTGAGAACAGATTAAGAATACTGTGTAGTTCTGAAAAAACCCACAGTATGTATATGATTTAAATATAGATGGTGAGATGACACTAAAGCCAGGGTTTCCCCCCTGCCCCCTGTTTGCAAGAGCTTCTAAAGGAAATTACTACACTTGAGACAATTGCTCAGCATTAAAATGTTACCAGCACATTATAGTCAGAGGGAATTCTATTTTCAACTTTCCATTTTCTTGCTTGGATAGAGGGAAGAAATTGAAACACAGGCTGGTGGGGATTAGGGTTTGTGGGTTTGGTGGTTTTGTTTGGGTTTTTTTTTTTGTTTTATTGTGGGCTTAGGGGGTTTGCTTGTTTTACTTTTTCAACGGCTTTCTTAGTTATTTTAGGAGAAAGCTTGGCCCCACTGAAACCAATAAAGAAACTCATGAAACCCATTGAAAGTTCACAATTTACACCCATTTCAATCAAGAAAGTGATTTATCAATTAACTGTCTCACAGACAGCCTGTGAGTAATTGCTAAAGGAAATTCCATCGTAGTGCCAAAAGAGCAATACCATAAATCTGGGGATAATTTAAGTCAAATAATGATTTTAAGGCTGAGCAAGAGCACCCTTCTTTCTAGAAAGATGAGCTAATCTTAAACAGCTACTTAGGACAGACTATTAGAAAGGTCTTTCCTGCAAGCTTAACATGGATCCGTAACAGAACTGTTAGGAGCTTTAATAGATACAATTAGGTGAGAGGTTTTGTTAATATTTGTGAATGCTTCAAGTGTATTCATAGCAGTGTGTCTTAAAAAGCCTTCACAAAAAGAAGCAAAGCTGAAGGGGCATCTAAAAAAATTATGGTTCAAACATCACACGTGGCTGGGGTTCAAAAACCCACAATAGAAGTGAAACATATCCATTATTTCAGAAGACAAGACCTCACATGAATCTGCTGAGAAGAGATCAGGCAGCCCTTTTTCCTATTACTCATCTTGCTGAGATTGCAACCCAAAAATTTAGGGATCATATGTGATCTTTAGAATATTTGAATTTGTAGTTAAGAAATAGTAGGCATTTGCTACAATTAAGCATGTGCCCAATATGGAACTTTCACATATACTATTTTACAACACTCATGGTACTAAAGAACGTAACTATGAAGTCTTTAGCTAATTTGCGCTACAGAAATATAAAGCCATTCAACCTAAATACATCTAGTGCTATAGATACTAAACACATTTCACCAGAAAAATTATGTTTGGCTTATCAATAGCTGGGCTATTTTCTTGTTTGTTTCCTTGTTTTTTTTTATCTCTACAAGCTCCTAGTTGAAAAATACACTTAAAGTAAATTCTTGCTTAACAGCTAACGAAAACAGGCATTCAAAGAAACAAAAAAGCATTTTAAATTGAAACCCAAAAAATTTAGTATCAATAACTGCAACTGAAAATTACGCTTATGACGTTAAGAAGAGGCTATGTGTACGGCATAAAGCATTTGGATTTCCTTATAGATTGTTATCTTACCAAAATGGAGAAGGGTAGGGTAATTTCCTGACACGTAAGAAGGGAAACATGGCAAACAGGATAGGAAACAAAATCTGGAAAGAAAAGTCAAGGAGAGGAATGTCTAGAAAAAGATTCTGAACAAAAAAATTATTTTACAAAGCAGGAAAAAGAAACATTTGTAGAAGAAACAGAATCGCTTTACATGTTCAGCATGCTACTATTACAGCTTGAGTCTTTTACAGTACTTTAATTCTAACTGAACAGAGAAACATTTACGCAATTTTTCCACATACAGCTTTAAGAGAAGGTATTTCAACATGATCAATGTTTCTGAATGTGTTTGAGTATTTCTCCTTATCTGAAAGAATATTTAAAGCTTTTCCTTATCTGATAGCTGGGGGCCAAATTTTGGTCTGGGGTGGCTTGTTTTCTTATATTAGAGTGAAAGTTCCATGTGTTTTCAAGGGGAGTTTTTTTCTGAGCATAAGTGATACAGCAACACATCCAGCACAATCTTAGGGATAAATCCCAGTAGGAGGACAAGGCTTACATTTTTAAGGCTGGATTTTGCATCGCTCTTTCAGCTCTCAGCTTACTTTGACCTGGAAGCGTTTCCTTTGTATCCTCAAACTCCATTTTTAAAAAGAGGCAATAATTAAACTGCCAATTGAAAAGTCTTTAAAACAAGGCATAACCCAGTACATGAATAGTTTTTGCTGGGGAATAAAAAAAACAACTTACAATTACTTTAGGATATAAGTAACACTGATAATATTTGTAATATTTCCAGGAGACTTTAATACCTACTGAAGTCCAGCTTTTGTGGTTCAGAAAAATGTAACTTTGGTATCAAAAACATACATGAACTAACCCTTCATCCTACAAAGCATTTAAGTTTAGAAGCACATTTTAAAATGCTTGGTGGAAAAAAAAAAATCAGGAGTACATCTTTCTATTCATAAGCCAGCTTTTTAATGTATTATTTTTGTCTTGCAGACGAATTTATTACACTTTAGGACCAATTATTCTACAACCCGGATATCATAATCGGCCCCCCAAAAATGATCAAGGTATACTACAATTTAAAAACTTATTATTACTAAAACCTTTTCTGAGATGAAAGGTTGCATTTGAGATATTCAAGCCAAACACTGCAAGTACAATTCACTAAAGCTTTTCCTGCAGTGGTTTGTCATACAATAAAAATAGTTTAGAGTACAAAAAAAAAATATGCCCACAACAGACGATGTCTGCCTAAGAGGCACACAGACAACTGAAATCAGTTGCTCAGTCAAGTAAAGTACTAAAGTAAATAAAATGTAACTGTATAATAGCAGCTCAGAGAGCCTGATCATCAGTGTGGGTGCTTTAACCAGTATCAAGGTTCTTATAGTACAATTTTAGATGTAAAGAGCTGCCAGGTTTGGCTCAAGGTGCATTAAGCAAAGCCAGAAGCATGAAACTGAAGTCTCCAATGCTCCAATGCTGGCACAAATTTAAGGTATGATAAAGTCATAATCTAGAATAGCTATGAACTTAATCACAGAAAGCTGAAGGCAATGGCATTACTAAAAATACGCAAGTTAGCTAGAAAAGCAAAAAGTTATCTGAAATGCAAGAGCAGAACAAACGAAACCAGTCAGTAAGGAAAACAATTTCATAAAAACGCAAGATAAAAGTGGCAGCAAAAAAAAAC
>VXAK01009596.1:106643-143572 GCA_013399435.1 Arenaria interpres | reverse complement strand
AAACCATTACCTATGTTCCCTTCTTCCTGTCATCTATTACAACACAGAGCTCATCACGTACCTCTGAAGAGCCTACTGACTTCTGCTCATCACTTGCCAACTCCTACCTTCAGCTACCTACAGTCGTTCTAAAGAATATCTTTCTATTGAACTTTCTATAACTGCACTTTGTTGTATTTTGAGTAAATTGCTTAAAAAGCTTATTCTAACCTTGTAAAATACTGCAATCCGAACAGAAAGACCCCAAAGAACATTTTACTGTTTTCTTACCTGATTCTTTAGAGCTCTTTACCACAAGTGAATCTACCTCTACTGATTTTGGTCTAAGTGGTAACGGTTCAGAGTCTAACTTTGGTTTTGCTACTGGCTCAACTTCAGATTTTGGTCGAAGAGGAACAACTTCTCCATTAGATCTGTAGCAAGAAAAAAAACCACAACAAGACATACCTAGTTAAGAGATGAAGTAGTTTACCACTGAAACATACCAAGAATTAGAAGTAACTGGAAAAATTTCAGTAGACTTTATAATTTTCTAAAGCTTTGCTTAAAATCAAGTCTTTCTGAGAGCTATTCTTCTCCTATAAAAGCCAATTCTTCTGTTCCAGCTCTCTCAGAGCTGTCAGATATGTACAACCCCCCTGTAAAAATAATCCAAAACTTTTACTACAGGGTACATTTTGGCACTTAGATCTAAAGTATTACACTCTGGCGCAACAGAAGACCAGAGAGCTGAAACACAGCCTCAGTAATGTCTCTTGAAATATTCAGAAACATACTCTGATTCCTTGACATCAAAAATCTTTCTGTAAAGAAAAAAGTTGCCAAGAACAAATTATTTCTTTCTGGGTACAGAATAAGAGTACCTTGTATATATTGCTTCTATTCTACCACGCATTCTTTGCGTATCTGGTCACATCATCCAGGGACAAAAAAAAACCACCAACACCTGCCACCAAAACAACAAACCAAAAAAAAGGCACCAGGAAAAAAAAAACCAGAAAACATTTTCCTTTACAATTTTTGCCTTCATTTATGCCACAGCATAACAATCAAGTATATAAATGGACAAGTTGTCAGTTTCAATGTGTCCCTGTCATTAACTCATCTCTCAAATCCTTTATTTGGAAGTTTTATTGCAGTAAAAAATAAAAAGCTAGCAGCCCTGTCTGCCCTATTTGTCCAGTAACTCAACTGAGAATACTCAAGATGGAGCACAGAGACTGGATGTGCTCCTGTATTAAGTGCTTTCTTCCCCAAAAGAGCACATGAGCTACTCTGAGTACCTTGAACACAGGTACTAACTGTGCTCAACTCTTCCTCCTTTCCATCTATCTTATACTACACAAACTGCCGAAACACTGAATGTTGGTGCAGATCAGGTTTCTTCCAACCCAGTAATAATTCCCAAGTGCCACGTCCACAAATTCTTTTACACCGTACTGCTACTGTAGCTACAACTTCTTCGTTACGAGTTAAAGCAGAACAGCCCACAGATTTGTAACTTCATCTGCCCCATTATTAGTTATGCTGTAATGTTTGCTCTGAGATGCAGTCGATCTCTTTAAGTGGAAAGTTGTAAGTTTACATTGATAAAAACTTGGGAGAAGCAAGACACCGGTAAGTGTAGGGCAGAACTTATCCCTGCGTCCTCTTCAACCTTAAAACACAAGTTTCTTCCCACCTCATCCACAAAGACAGAGCAATAAATCAAATACAATATACTTGGTGTATACAATTTAAGTTATACTGACTTGGATACAGACGATGGCAAAACAGGTTTATCTGGGCGTTTTGGGTGCAGAAGCCCTGCTCTCAGTAAGCTGTTGGTCTTGCTTGGAGGAATAGGCTTCTTGGGTGGTACTTGAGGAGCTTGTGGCTTCAAAGGCTTCTGATCTGAAGCTGCTTTTTCATCTGACAAAAAAAAGTCGCCATAACATTTTAAAAACCCATGTTGTCTAGAATTCTTATGCTGCTAATCAATTAGAAAGCAACCGCTGTCAGAAATACTTTGAAGATCAGATAAAAGTGAAAAAGATATGCAAGTGTCTTAAGCGGTACCTTATCAAAACACACAAACTACTAACCTGAACTTAAAAACCATTATGTTAAAGTAAGCAAGAAGTCTTTCTACTGATATGAAGCAGTAGTAAAAAATTATGGATTCACATTACTGTACTGCAAACGACAGCTAAGAAGCAAGAATCTCTCTGGACTGCTACTGCTTTCCTTTTTCTATAAGTTTACCTTATCTCCTCTTAAAAAGGTAGGGTTTGGTTTTTTATTTTGTTGTAACTAGACTTCTTCCATACACACAAACAGCATAATTTATCTATGGAAAAAAGGGGAAAAAAGAATATTTATCTGAATAACTGGTTTTAGATAAAGTCTATCTTCCTGCAAATTCAAGATATGAATTAATAAAGTTAAAATTATTGTTCAATGACTGTATGATCTAATCAAATACTGTCCCTACAGGGCAGTAAATAAGTAAACTGGGAATGGAGAGACTGCCCTTCAGCTTTGATTCTCCCCATCCTCCCTTCTTTGCTTTTAACTAAGTATTGGTATTGTAAAACGTCTACATATGCTATGGATTTTGGGGGCAGGGTCGAAAATTTGCTTCTGCTCCATCCAAGTTAAGTGCCTGAACTGGCAGGTCTACAACTGACTTCCTCTGGACAAGTCCTGCTGCTGCTGAGTGTCAGCCCTCCTGCCGCAAAATGAAAAAAACACTGATTTTCTTTCACAGGAATACTTGGAAGTAAACAGATCATAGAGATACTTCTGCAAAAAATTATTATCCAGGGCAGAATTATCTTCCTGCTTTGGGACATTTGAATATTATGAGAAGATATGAACAAAAAAACCTGAACTGGTTGGCATCTCCTCCCAGTCTCTTAATATTGAGTGGAAAAAAACCCCAAACAACTGAGGTAGTGGAAGGATTTTGCCACATGGTGGTGCTGAGTGTCCTGTGTAGAACAGACTGTTACCAGTGGTGGCCACTTCCGCCTACTGATCCCATCGGCAAGATTTCAATTTCAAATGCTCAATACCAGTTAGTGTTATTGAAGCTCAATTACTTCATTTTAGCTACGCTGAACACAATTTGAGAATTACACCTTCTGTTTTTAAGAATAAATGAGTTCATTTACAGGGCAGAAAAAATTCCGTCATCAAATCGTATTTCTGAATTACCATCTGTCAGTTTTCCCTTCAATTACTCCCACTCAAAATCTGAATATTAAAAACCCTCCGCAGCTAAGCGGAGAAAGTGAATGCCAAAAGGTCAAGATTCACTATGAGCACAGAAATCCAACGATTCTGCTGGACAAAATGGCACGCCTCTTACTCTGATTTTGCTCCACAATGAAAAAGATAAGCGTTGGCTAAAAATAAGCAGTTTAATAATGGAAGTAAAAATACTGAAGACATTTATACCAAACAAGAATTTCTACATGGCACCACTAAGTGTCCTTCACTATTTCTACAGAAATACTTACAGAAGTAGTGCTTTGAATTTTTCATCAATTTTTGATCGCAAGTAAAGGCAGGTTTATCAGAATCCCAATAGGCATTAAAAAATTACATGGTTTGATAGCTTGTGATTAGAGCTGCTCAATTAAAATTTTTTTTGAAAACTAATTACTATACAATTTCATACTTAATTAATTTAATCACTAGTATCAACATGGTTATTTTTCCACAAGTAAAAGTGCACTGATTAAAAGGGCACTTCTTCTAGAAAACACTGCTGCTATCTAAATAAGTAACTTTTAAGACCTGACCTTCAACTGAACACCAGACAAACTTCTCCTCCATCGTTTTCTGCACCACAGTAAAGGGCAGCTCTCTACCTTACTTAATTTTTTTCAGAAGCTTTCATGTTCCTATATTCATTCAGCCACAAACAGTTGAACTCAACTACGCAAAGGTTAGCACCATAGTACAAACAGAACCACTCTAAAATTAAACGTACTTCAGTTTATTTAAACTTAAAACTTATAAAGAGCCAAGTGATCAAAATTTCCAGAGTCATACAGTTGATCTCAATTCACACCTGAAGATACTGTTCCAACAAAAAAAAATAATTTGTTTGCCTGCATGCAGAGGAAACAGCTGATTTTAACAAGTATTCCTCACATGAAACACCTGAGAACAGGCTTTGTTTAAAATGTGGGTTATAGGAACTACCCAAGGAAGCCAAGAAACCCATAGAGCACGCTTCCGTGTCCAAATGCTGCTCAGCCGTGGTCAGCCACAGCTCACCATCCACAGAGAATGTTTTTCTAACATGGTTAAGCTGCAATAACATCAGAATTTCTTCTTTAAGATCCAACCAGCATGCCTGTTTAAGCTTCTGACTTTTAACACAACCAAAACAATTTGACTTGGCAAGTTTTTCAAATATAAAATACTATTCTATGATAACAGTAGCTTTTCTTCTGAAAAAGTTGTCCTTTAAATTTTAAGAATAAAGTGGTAAACATCTCAAAAGTCTGTGGAACCGGAAAACATGGAATATAGCAAGAATTAACAGGAGAAGAAAACTCAGTTTCTGAGCATTGTTACTGTAATGTCTGTCCGAGGAGTGCTGCAACAGTTCTGTGTATTTCTTTCTTTTCTTTTTTCTGTCAGAGATTTTGGCCAAAACATGCAGAAGCAGCAGCAAACACTTTCATTTCTAATAACTTACTATTTAAAACTGCAGTTACTATCACAGAACTAAACTTAAGTAGTAACTATATTATGCAGTGCAATAGACATTTTTCAGAATGCAAGGCAATAACAAGAAATACACCTTTCATGAAAGTGTACTAGTTCGTCTAATCACTCGAAACGCAGTTCCACAACACCACAGACACGAGAACTTCACAGATGGCATCAACAGAATCTGTACGATATCTTCAGAACAGGAACCTATTGCACAGAGCAGCCAAGCTAAAATCTATAGCTCGTTTACAAGAGCTGACTCTGAAGTTCACTATGAAGAAAACCCATCTCACCTTTTTCTTCGGGCCTCAAAGAAGGGAATTTCTTCTCTCCAGTTGGCAATTCAGGTTTTGGAGCTGAATGCAAGAAACAAACCGTAGAGGTTTCTCAAAAAGCTTTAATTATCTTAGTCACTAACTAAAAATATGACATACACCAATTTGTGTTTATATTTTCTCCTTTGCAAGGAGTGTAACACCATTTATAACCACTCATCTGAGTCCAGCAAACCGTAGGCCTGTATTAAAATGGTTCCAAAGTAGACTCCATCATAATTTTGAAAAATATATAGCAGCAGTGTAATACATAAAGCATAAAAAGTAGCCTCAAGCTGTGACTATGGGTGCCTGAATTACTAGGAAATACCAAGGTATTTCTGAATTTTCTTTTGAAGTCATGCACTACTTCTGAAATTTAATATTTCTCCTCAGACATGTACCACCATACGTACACTACGTACCTGGAGTTTTTACTGGAGGTGGAGGTTTCTTTGGCTTCTGCAAAATGCAATTTAAAAAAATAAAGTCAGAACAAACAGATATTCTCTATCAAAAACGGGCTTATTTGTGGTTTGTTACACACCCTGTAATGTCTAGCTTGTTTACTAACTGATTTCAAAGTATTTCACAAAGGAGGCAATCAATTCACAGACAGAAAACAGAGAACTGGAGTAATTCCTCTAATATCTCCCAAACAATCAGGTGCAAAAATGGGAACAAAATGCATTATTCTTAAACCTTAGATCAGTGCTTCAGCAACAGGCATAAGCCACAGAGGTACGAAGAACTAAAAATTAAGAATTGCCTCTTTTCTAGTCTGAAGAATTGCTCTGATCACACCCATTTTAATTTCAATATGTAAACCTCAATTTGGGTTAATACAATGTGAGTTTAAAGGAGTAATCTGGTAAATTTTTAAACCAAAACCAGTCACTTTCACTGAAAAAAGAAAAAAGGTTCTAAACTAAATATTGTAATACCTATTCCAATTTATTGACTTCTAAATAACAGCAAAGTAGCAGCATTTGCAACATTAACACTGCAGTCACATGAAAAACATTGTTTTGAGCTTCCTTATCACTGCATATTTAAGTGGGTAAAGATGCACAAACTACTCTAGCGATTAAAAGTCTACAAAGTATTACAGTGCCGCAGCTTGAACATTGAAAATAACTCCATTTTGAAATGCAGCCACTCATTACTTTCCTTAAGCTGGTAAAATGGAATTTGAATCTCTCTCCTGCTGAAGGAGCACTGGCACCTCTCAGGACAGATGTCTCGAGCTGCCTCACCCTCAGAAACTGATTCATGAAAGTGCTTGAAAAGAGACCTCTTTAAGGTTGTACGAAGGACAAGACTCACTGATAAAACAATCATGAAAGCCTACAAAAAACACTTGTTCTTTATACAAACACTACTGAAATCATATAGGCTGAGGCTAGGACAACCCCTCCAGAAATGCCTCGTAGTGGGTATTTTTGACACAGTTGCTATGGATGGATTTCACTTCTGCGCCTCCACCACTATTGAATAAGCCCTTAATGGAGAAAGATTTTATTCTGACAAGTGAAATGTAATTAAATAAGCACGAAACCTCATCTTAAATGTCTTTCTCTAGTTTCAGAGAACACAAAAGCTGGTGAACTTCAGTAACAAGACCCTACTTACTTTCCCAAAAAAGAAAATGCATTATCCAGCTGTGCAGCACCGCTGCCTCTACCAAAAGCAATTACACTGGGAGTTCAGCACCCACTCGCCATTGTGTGATTCTGATCTGTGTTTTTATTACGTTGATATCAAGTAGCCGACTACAATAATCGGCCATTCAGCTCCTTGAACTTCAAAGCTGCTCAGTTCAAGGTGAATCCCTGTACTCAGGCACACTACACAAGGTAGAATAAAGGATCAAAGCAAGGTCCGTCGATAGGAACCATCGTTTATGGCAGAAGAATCACGTTTTTTCCCCTCTTTCAAGGGAGCAAATCTGTATTGTGGAACAGCAATACTACCCACCCACCCCTCAAACCAAGTCAGCCATATGGTACAGCATTTATGCCATCCTTGCAAAGCTGAGAATGAATTTGAAAAGAAAACGCTGACTGGGATAACTAGACTTTCTGTGTACGATAGGTACCTGACGTTAAATGCTAAATTAATCACTATCTGTCAGGTTGTATCTAGCAATCCTCTCTGAATGTCTCCAATTCCAGACCAAATGACACTAAATTACTATGAAATTGTTCTGCTAAAATGCAGGCTGCAACATTTAGATATCAGGGAGCTGAATCCGTCACATCTAGGGATGCCGTACATTCGTGAATTGACACAACCATCTTTGCTACATAACCTGGTCCAGAATCAAAAGATCCCACTAATATCCACAAATAAAGAAAAAAAAAACCACCAAGAAACAAAAAACCCTCAAAACATAATTACAAGACCAAGGAGTACCACATGAAAACCCAAATTTCTACAAGTCAGCACATAAGATGGCGAAAAAATATTTCTAGATCCCACCTAAAGGTCATCCTTCATGCACTGCAACCTACTAACAAATCTTACCATGGAAAAATCCCAGTTGGTCCCACAGGGCTCCTTCAGCGTTTTGCAACTGTAGTTACTTAAAGGACTACAGATAGAAGAGATCGACTGCTTATCTCCTTTCAAAACACTAAGGGTTTAATTCAGTAATCAGTTTAACCTTTAAATCTTTCTTCTTTGATAGAGTTAATTCAAGATAAAGTTAAAAACCACCACAGTTGTAATAATATCTTAAGCAGCGCAATATGCTGTGAATTCTTTTATTCCTTGCACTTCCATCAAGATTTTTTTGCGATACTAAACGATGCACGTAAGAACTTACAGGGAAGTCTTTATCAGACTCTTGTATTTGAACTGCAAGATTATCTGGGAAGACTCCTTCTTTACCATTAAGTTCTCCTTTCCACCAGCCTAGCTCTCCAGTATCCTAAAATAAACAACAGCACATTTCAATCAATATTTACTTCTTCCCTGGAACAGATACAGTTACAAGAACAACATTTTTGCTTTTACCCACAATATAAAATAATTGCTTGTCTGAAATACTGCATTTATAAGTGGAATACTTTGGCCACCTTCGCCAGGGGAAACAGCTGCAGATCAGATTAGGTTTGGTCACTTTTTGTTTGTTTTCTAAAAAACAGGATGAAATTATATTACATCATATATAAGATAAGGGCATAAGGATAAGATCTGCAAAGGGAAGGAAAGTACATAAACCCAGTTATGACCCAATGTACAATATTCAATATTCTCAACTTCCTTGACCAACAGCTTATTCAGTAAATACTTCAAGTGCAATTGGAGTAACACAAAATTCAACTAAATAAAAGTGATTCTGATGTAATTGATCAGGTGCAGTGGTCTCAAAACGGTGAAGAAGAAAGAGATATACCCTACTTTGGTTAAAAATAGCCACATTAAGGCATAAGAAAAAAAAAATATGGAGAATTAAATCAGTGGCACAGAAACCCACTACATGATCTTACTGGATTGAGGCCTCAGACTGTCCATAACAGAAAGTATGATGCCATTTGAATATTTTAGCAGCGTAAATAACAGCTTTCCTCTGTGTCTCAGATCCAAAGTACTGCAGATGTCACTGCTGTGTACAAGTCCGAGGGGATTACTGCTGACATGTGCCACTGTCAGCAGCACCAAGTAGTTCATCCCAAAGTTGGGGATGAACAAAGACAATTCAGCACTCAGTTCAGCTGAGATGTGGAATAGATGAAGGAGAGGGGGAAAAAAAGAAAAAGATGTCAAATAAAATAATTCAAGAAAAAAATCCCACCCCACATTAACCTAAAGGAGGGATCAGCAAGAAACAGAATTGAATAGATAACTAATGCTGAAAATAAAAGTTTGCTAAAGTTTAATTTTCTGCCTCTGACACCCTTTCAATGAAGTACTACAGAGTCCAATTTCATTAACTTCTGTATGGTTATTCTGAAATAGCAAGTGTCTCAAACACCTGGACTTCATTCTCCTACTTAAAACATTTGCTCAGTTGTCTTCGTAATACCTAGATCAGAATCCCTAAGTACAGATACTAATTCCTTCTCTTTTGACACAATACTTTCCAACCACCATGTCTAGGTTAGCCTGAAATATCACCACAGAAAAAGTACAAGTTCTGTAGGTGAAACGACTACTTGCAAAGCTTTTCCAATTTCCTCACTGAAAAGGCATTTGGTCCTGGGTGTACACTGATCCAACTGGAATCTAAGATAACTTCCTACTCCGGAACAATCTTTAAGTATCTCCAAGTGCAGGAGAAAAAAGTTGACTCTCACACAAGACAGATACGTCTCCAGGAGTATTTCATCAAACAGACTCTCTTGTTTTCCCATTTTACACATTACCTACCAGTACAAAATCCACAAAAGCTATAAAAATGGTTAAAGCAGACCAAATTTCTTACCTTACTGATTATTTGAATGATCTCCCCTTCTTTAAAGCTGAGTTCATCATTTGAGCCTTCATAGGAAAATATCGTCCTGCAATATTCCTTGGCTGAAACAAAGCAGCACAATTAACTACATTTGCATACCATGGGTAGTAATGTCCAGAGTACCAGCTCACTTATGCTGTCTGAAAGGAGAGCTCAGAAATTAACACTACAATCATATTTCCCTTCTAGACCAGCCATCTGAGACTGCTTTACAAAGGTTCACTATGTAATTCATATCACAAGAAAAATATTACGGATGTACAGAGCAATGGAGATAAATCTTTGTGAAGTCAGTAGTTCAAGCTCCAAAACACTTTTTCCGTAACAGCAACTTAATTCAAGAAGTCTGACTTCCAAGGGAGAGGAACCTACTCAGTTAAACTTGTAACAGCCTATCAAGCCCTCCCCATAGCATTACATATTCCATTTTGAGCTACTTTTAGACAAAAATGGTTTTCAAGCTTTTCATTGAAAGTTTACAGTCTCTTCTCTCAAAATTTATCCAAATTTCAAATTTGCAATCCTAATTAAATACAAATAGTTGTTTCAAGGATCCCCTATTAACACTTCTGTACAATTACAGAAACTTCAAATACCCAAGCAGCACTTTTGCTGAAACTCTGCAGTGAAATTAAGTAACTGAAGCAAAGGAATTCCTTGGCTAAGCACCTGAAACCAGAGCTCATCTGAGTGATCAGCTCTGACAGTCACAGCCTCTTCTGCAAAAGCAGAAAGAATAATTCCTTTCTTTCCATTTGGTACGGTTCAATAACTAATCCATTTTAAATTGTGATAACGATTTCAGGTGAAGAAGCAGGAGGGTTTGTTTTCCTTTCCCACACTAGAACAAAAACAACATGAGAAAGCCCAAAATACATTAATACAGAAGTCTTGATCGCAAATCTTTTGGTTTTTTTTCATCTTTTTTAACCTGGCATATTTAAAATAATTTAGCAGATAGAGCGTCTGGATTTCTGTATCTGACAGATTAAGGAAGAGGAAGCAAACAAAAAGGACTGATGTGCTGCCGTGACCGATCAGGTATTTGGCACTGACAATACACAGATGAGCAGCTTCATCAACCCCCAGTCTGAGAGCAGCACAACATCGTCAGTAGGATCCTCTGCAAGTCTTAACGACCACCTTTGGGTGGCTGGCGAGAAAATAAATGAGCTAGCTGCAGTTGAATCTTTTTGTTGGATTTTGTTTAATCCAGATACAAATCTTTAGTTAGAAAAGGTACAAATTGTATTCTTAAATGAAAACATATCGCGGTCAGTGCTAACCACTATGTTAAAATGCAAAAGTATGCCAAGCTGAAGAGATAGATCATTATAGATATACACAGATATTAATTACTCACGACATGAGTAATCCCAGGTACAAGAACTTGCATCGTTTTATTGCCTTATCTAGTAATCAAAACTGCTCAACTATAGATTATGGTGGTTTGTGAAGAATTATGGAAACATAAGCAGAACGATGTCAGAGATGAACGTTCAAATCGAAGTCCAAAAAAAAAAGCACAATGACTCTAAAAAAATAAAATAATTTAACATGTATACTACAAATATCTATCAAATTTGGGCATTTTATTCATTAGTAAAGAATAAGTGTAGCACATTTCTATGTCTTGACTCTGTAAAAACACATACATTCCTTTACTGCCTGGGGATTCGGCCAGTACAGCTGAACTACTCTTTTCGCTCCTTCTCCAAGTACTTCTCCCCTCCTCACATACACCAAGTCCCACAACAGACAGAAAACTGGGCCAGAACAGGAAGCTTTCACTCTGCTCCAGCTGCCAGGAAGGCTGGTAGCATTGCACCCTGCAGGCTGCCTCCGTCCCCACACGTGCCACTCAGCACCGCCGGAGAAACCCAGCCTGGTGCATTAAGAATATGAACAATTTCCCACTTCAGCATCTCCTTTTGGGAGCCTGATATTCTGCCAGGAGTTAAGACAAAGAAAGAGTCCAGTTTAACTTTCCATCTAAGATAGTATTTACAAAACAGTAAATCTGAACTTCAGTAAATATTTTTAATAAAAGGTATTTTAAAACTGAATCTTTTCCAAAGACTGGGGACTAACACCACAGTAGCGGGAATCACAGATGCTGTATTCCAACGTAATGGGGGGGAAAGAGGAGTCAAATTGTGATTATTTTATTTTTTAAACAAAATATTTTTACATACTTGCACCAGAGGCCAAAACAACCTTCCCAGAAATAGAAGAGCCACACCAAAATAAGCCACACCAGTCTAAACATTTTAGAGATCTGTTTATTTGCTAACATACTGCACACAGTTCAAAATAAACTTGCTCTCTCGAAACTGAGGATGATACACATAAGCTCTAATATGGTCCATATTAAAAGAAAAACAGTAAAAAAGAAAACTAAGTTTCTTCCAAAGTTCTTAAATGGTGTCTATAGGTATTACCTACTGATGTTCTCCTACAGCATCTATTACCACCACACTTAAGCTCCTCTCTGACATATTTGTTTCCCTGGGGAGCAGAGACTCAGCATGGCTACTGGACTAGTCCCGTTTTTTGCTTTTAGCATGAGATGCACCTGGAATTGTGAAAAAAAGCTAAATACTGGATGTTCTGACTGCTCAGCACTGAACCTTCAGATTTTTTAAGGCAGACAGGTTAATTTTTATGCAACGTTTCAGAACAAGCCAAATTTCCCAGTGCCCAGAGCTGTGCAATGTTGCTGGTTCTTACAGCAATGGCTCTGAAATGGTTTAAAAGCAAGATCCCAAGATTATCCTAATTTTGAAGTTTAGTAAAGATTTCAAAGATGCAAGCAAGCATCAGCTTTCATCAAATGCATTGTACACATTTGATACATTCTTTGCAATGGGAAAACTTAAGCATTAACCACTATCAAGCCACTAAACCAAACATTTCGTGACAGTATCAGCTCTTTGTAAGTGTGGTAATGCTATTTATAGCTATTCAATGCCAAAACCTGGCTAAAATGGCATGAATGCCCTTTTATGACCTGTACCTATAATTCTATAGGTACAGATAAACCAGGGCTTTGACTAACAAACCTGTCATTTCAATGGCCCTGTTGTGCCAGACTCCTGAATACAGACAAAAAGACAATTGTTTCTTGCAGTTTTCTTATTCTTGCAAATTATGTGCTCCATGTAAAACAGCCCACTTGCACCAAAAATAAGGTATTTCCACATAACACAAAAATATACTTGAAATTACAATACAGAAATAGAAAAAACATCCGCTCTGGAACCAGGTGAAACAAGCTGTCTACACATCACATAATTGAAGTTAATTTTTCATGCGGGGTTGGCACTCCCACAAGATGTTTTGGGTTGGTTTAAAAATATCTCCTTAGATAAAAAAAAGCAATTTGGTAGTTAAATGAAGTCATAAATTCTTAGAGAAAGAAAAATAAAAAAGAAGTTTTTATAAACAGAACCAGAATGGAACTGGGTTATCTAGGGAACAGACTTCAACAAGACATAAGCACCAGTTTTCTGATGCAAGAAGCTTAGCCTACAGTTATGAGAACACAGTGGGAACTCCACCGTAAATCCTGAGCCTAGAAAGTAACTTCTATAATCTAGAGACAGAAACTGGGTTAGGGGACTGTTCCATAGCAACAGATTTTCAACATCCCAGTTGAACATTAAAAGATAGCTGAAAGTCAGTCAGTTTGAGCATGTTAACATAGCAAATTAATGTAAAGGGGCTGCTGGAATTAAACTTCATAATTTAGCCTTATTTTGGTCTAGGAGACAACCCGACAAATGGTTGGTATTCATTTTCCACAGAAACACAAGCAGTATCTCCTTCAGACTCTTTTGCATTTGTGTAACTCCTTAAAGGTACAGAACATTACACAAAACCCCAGTATACACAACAGTTTAAGATTTTAACACAAACCAAACTGACAATAGATGGTAATAGATGCACCAAGTAATAGAAGTACATTTCCATCAGCCTTACCTTTTGGTTTACTTTCTGCTTCTGATTTTGCTGCTTCTGATGAGTTTTCAGGTTTTGTTGTACTTGGAAAATGAATTAGCTTTGTTCCAGAGGGATGGTTAGGTGATGGCTATATGAACAAAAGAGAACTTTGTTAACAAAAATTCATTACGAGTTTTATTTTTTATCAGGCTACAGGACGTACTCAGGTTTTCAGTAGTTGCAATGATGCGAATTACCATCTCCAAGAGATTCAATCAGGTTTCCCATTAAGTACTTAACTTACTGTAGTTACTTCATTACAGCCACTGCAATAAGAATTTTGTCTACCGATTAACGACACAGCACAGGACGTTGCCAGATATACTTTTGCAATGGTATTCCAGCAGTCCCAAGAGTTACTGTTCCATTACCCTGAAAATTGCCTCCTCCAGTGCAGAACAGCAGCAGTTATTTAACAGCTCTGCTGAAAGAAACTCACTGACCACCTTTACTTTGCACTGGAATAAAGCAGGAATATTCAGTAGCCATACACAAACTCAGCTGAACAAACAATTTTTGAACTACTCAGACAAATGTAAGAGCACATGAAAGCCTGTCCCAGCTCCCCTTCACTCCAAGTAGTTTGTACAGAACAGAAGCAGAACACATAAACATCAGTAGAGACTTCTCCCAGACCACACAGGCATTACAACCAGTAACTAGCTTCAGAGTTAACACCTAACCAAACTAATTGTTCCAATATTTACTTTTTTTCCCCCCAGGAGACTTACTGAGCTGCCAGAAATATTCAGACAGCTTCAGCTGCATTCACTTCTTCACAGCTCTATGAGCTACCGACACAGAATACAATCTTACCATCAGTGCTTACCTGAGCAGCCCTAATAGTGTTATTGATGGTAAAAATCCCATTGCCTTTAGTTACTCTGTTCATTTTCATGCACAGTTAAACTTCACAGACTTTCTACTGTCAAAGAAACTGGATTTACTCTCCTTAAAATCAGACGATGCCTGTGGGCTGGTGTTTGGTACCTCTGACATACCTTAGAGGAAGCCACGGTCATTTGGGGACATTCTCAAGAGTACATATGCAATTTAACTCGCTCCAGAATGCTATATGAAGGAAGCACTAAAATAACCCACCTATCACATTAAACGATTCCAACATGGAAATAGTTCTCTACATTTCCCCCTTCCAAAAGGGGATGCAATTAGAAATATGAGAGGAAGTTTAGGCAGGTGAGGTATAAATAGCCTGAGCCCAGGCAGGATGCTGGGACCAGCTCAAACATATCTCACAATCTCTTGCTGAAGCATATATACTCTGGAGCACTTCAGACTCAAAAGTGCTCAGCCTTCCTGTGCTGAACATTTACCAAATTCCCCAAGGGGAAAAAACCCCTCTCTAGAGTTTCCTGACAACACCTTTTTTCTTTAGTGGCTGAGAGACTGAGAACATCCTTCCAGCATCCCTCCATCTAACTTCAAAGCAAGTTGAGCACAAATCCACAGAAACCTTCCATTTTCACAAGACCTTCATGAGAAGTATCTCCCCAGGCCTCTCCAGGCTGTTCTGTAAGTCCGCCCACCTTTGGGATGACTTCGGCAACAAGCGTAAGTGGAATATTAAGTGCTAAACTCAACTGTTTATTTCACTGTCTTTAAGTGACGCAAAATGGTTTTCTCACTTCATTTCACCTCTTGCTGAGAAACAGCCTACAACAACCTTCCAGACAAGCCAACTACACAAAACAGAGTGCCAAAATATTTTAGCGTTTATATACAGTCAAATAACACAATTCGAAATGTCTGAGCAGACTTCACATTAATGGAACATATTTTGGACAGGCTCTTTATACTCCTAAGTTACAAGGTAGAAAGTAGGGAAACACACTTTTCAATGATCAATCTCATGGTAAGAAAGCAAATTGAAAGTTAGGTCCTGAAATCCCTGTCTAACAGCATTCACGTGAAGATGTAGTGGTCCCACAGACTCCTGCAAGGGACAAAGCCTGAAGAGAATCAAGGAAAAAATCAATGTGCCATCACAGAATGCTTTGAGTTGGAAGGGACCTTCAATGATAATCTCATCCAGCCCTCCTGCTATGGGCAGGGACACCTCCCACTAGACCAGGTTGCTAAAAGCCCCATCCAACCTGGCCTTGAACACCTCCACAGATGGAGCATCCACAGTTTCCCTGGGCAACCTGTGCCAGTGCCTCCCCACCTTCATAATGAAGAATTTCTTCCTTATGTCCAATGTAAATTTACTCTCAGTTCAAAACCATTGTCCCTCGTCCTGTCACTACAGGCCCCGGTAAAAAGTTTCTCTCAATTTTTCTTAAAAGCCCCCTTTATATACACTGAAAGGACGCAATAAAGTCTCCCCAGAGCCATCTCTTCTTCAAGAGCAACATATTCTTTAGGAGAGAACATGAGAACATTCCTTGAGCCTGGCAAATTTTAAAATGGCCAGTGTATTCAATATCCATAAGATATTCTGTCTTCATATTCCACGCCTTCCAAGTTATTGTTACAGGAAACCCCAAAATAACAATATGAACTGCTACAAACCTTATCTTGCTTTTTATCTTCCGATTCATTACTGGATAATCTTGTCTTAAGTTTCACTGAGCCTTCTTTAAAGATATCTCCAAATCCAATACCTCGGACTTTCTTTGGCTGTGCTGGTCCTGATCCAGGTTCACCCCCATTTCCCGGAGAGACCACAGGCGAGGTAGGACCACTGAAAACAGACTCTGAAAGTAAAAAAAAAAAAAAAGAAAGAAAAAGTTGTTTTAATAAAAAAAAAAGGGGAAGTAACACAGCTGTCTGCACTGCTCTTGCTAAACAGCTTTTCTAGGGACATTATTGTAGCTGTAATACTTCACTTTTTTTTTTAGCTGTGTATTTAATAGAAGACCATTTGAAAGGACATCAGTATAGCATTGAATATGCTGGCAACTAAGTCATTAGGTCACTAATATTTCTTGCCATTTCAACTCTCACTCAGGCTCTACAGTCTGTTATCATCAATATTATGTTTTCCATTAGTTTTATGAAGCATTGCTTACACGTTCTGAAGATGTGCTTTTAGTCCAACATTTAAAAGCTTGTCGTTTGCAGAGCTATAGCTGCTGAAAGCAATAATCAATAAAGGTCCATAATGAGTCCTACCATTACCACAGGGGGGAAAAAAAAAGAAAAGTGTGTTTCAGTAGCAGGGTGATGCCTCTCAAGACAAAGTGAAATTTCCCTAATGCGCAAAACACACTATCAAAAATACCCAAAAATATGTTTCTGCAAATTTATTTAAATAGTTTTTTTAACCTGATAACACTTAAAACCTATTTTAAAAGAGTTAAATTGTTTGAGAATAAATCATTGATTCTTTTAATCTTTCTGTTTTAAAGGACAATATTTATCCATTCCCAATAAATGTAGTTCAGAGAATAACTTAATTTAGGTGTTATCTGTTAAAATCCATTTTAGGATGTTTAAGATCCATTTTAAGTGGAGGATCTCTATACTGTTTTCAGTCAATTCAAGTTTTAATTCTCAACTGATACAGTTAAACGCTTAAGGTTTGCATGTTAGAGAAGTTATGTCTGTGAGAATAAGACTGAGAAAAGCTATTAAATGAAAGAACAAT
This sequence comes from Arenaria interpres, assembly GCA_013399435.1. Taxonomy (NCBI): domain Eukaryota; kingdom Metazoa; phylum Chordata; class Aves; order Charadriiformes; family Scolopacidae; genus Arenaria; species Arenaria interpres. The sequence goes on along the minus strand of VXAK01009596.1, from coordinate 126,474 downwards.
TTTATATCCAGCACTTAAAGCAGCTCAACCCTGAATATGACAACATTTCTAGTGATAAAATACAGAATAAACATTTGCAAGATCAAGACCTTGACTGCAATTTTATTACATACGTATGGGGAGCAAGACAGGTATCTTCATACTCAGCATCAATATCTTCTAGAATTAAAGTACATACTGTTCTTAGGAAACTTGAATTCTTTGCAAGTTGTTGTAATACAATCACAATATGCCAAATTACACCCAAGATCTAAACTGACTTTGCTAAAGGTTTACAACAAACAGAATACCACCTGTGTCATCCAGAGCATCCTGTGTTTCTCCATCATCCGTCAATTCCAATTCTTTCACAAAGTTCGAAGGAAACAACCCTGCCTTGCCATTTAGTGTTCCGCTCCACCAGCCTTCTTCTACCTGTATAGAAATATTTCATACATTAACAATAAAGCAAAAGGAAATTCCTATCAATTCCATCCATACTTCACTTATAAAACTCTACAAACAACTTTGGGAAAGTTCAAATGATTACGATTTCTCTTTAAAGAAACCCACTAAAGCTGTAGAAACAGCAGGCAAAAAGAAGAGCAATAAAGTAATTTACTGTCACTTCTATCACTATAGCAATGATCATGAAACACGAAACTAGCCCTATGCCAATTAATCCAGAAGAGCAGCAAAACGTTCATCAACTTTCTCACGGTAAAACAGAATAACAGGTATTACACAACTAACAGAAGAAGCAAATATTAAACTGTTTATGAAATAAAGATGCAACTGTTAGCCTGGTTTTCTAAGGAAACTTATGTAATCTTGCTGTCCATACGTCTTTTCCTCTGTCTTGTCCAGTTTCCAGCAATCCTATTACCACTGACGTCGTGTCATTGAGCAGCTTCAGCCAATTTTGGTTAAAAGACACAAATTTCAAAGATGATGTTGGGTAGAACAGAGGAGAGTCTCCTTAAAGACATCCCAGAGTAATGGAAAACTAAGTTATACTTTCCTTCTAACAGGAGGTGACTGGCTGAAGAGCAGACACCTGGCTCTAGATGTGCCAGAAGGTACAGATACTTTCCTGTCTGAGTTGGCCAGTCAATGAAGGCAGCTGAGACACACGAGGATTTTGCGGTGGCACAGCAGTCCTAAGGATAGAAGTTCATCCAATGCCAAATTTTGTTGGCTTTGCTATTCATAAAATAACTCATTTTTGCACTGGAAATAAACCTGTTCAGGAATTAGGGAACATAATGACTCCAAAGCTCAGCTATGCGTTTGGATTCCTAGTGTGTCATTTACACCGCAATACTCCAAAATTTAATGGAATGTTTATCAGGAATACCCCGCGACCCAGATTAGAACAAACAAAAGCAGGGCATGCAGAGGTTACAGTATAAAACAGCGCCAGAAGACTGAGTAAGAATCTTGCTCTTCAAATTTATGAAGAGTTTTCAAAATGTCTTAAATAAATCGAATGCGTTTGCCTGATGAGTACTATTTAAAATTATAATTAAGGTACATTTTCAAAATATTTCATTTCAATGGCTCTGTTTTGGGACTGGAAAGCTGTTTTTAGATAAGAGAGAAAAGCAACAGGGGAAAAATAAAAAAAGGCAGTTGTTTACATTGTCTTTTTTTAGCCTTGTTTTGTAGGTCACCGTCTGACACACAGGCACAGTTTTTAAACAGTAGCCTACCTCCAGGCAAGCAGAACACATGCAAAGCCTGGCAGCTACGGAGACAGAGAGGCAATGAAAGGGCTTCGTTATTTTTAAAGACATCCTGGTGCTCAAATATAGCTTTGCTGTGGATGGTTCAAATTCATAGTTTGGTCCTCTGAAAGAAATTTTAAGTGTGGATTACTGACAAGTGCCGAGCAGGCTGTGGTGCCTTGTGCTTTACAAAATACACTACAGAAAAGTAAAATGCAAATGCCTTGACTAACCCACACTACATCCAAGAGCCATGACAAAGGTATTTTTAATGCTTACGGTACAGAAAGCGACTTGAGCATCCATTTATTCTCCTGCCAAGAAATAAGGTCAGCAAAGCACTTAACAGACATGGAAGGCAAAGCTACGCCAGTTCAGAGACAGGCAGGAATAAAACAAAAGTTCCTTGAGCGTACTTGCTTCAGCCTCCTCACAGCGCTGTCTTTAAAAACACCTGACTATATAAAACCTAAGTGACCAGAAAAGGTATCTTTAACATTTAAAAAGAGGTAAAAGTTCTACATGCCTTGGTGGGGAGCATCTGTGCCTCTCTGGGCACTAACAACGCAGATGACACTTTCACAACTCTTTATTTTCCATTTTGAAATCTTACCACATGATACAGTTTCCACAAGAGGGAGTTACAGCTCTCGTAACAGTACTTTTCTTTTTTTTGAGTGTGAATTCCATCAACTTATTTCTATAAGATGGTGAAAACTCAGACTCTTCTAAACAAAGCGGAGGGGAAGGCTGAAACAAGCCGTTTTGCCAATCTAATTTGTTTTTTAATAAAAGTCCCCTAATGGAGTCACATGAATTTTGATTATGCTTGATAACACTGCATGCAAATACTATAAATATAAAACTACAAAAATAAATCTGCTATTTAGTGCTGCATCTGACATAAGAGGGGGGAAGGTATGAAGAAGCACTAAAAGTTTTACAGCAATGAGACAGTTATAATGGGCACTTTGTGCCTTTATTTTGCATGCAAAATCCACATATTCGGTAAACAAAACCCCCTGTGGATTCAGCCAGCACACAGCAAAGGGCCATCCTCCCTGCAAGGTACTTCTGATCCCTGCAGCCTGCTCTCTTGAATATTAGCCATTTAAGTTCTGAACCCATCGGCCTCCAGCTTTGATTTCACCATCAGCATTGCCAGCCATAACTACTCCATTTATGAAAACAATTGCAAGGGATAAATACTGAATTATTCTCAGGTAACTGGTAGAACTGATCCCCTTGTGGAGCTGATTTTATTTTCCCCATAAAAAAGGGACCAAATGATCTTCTATTGAAGCGACAGTTGTTATCTGCATATATATAAATAGCACCTTTTATATATAAACGGAAGCGAAGTTAGTCTGCCAGTAGTGAAGACAACTTACCTAAGAGAAGTTATGCCAGCGTATTGCACACCCAGTGGATGGTATTTTGTACCATTCTTTGCATTTTTGGTCCATCAGTGGAGTTTTGTGAAGCAGACCTACCCTACACTTGTCACATCTATTCTGGACCATCATGAAACCAGTGTGCAAACAGCTCTGTACTAGTAATTAGCTGCAATATTTTTCTACCTGTTAGCACTCGTTACCAGTTTCTCAGAAGTAGTGAAGGCTGGGTACTCCAAATATGTATTTTTAAAATCATTACGAAAGGAAGAAACGTGGGGACTGACCCAAAAAATGAGAAGAATAAAATAAAATCCACGTTTCCTTAAGAAACCAGATGAGGAAATGCTTTGATCTTTTTATTCTGTTTGGCTACTTGGTCATCTCTGATACATCACACTGAACACCCCTCCCAAAATCATCCAGGTGTTGACACGCATGACCCAAAATTGCACCTTCCACAACAGTTTTACTGCACATGCTTTCTCTTCTACACGCTTACATTGGACCAAGCAAAGTCATGACTGCTATGTACAGACACCATCCACAGATTAAGCTGGTGAGGTTATCAAGGAGCACTCCTTCACGAAATACCCACACGCAATGGTATTTATGAAACTGGGATTTTAGTGAGCAGGTTTTACAAGTCACTTGCTCCGTTTATTCCAAGAGAACAATTTCTATAAGTCATTAGTGCCAATGTATCTAAAAGGATAACTTTTTCCTTGCTAGGAGAGTGGAAAAGTCCTTCCTGGCAACTCTCGGGATCCTGGGGAGTTAGCACTCTCTTCAAAAGAGGTCATGTGTGTGAAAAACAAATCTAATAAAGCTACTAGAAAGCACCACCAGACACATTTGGTCTTCTCCTTCCTCAGACCCTCAGGGAGCCAGGAAGAAGAGTGAAAGTCAGAGCACGCTCTGCAGAAGTTTTCCGCCTAGTTCTGAAAAGCTTCCTTCCATTATCACTCTGTTTTTGTGAAAACGGCTTGAAGTATACTGTACCACAGGTACAGATTTGTGTGCCAAATACTGTTACTGTTAGTTCAAAGCTACACAGAGCTTGCAAAAAAGCATGAAACTCAAAAATAAGGTCAAATAACATTTTTCACCTAAACCAAGATAGGGTATGTCAACTTAAAGGCAACAAGTCAAAGGGTTTTCGCATAAGCATCCTAAAAACAAGAATCAGAGCCAAACAAGTGTGAAAGTCTTTCAAAAAAGGAACCTCTGTAACAGATCACAATTTATTGCTGCAATGATCAAATCCTTCTCCCAAACACCTAGCATACATTGATTTAGGATTGGATCCTGAAAGAACTCCTAACTATGAGCTTTAGCTTCAGAAACTCTACTTCCCATGCTATTTTTCCAAACATCCTTGCAATTCAGGTAATCGGCCATAAAAACAATTTGACTTTTGGCCACATAAAGAGATAATTAGCTCTGTAAAACAGCTTACCTCTTCAGTGATGTCGATCACATCCCCTGGCTTGAGTTCCAGCTCATCCTCGTTCTGTGGGATGTACTCAAAGAGCACTTTGCACTGCCGCTTCTTGGACTCTGAGTTGAGGGAAATGGCAAAAATAAGAACGCTTGCAATGAAAAACTAGTTTTTCCCTGCACTCGACTCCTGAGGATCAAATCTGACCAGAACATCCAGAAACGAGCCCAAAAAGCTACGTAGCTTTTACTCCTGGTTTTCCAGTTTGCTTGTGTCACTTTAGGCTGGCACCTATATCTTAGGCAGAACTTGAAAACCATTGAGCTCTACAGACTGCCGATTACAAACAAACAAACGCTACACTGCCAATGACCAACGTGTTGACACAAGCAAGTCAGATAAAACCCCACTATAATGATTTTTCAAGCTATTTCCTGACCAAAATCTGCAAAAATGACAACCGCTGCCAGTTGCGGTGTTAGCACTTGCTTGGAAGAAAATGTGCAAGTTGGAGCCTCCAGCCTTTAAGCAATCCTGAAATAATAAATGTTTTGTTCTGCACAACACTGACGTGCAAATAGCTTTTCTGCCCTCTAACAAAGACCTTGCTGACTACAGGTCTGAGGTAATGCTAACATTTGCTCGGCTCATATTTCAAAATCCCAACTCATTTTTATCTGCGAATACAAAAAACCTGCGTTTTCTCAGGGCCAGTAGGGAGTCGAGAAATTCAACCTAAGATTCAATTAGCAGTGTTTGACAAAAGCAAAATTAAAACCAAGTGCGGTCTTTTGATGTTTGTCACGTATCATTAAAGCTTTGCAGGCATTAAAAAGACAAAATGACATCCCGAGAGAGGAAACCATTGAAGTGGCTTCCAACAACCCCTCCAGACAGAATGGTGTGAAGCTACAATTGCCCAATTATCCTGCACATACCCCGGAGTGATGCTGCTGATGAACCTGGAGAGTTTAGGTATTGCTCCTTCAAAGAGGAGCCCATTCCTTCCAACCTTCTCCACAACACAGCAGCCAGCATGCTTTTGAAGGCAATTGTCATCCTGAGCTATGACCCAGACATGCTCCCTATCCTCCTCAAAAAACAATCTGCCACAGTTTAAGTGAAAATATGAATCAAAAGCTTGAAGTGGTAAAGCTTAAGCTTGTAGGAGCTGTATAAATTTCCCTACTCTTACACTTTGCACTCCTTCCACTCTCAGGCTTCAGCAATTAGCTGGAGAAAAATAGTTCAAAATACAGATAACTGCCTCCAAGATTGATCCTTGTCTTACTATAGCAGCGTTGAAAGTCCAAAGTCGGACATTTAGCAGACCGACACACCCAGCGTCCCAGTACAGAACACGCCAGGCAGCTCAGTAATATTTAGCAAGTAAAGATTGCTGAGAGAGGGCTCACCAAATCAAGAATTTTCTACATGCCGGCATATGGTCTGTGCTCTAAAGAGCTTAAAAGGGGCAGGAAACAAATAAACCAGAAGCTCTGTGGGTTATTTCTAATAACACGTAATTGCCCACACAATGCAGCCTTCTTTTAACTCCACTGAAACTCATACACCAGCCAAGAGGAATTGCCAGGTTAAGAGTAATTGCAAGAAACGGTTCACTGGCCTTTACTACCTCCTACAGCGCTTTCAGGGCTCCTCCTTTGTATGAGATTAACTGATACTAAAAAAAGGCAAATTAAGAAGTCAAGGCCATTTAATAGAAAACCTAATTCAGCATTCGTTTTCATATTGTAGCTCTATCTCAATGGAAGGAGGGGAAACAAACCCACAGATGCATCTCACATCCAGAACTCACTCTCACCTGCAGCCTGTTTTCAGCAACAGCCAGGTTAGGAAGTGCTGCCTTCCAGTTGTGAAAATCCCTGGATTAACCTAGGAAGCCAACCCATCTGCTTGGAAAACACCACTCCAGCTTCACCTGGTGCAGCAGCCCTGCTGCTGGGCTGGCAGCCCCCAGGCAATTCTGTCCGTTTCCAAAACAACTATGTCTGGCTTCAGGTGTTATTTGTTTTGTACAGTGTAAACCATATTAAGCCCTTTGTTGCCATAATTTAGCACACCTCCTGTATTTTCCTTTCCCTGAATAAAGGCAGCCAGCTATCTGATAGCTGCCTGCAGCTTACTACCATCCTTATATAAAATACCTGAATTCAGCGAGAGCTACACAGGAGAATCACACAAGGAACTTCCCAGGCAGACATAACCTACCTCATCGCACATTGGAAACGCGCTAATAAAGAAGCTTAACTTTGTTTTTAACATGGTAAACCTCATTTTACTAGGTTGGGAACCAGAAACGGAAAGACAACCGAGCACTGGAAAGCTTTTGAGGGGAGTGAGCGATTGCCCAGGCGCACAGCAAACAGGATCTGCAGGAGCTGCTTAAACAGTCTTCCAGGAAAGAGGGAACAGCGAGTAAAATGGAAATGCCAGAGATTGTCGTTGTGCCAAGTAAACAGTTGTGTGCTTGAAGGAAGGTGTTTGAACACCACTTTCTTCCAGGAGAACAAGACTAGCCAGGGCACTGCAAGGCTTTAGACCCAGTTGTACCTACTATCTGGCCACAGCCACCAGCACGAGGAGGAGACATGCAATATGGGATTGTTCCAGGGTTAGAGAGAGCAGAATGAGTTGCCAACACCTGAAATGGCACCAGATCGTGTTCCTAGAATATATCAAGTTGGAACGACCCATAAGGATCATGTTGATTCCCTTTGAGAGCCTGGTGGCATTAATCTAGGATTTTTCCAGCTAGATTTTCCAAAGCCTGCTGATTCAAACTTTTAACAGGCACGTATGCTCTCTTGCCAGTACACATATACAGATCAGATTCAATAAAAAGTAATTTTAAAGGTAACATCCTTAATTGCCTAGAAGGTTTCAACAAATTCGTAAGTCTGGTGGTCCCATTTCAAGGCTTTAAAAGAGATCTTGTGGTTCTTCTCCTTTTATGGGCAAAAACTCTAAGCATAAACACAGCAGAAACAGTAAGTTCTGAATTCTTTCTTTTTAAAAAAAGCAAGATTAAATCATAAATGGCTGCAATCCCTTGTAAGAGAGAGGAAGCCAGAGTAATTTAGAGCAATGTCTCTTACTAGAGACTGAGGTGCCCAAATACAAATCACAAGTCAATTTTCTGGATGCAGGGAACACTAAGTTTTCTGCCCTAGGTTTTAGTTACCTTGAATTAAATACTGGCATTAAAGCATAGAAACCAGAGGTACAGAGGTACCAGGTCTGCACTCCTGACCATCCTGGGGGCTGCAGTTACAAGCAAATGAAGACCGTTGCCCTTTTTTAGACACCACCAATTAATTCCACCTTATTTCACACTAGAAGCAAGTCTACTAAACAAGAGGAACCTGAACTAGAGAGTATTTCCGTATCACAGAGCCCTGAATTTGTAGCAAAACTTCTATGTTTAGAAGAAACGACCACAAGGTGTTTTTTTTTTAATTATTATTATGAACAGGCCTGTAGTTCTCATTCAGGTACCTGACAGCACAAGCAGAGCTCACATGAAATTACAAAGCAACTCTCTAGAGCCTGGAATGAATCTAAATCCTGGTCCCTGGAAAATTCATTCCTATCTCTCCTGTTAAGAACTACACATAAGCTTTCTGCCCATGCATTCAGGAGCAGAACCTAGCTTGGAATCAAAGTTTTTCCTCCTATGTCTCTTGCTTTCTGACTTTAAAACTAAGTCAGCCATTAAATAATTCATGTTTATTTAAAAAAATGCACATCAGCAGCTTATGCAATTGAAGGAAAGGGAAAGGTTACATACTCTTCTTGAAGGTTTTGGATGGGGGATGCGGCTGAAATCCTCCTGCTGGAAGTCCATAGCTGCTCATACGCTGCACAAGGCTGGCTACATTGCCAGATTTCTCCCTCCTGAGTGGCACGGCATCATCCTTGGGCTCTACATCCTTCTTAACTTCCTGAAACGAGAGATTTAAAAGACTGAGAGGCCATTTAAGTTACCCAAGAGGTCAGTGTTTTTACACAGGTGCTCTGCAGACTAACAACAGATTGCAGCTACTTACCTTTTGGTATGTAATGATGTATTATAATCAAAAATCATGGCATCCTGCACCTAATCATACTAAAGGCCTTAATAAACTTAACCCTTCCATACAATCACGTTAGTAAATAGGTACACTGATGTGCTGAGAATTCAGAAGCAGGTAGTATTTCAGCCATATATTGCAACCTCTAGAAAAGCATCTTTAAGCCCAGAAGTCCCATATCACAAATCTTAAGTCACAACTCCTATCTGAAAACATTTTAAAAAATACAAATATTACTTCAGTGACAGACCCAAAGGATAGGGCGCTAAATAAAATATTTTAGTATATAAAACTGTGTTAGGCCATCATCTCTGCCTCAGAAAGCTCAAAGGTTGTTTACAGATAAGATGCAATCGTATTGCTGAAAGACATGAGTGGAAAAGAAAGTGAGATACAAGAAATAAAGTGGAAGGAAGTGAGGGGAAAGGTGTAGGAGGGAAGTAACAGAGACATCATTTTTCTGATAACTGTCTCCCACCTTCCGCTTTCAGAAGTAAGGTGTTAGCACTGGAATTGAACACACCAACCAAGAGTAAGCAGCCTATAAACAAGAAAGCATCAGTTCTTCACAGAAAAGGCCAGTTACTCTACAAGGATCAACTCATTAAATGAGATTCCCCCAGATAATAAAATACTCTGAAAGAAGGAAATCATCACTTTGCACAAGAAGAAACCCATTAAGTCAGATCAATGGCCCATCTAGTGCAGAATACAGCTCCCAGCAGTAGCAATCCCAGACGCTCTTTAGAGCCCCAGCCTGCTACCCAGATCCTCCCCCCATTCCCAGAGCACTCATAAGGGTTTCATTAGGGAGATACATCCCCTCCCCTCTCCCTCTCATGTCTGCAGATGAAGCTGTCTAATCTCTTTCTGCACCCAGGGTCCTGCCCGCCTCCACAGCTTCCCTGGGGATAGACACCAGACATTTGCTCTCTGCTACATAAAAAGAAGCTCTTCTCTCTCATCTGCTTTAAGCTGACCCCTTACTTGTCCCAGTGCGTGTTCCCCACCACTGCATATAGTTTATCGCTACCTCTACGTCTGTGTAAACCTTCATCATATCCCCCCTTGGCTTCATCCCCTCAACTGAAGAGTCCCAGCCTTGCCGTCCCCCATCTCAAGCTGCTCCATCCCCTTAACCATCTCACTGCCTCCCCCCATCCTGGTCTCAACAGATCTGATGACGCTTGGCACCTTACCAGCGTTTTGGGCTGTCACTGCACCTGAAACTGATGATTTCAGGGAGCTGAAAGCCAGATATTCACAAGCTGATGCTCAACTCTCAACTGGAAGTTCCATGTAGTCAAGGTATGATTACCTATTCTACATTCTACATGTAGATTTCCTGTTCTACAATTCTACACATTACTTGGCATTTACTGGCACCCTTTTTGCCTGCCCAGCTTCTTGCCAACAGCATGCCATTGAACTCCATAAAAGTTTAACAGCACTCACAAAGTGGGAGTGTTCACTGTTAAATCCCCTCTCCAGATGACCAGAGATGCTGCACAAAGCTGGTTCCACAACCAGCTCCTGGGGGATACCATCACCAACTTATCAGTGACTTGTCAGGACGGAGGAGAAGTCCTTTGTTCCTTATTCTTTAAGCAACTTCCAATCCATAAAATAATTTTTCCTTATGTCTCAGAACAACCTCATTCCTTCAAGAACTTGATCAAAAACTCTCAAAGACTTTCTGAAAACCTAGGTGTTACATCCACCAAATCTCATAGACTCATGTGCTTAGCAAGACCCTCAAAGCCCACCAGCTTTCCCACCACAGCAGCATTGCAGTGACTTGAGGAAAGCAAACACCCATAACTACTTTGCAGCTTTTTCATGATCCACTTCAGAGTAATTCTGGCATCCATCACCAGTAGCCACTGGTTAACAACTCCACTGGTTGTTTCAGCTACAGCTGCAATGAAATATTTAATAATATTTGAAAACAATATTGGATATATATACATACACACACTTATGAATGTCATGTGAACTCCTAAACATGAGCTTTAATACAACAAAACCCATTCATTGAATGAAATGCCAAAAATAGAGAAGGGTATTCAAAGAGCACCAGACAGGTCCTTCTGGAACATTAAACCCCAGGCTACCTGCTGTGACTCTCCAGCTGGAAAACCCAGCAGGTCTGGAAAGCTACCGATGATTCCAAACAAACTGCAAACCTGAAGTCAAACAGTCCAAAGCACCTTCTGATTTCCCAAAAGAGCAGGGCAAGTCGACTAAGCAAAACTACAGGCAGCACAATTTTTCCTCCCACTCATCCACATTACGTAAAGAGCCTTTTCAGAAAACAGGCGAGTAGTTCCTGCTGTTACTCTCCTTCATCCACAGGGACTTCACCCTGATTCTGTGATTATAGCTCTGCTGAGATCCCATCTCCCAGGGGAAAAAAAAAAAGCACCAGAATAGCACAGCATTGTTTCTACCTCCCATTCGAGGAGAAATTTCACATTTCAAAGACTTTGTCAGTCTCGGTCTTAGAGTTGTTTTTTGGCCAGTTACTTGCAAGTCTGATAAACCAGAAGGAACTGAATTTGGCTACAGCTGAAAAAGTTTGCCACGTGTAAAACACCTTTTTTAGCTGTCCTACTAATAAGGCCATTCTGTTCAGGTGAAAAAAAAAAACCAAAACATATCAGCAAATGAAAACTTGCCTAGATTGGATCTGCCCCCAGGTTTTTAAAGTTATAGTCTTTTGCTATGCGATTTATACAGCCTACAAAATCTTCCAGCTGCTTCAGGAACTAAAGCCTCCCCAGTTAACCAGTTTCCCCAATTGTAACACTTCCCAATAAGGAATCAGCTCCAGGCTCCTTTCCCAGGTTACACTTCGCACAAGACTTCAGATGTGGCTGCTGCAATAATTTTGTGAAAAGCAGAGAAATTAGGAAGACGTACACAGGCAGCCTGGTCAAAAACATGATCTACTTCTAATAAATTTTAAAACAGGAAAAAAAAAGAACAAGAACACACCACAAACCACTTCCAAATGCTACAACAGGCTATAAGGCAAGTATCACCTTTATCAGTACATTTGTAGTAAACGGACAATGTATTTTTTAAAGTCCAGCAGTAGTATCAAAGGCAGGAAAGTAACTGATAGTTTACAAACAACAGGAAATGATTTTGAGACTACAATGAAAGACCACAGACCCCAAAATGAAAGGAGGAATGCTTGAGCGACTTTCTTGCCTGGCCTGAGTCAGTAATTGAAGTGGTGACAGGTAGGAAACACTCAAAGTCTAACACAAGACTAGCAATGGCAAATACACAGGGGAATATAGTGGAATTAGAAATAGTGGAATTAAAAGAGAAAAGATCTAAAATAATTCTATGAGCATCAGTTACACAAAGAAAACCTGGCAGATTCAAAGGCTGAAGATTTATTAATGAAGATTTTCATTAGCAGAAACAAGAAAGAATGACTGGACACTGGGAGAGACTAGTACCACCAGACCTTCCCAACACAGCTAAGGTCAGGAAGCTGAATACTTCAATAGACACGTAAAAGAAACCTTCCTAATCCAAGACACGTAAAAGGCAAGTGGAATCAAGGAAAAGATCAAGATGACTATGAGACAGAAACAGGAAAGATTTGCAACAAACAGACGTGGGTAAAGACTGATACCAGCCACGCCTGAATCAGAGTTTACTTGTTAAAGAACAGCAGCATTAATTATCCTGCCCCGGGGCATTAGAAACCACAATAAAACCAAATCGACTTAAAGCTAATTCAGGAATCCCTCGTCTCCACACCTGCATGCAGTCCACTACACCACAAACCTGTATTTCACATCAGTCCTAACAGAAGGAAACTGCTCCAAGATTCCTATTCAAAAAGCTCACGTCAGGATCCTCTGACATTCATACCCAGCACTACTGCCAACAGTTTCACCCTGAGCATCATCGCTGAGACTCTCTAACCTTTCGGACATACTAAGGTTTTACAAAAGCAGTCGCTTCTAAACAAGATACATACCTGTTTGGGTCTCTGAAAGCTGACACTAATCAGTTCAAGCATTAATAAGTGCCCCGTTAACAAGTCTGCAATTTCCACACCTCTGAGCGATCAGCCCAACAGGGCTGAATTCCAGCGGTTGGAAAATGACACCGCCTACAGGTGTCATCTCTGCATCTGAACCAAAGATAAAACGACCCAGGTACCACAGTATCCAACCTGAAAATGCCCAATTGGCTTCACAACAAGTAAGGCATTTTCTCTTCCTCTGTTTCTCTTGGTTTTTAAGTCAGCCTCCTATATCCAAGCTAATAGAGTCAGTGCTGTGATAACAACAGAAAACCTCCAGGACGCTTCAGCTTGTTTTGAGATGAGGCCATCATCAGCTGCCAGCCAGCAAAAAACAAACGAAAATCTGACACTAACTGCAGCTGGAAATTTTAGTATTTTTATTATGCCAGTCCGCTGCAGTTCAAGGCTTGTCAGTGTTTCCATTAGCAACACAGATTTTATGCATTTATGACTTGGCAGTAGAAGGTCAATACAGACTGTCTCTTGGCATAAAACACACTCAACTGAGAAGTAACCACCCACTCTTTCTGCTGCAAACTACAGCGCTAGTCAGAAGGGTTTGAAGTTTTCATAATCTCCACTAAACACGTATTTCACAACACTTAGAAAGTTTGCCAAAATCACTACAGGCTGACACACCAAAATGCATATAGATCTAACTCAACAGTGAAAAAAAGATTGGGGCGATCATAAGGGGCTTTTGTTTTAATTGCACCTGTCACAGTTTAACAACTCCTCGGGGAAGCGTGTCCATTTATATAGAGCAAGTCTCAAAATCGTTTAGGTACAGTGAAACAAGAGTTATTATTCTTTATAAACAGAGAGAAATCTAACATGTCTAAACCCACCTATAGCCTCGTGATGCCCGTTAAAATAACCCAATCAGCAGGTGGTCCTGACCTACTTTTTAAGGGAGCAAGCACCCAGCCTTCCCCATCGTCCCCCAGCCCCGGCATCGCTCCAGCAGGGACAGCGGGATCCCCCCCAGAAGCCAAGAGCACGACAATCCGCGCCTGGGGCACCAGAGACAGAGAAAGCGGGTCAGACCGTCTGGAAGGACACGAGGAATGGATAGTTATAAATACAGAGTCTGTTCCTGAATGACAGGGCACAGAGAAGTTCGTTATCCAGGAAACTTAAATCCTTAGCGAGATTCTTCAAGCATAAAAATTAAGGCTTTCGCTGCCCACCTCCTTCTAAACGTGTCATTACACCAAGAACAATCATCTTCAGACTTTTTACATTATTTTCACTGTCAGCTATGAGACATCAGCTTCTACAAAAGCAATGTGTATTTCTGTTATTGGCTGAGGACATTTTCAAAGCAAGATCTCAAGCAACAGAAAACAGTCTCCATCTCTAAAGAGGCTGAGATGAAGAACACACAAACATTAGTGTCTGAGCCTCCACATACGATTTTCTCATCTCTTTCCCTTTTCTTAGTTTTTCTCTTCCTCTTTTCTCACCTCTTCCTCCCCATCAGAACAGCAGTAAAGAACCTACAGAGTGGCAAATTAAGCCTATGATTCCTACCTTACATGAGCAGAAAATAAGTCAGAATTGAACCTGTCTCTTATTTTAAGGGAGAGAGGAATCAGAAGCTTGTGGTATATCTACAGGCAATAGCCTTGTTTATACAAGTTTCTCTCTTCCCCTCACAGCCTGCAAAACCCCATCACTGAAAAATAACACATATTAAATACATGTAAGTATCTGCATACAGATGAGATAGCCATAATCTGTCCAAGGACAATGAAACACCATGGTTCCTGGGACACAACAGTCTTCACGTAACTAATTACGTAAGTACCTATAACCTCTTTCATTTAGTCTTCGTTACAGCAGCAGACAGGCAGGCACAGGGCAGCTTTAACAGCTCCAGTCTCTTAAATCTAAGATATCCCACGTCCTTGCATTTCTCCTGCGCCTTCTCCTTGAATAGAAAATATGTTTTTTCATCCTCAATGCAGGTGTCTACAGAGGTGAAGTATTCAATAAAGGCAAAGAAAGATGAATAATTTGCAGCTGTTCCTATCTGCCCCATTCCTTTGTCACACTTGGCATGGACTAAAGGGACAGATCAAGACAACTTATGACCCAAAATAGCCGAGAAGCTCCTGAGCCCTTTCCCTGGAGCATTCAGAGGTCAGAGCAGGTTCCACCTCCTGACACAATTGCTTGGCTGGGAGAGGTCTGCGAGTCCCCAGAGAATTAAACATTATTATTGAAAGTAGAAACAAATCACTTTAAAGATGAAAGTGGTTATCATCTGAAGAATGGGCAAACTTTGTAACCTTGGCTTTGCAAGACAAATTACCTCCTGGGCAATCTGACAGGTGTCCTGGGTTGATTGATATTTTCTGGCCTAATTTACAGCCCAAGTAGGGACTGTCTAACAGTAAAGCACTGGGTTTATTTTAAGTGCTAACCCAAGATCAGGCTGAACCAACAGTAAGGCAGCATCACTCCTCATCTTTGCCTCTTCCAAAACTGAAATTGCTTCATATTCTGACTCCTGTACACCCCAGATAAAGGCATTTCTATTCAAGATTAAGATTAGAAAAAGAGTTTCCAGCTAATATGAATCCCCATCATTTTCCACAGGAGCTACAGACACCTACTGCTATGGGAGTGACTGTTGCTGTGGCTCCTCAAGACAGCACACCCCTCGCTCAAAGGCCATTCTGGGCTGTGCAGGGCTTTGGAAATTTCCCTCTATGTTTCTTAGAAGAGAGTTTTATGCATTTACATCTAAAGTTTTCACATGCTTTAAACATGAGAGTACAGAAAGCCAGGATGCAAAGTCCTGGTAGATAAACTTACCCACCATCAAGCGATGCCAGAAGACATCTGTGGGCTCTCTGTGCATAGCAGTTTCATAAACGGTCAGAGAAATATTATCAGAAATTTGAATTATGAATATTTGTGCCTGCAGCAGATTCAAATCACAGTTTCTAGCTTTCTCTCCCAAGAAAATAATTACCTACAGAAGAAGTGGCTCAAGCCAGACTCACATTTCTCCAGTTTCAGACAGAACCCCAACATTTCCTTCTATTAAATCACACCCACATCACGTCACTCGGCATGAAGTTTAACAAGTGACCAATATTTTTTACATCTGTTATAAGCTATGCTAAATATAGATCACATAATCATAGTGCCTCCCTGTTGGGAAGAAAAGGCATCATCAATCAGGCAAGGTATCACTTCTTTCTCACAACACATAACACGTGGAATAAGAAGGATCTCTGGGAAGCATGAAAAAAATTACTGAGTCACTTCAGACTTACAGACTATAACATGAGCCATTGAATTAATGTAATACTTGAAGGTGACAAACAGGCTGAAAACTGGACATTCCTCAAAACGGAAAACTCATCTCTACAGAGGGCATGTAGAAGCAGGCTTGGAATTTCAGATCTTGATACAGACTATATAAATTATTATCATTATACATGCATATATTTGTTAATATACGTATTTTTTTATTGTGGACAACTGGATACCTATAAGACTTGTGCCAAAAGAGTGGCAAAACTGATTCTGATCCGAGTTCTTGTTAACATTTGCAAAATACACGAGACCTAAAAACATCTGATGTCTAAGAAGCTTTTGCAACATTAAAAAAAACTCTTTCCATCTGTTTTCAACAAGGACCAAAGCCCAGATGCAGAAAACCACAGCATTCAGATCACCAGACCTACCAAGAGGAGCAGGGGCGCACAGAATCCTAAATTAACAGGAGCAACTAAAGGAAACACAGATGTTTACATCAATGTCTCCCAACCACTTAATCAAAAAAAAAAGTTAGCCTTAAAATACTTCTAAAAATAATATCTAAGTAATATTTTATGGTGCCACCACATTCACAGCAAAGACACCGAAAACGTTAACTGCATTTCTTTTCTATTCTACTTGCTTATACATATGCAAATTTAATTATATTTCTTGTAATTGTTTTATAGACTAACAGTTAATTTCCTGTCAACCATCAGCCGCTAAATAGTGCTTTAGATGAATGAAACCACATACCACGTGTGGCAGAGGGCAAGACACAGATCCAGCTCCCGCAGCACGTGGTGTTTTATCAAGCTTCCCACACAGGGAAGGGCAGGAAGACACATTTCTTTCCCTTCTCCCAGTTAAGTGCCTCTGTTGCTGGTCCAGAGAAATATGTGATCCATTAACCACTATAGGTCCACTGTGATGTTTAACTTGGAGCATCCCTTGCTCCTTCTCGCCATCATCCTGGCATCCCGCATCCGCTGTTGTACTCTGCTGCTTTCTTCCCTGTGTCCCTTTCCCAGAGCACCATTCTCTCCCCATTCCCTGTCAAACCTCCAGCACTTCACTCGTGGCCACCTCAGCACAAAGGTTAAGTCGCATTAAAACATTGCCACATCCATGTCCCATCACAACACTTGCCTAAGGCACAAAATTAAATGCTCAGGAGATTTGCTAAATCAAGGCTAAAAATATAAACCTCAAAATCTCACTGAAGATTAAAAGAGGTTTGAAGATTACATTTTATCTAAGATTCCCATACTAACACTTAACTAAAACCACATCTTGCTTTCTACTGCTGTTTTATAAGCATAGAGAGATGACAGGGCACTTGCCCATCACCATCGTCAGTTTCTAAGAGTTTGAAAGTTTATTAAGCCAAGTACAAAGCTAATGAACTCACATACATACCCTGAAATAATATTTTTAGAACGTGAGAAGTACAGAAAAAGCTTGTTAAGCCTAGCAAACATTTACCACATCTAACTTTGAGCTCCATTCATTGTCATAGATAGAACTCAGTGTTCAAGGAAGGAAAACAGATTAAAAAATAAATTTAATACTGAAAACATTACAGTGGAGGAGAGCTAACTTCCCCCCTCCAGAATGATGAACCATCCAAAAAAGAGTTTTGAGGAAAGCAACTGTGACATTTCAGATCTAATAGTCCGTTCAAGATAAATAAATCAGAGAGGCACATAACTTCCTCATGGCATATCTTTACAATCAACATACCTGTACTGCCTTGGAATATGAAATAATTCACTCATTCTCAACCAACACCAATACGGCAATAAAATCCCAGTGCAGACACAGTGACGATACAAGAAGACAACCTGGCAGGGCAGGTGCCCACGAGCAGCTGTGGTGGCCCTGCTGTGTCAGCAACAGCAGCTCCACGGTGCAAAGTCTCAGACCATCTATGAACTCAAACCAGCCTCAAAGGCTTTGCTTTTCCCTCTCTTCACACCAGTTAGAGCCAGTTTTTAGAGGGAACTCACGGGGACGGGGCCCGGCTGGCATAAACCCAAGCAGTCAATCTAGTTATTCGACTGCAAAAAAAAAATCACAGGAATAAGAATAATTCATGATGAGCTCTGAATCCCAGTTAAAACTCTGATACGTGACTACACGTCTATATATCAGTGCTGCTGTCTGTATCTGCCAATGTTTTCGGCTGTTGGGTTTTTGTTTTGTTTTTTTAAAATCTTATCTTTAGAAACAACGGTTCCCCCATCATAAGCAAGGCTCACCCAAGCCACTTCTGTTCCGGTTGGAAGAAACCTATTTCCTTGTTAATTCAGGCTAAAATAGCTGGCTAGTAGAGACCCGTCTCTTGCCCTACCAGCACAGGAATCATTATCACCATTCTCCCGTAGACATCTGTCTGGGATTTGGATGAACAGGAGTAGCTTAGGCAAGACCTCATAGCACTCCCTGATGATACACCCTCCAGTGGCACTATTTTCTCCAAAAAAACCAAAGGAAAAAAAAAAAAAAAATCAGCAGGAACAACAGGTAGCACCACCACATCAGCAACAGGTCTTAAAGCACCAGCCTGAACTCTCAGCTTCACTCCTTGCCAGGAGACAAAGAGCCAGCTTACACCCATCGTTTCACTTATACTCAGCACTGAAACCAAAATTACTTAATATGGCTTTCAAATCTTGCACGTTATCTTTGTTTCTGAAAAACAAGAACGGCCAGCTTCAAAGCAAGCATCGCCTCCTTACCGGCAGGGCTGCCTACCTCTCCCTGGGACGCTAACGACACCTCCGAGCGACTCAGTGCCACCTCCCCACACAACCCGTTGCCACGACAGTTCCCTCAAAAAATAAAATAAAGCAAAGGAAACAGGCTGTATAAACTGAAATATCACTTGATTGATAAATTAGTACAAATCTAACTTTCTCCAAGCCTTACTTGGATGCAAAGAACTTGGACAGAACACACAGCAAAGGAGCAAACCCAAAATTTTGGAAATAGATATGTATTTTATTCCATTCTATAATGACATCCCAATTACTTCGAAGTAGGTTAACACTGCTTACCCTATATACATTGTTTTAAAGCTTACAGTAATTGATCTGGTTTTGGCTTTTTTAATTAATGTTAGTACACTATTTAATTGTGCCCAAATTAGAATTAAGAACGACACAGAAGAGAGTGCCACTTTCTCACCCACAATCCCCCTCGACTCCACGATTCCTTTTTAAAGTTCTGGGCGAGGTTCAATTTTCTGCTTTTGAAAAGGAATTACAGAGATGCTAACGCTTGAAGGAGTTTTCAACCAGAACTTCTCTCACCGGTTCACAGCACCCTCAGTGCATAAAAGCATCCCACCAGCGAGGACACAGGAAGGAGGCAGCAGAGACACAGCCTTAAGAAGGTCGGGCAGCTCTGCTAATACTGTAAAGTTTTGGACTAGGGGGGGCTTTTCAGGGAAGGAAGGGGCTTGGCTTTTGTTTACACAGACAAACACAGAGACCAGGAAGTAGAACAAGAAAGTAATCTCTAAAAACCAACTTGCCCCTCTTAAAAGGAATTCTTCATGCAAGCACCATAGCCGTCTGCGGCTCCGAAGTGGCTCTATACACCGCAGAAGGGCAGATAAGCCATATCAAACCCAAGTAATTTTATTACACAAACAACTCTAAGGCCACAAACTTACGCTATATATTAAATACTAAAATTATACTGCAATCGTAACTTCTACATTTGTGCTGCTGTTCACGCTCATTACCCTGAAACGCAACCTCTGTTTACAATATTTGATGTTAAGAAAACAGGGAAAATAAAGCCAGCTTACCTCTTCCAAGGACATATTTCCTCGAACACACCCAGCGTTGCAGGGCTTT
>VXAK01009596.1:78764-106578 GCA_013399435.1 Arenaria interpres | reverse complement strand
AGTCAGAGCGAGCAAAGTTCAGGTGTTAACCTGGAAAGGCCTCAGGCTGGGCCCTGAGCTCGGCACGCACCTGCGCCGGCAAAAAGCTTCCCCTGAGCCGGCCCGATGGCAGCCGCGTCCTCCGCTGGGCGGGCGGCCGAAGAGGAGCATGTCCCCAACACACCTGGAGAAGCGTCCAGCTTGCTCCCCACAACGCCTCTGAAGCCTACCCGCACACTCTTCTACCTTAACTGATGAAAGCTACTAATTAATCTATCCGCTGCTCCTCCCTCGGTCGGTTTACTGCCTGGAGCTTACGATCGAACTGGTTTTACTACTGTGAAAAGGCATCTTAGTCACAATACAGCCAGTTACAAAACTAAGATAGCAATAAATGAAATGAAACAAGGAACTTATGTTCTTAAAAACCTCCTGGGCTACGTACAGACAGAAAGCCTCAAAAACGAGCAGAAGAATGAACACCAGATCATCACTTCCAGCTTATCAACACAATAGTTGGCTGAAGAGCAAACTGAGCTACTCTAAATAAACAAAAAACCCAAGAAAAATACAAAAAAGCAACCCAAAAACAAACCAAAAAGCCTTCCACACACCCCCCACTTCTAACAGCTCCAAAACCCTCACACATCCAGTCTCACAGCGTTACTGCTGTAGCCCATGCTGGATACGAATGTCTGTGAGCACGTTTCACACTGTGATGAGTTTTAGAAAGGAAAAGCCACTCTCAAAGAAAACAATAAGAGTCTGCCAGGTTTCCACTGCTAATTCCTTTCAGGAATTTATGAAGTTGTTTATTTTAAATTGCCCATACAGGAAGAGGGAGAAAAATGGCAATAACAATGTCAGGAACAAGAACTCTTAATTCAAATATTTCAAGCCCACTAAAAGCATGTATGCACACAGTTCAAACGGGAATTTCAAATCAGGTTTTGTTAATAAAATTAGAAATCCATACAGTCCAAAATCCAACAGTGCAATACAGGCAGAAAAATATTTTAAAAGGGCCTATTACTGAAAAGTAAATTTAAGGAAATCAGCTTCACAAGTAGGCAGTCTAATTGCTTGGTTTTGTTTTGCACTGTTTGGGTTTTTTTGGTTGTTTTCAACTATAAAGTCACCACAAGCTTCTCCACCACTCCTGAGCTCTGGTTTTGGAACTGCTGTGGACATCCCACCCCCTGACTTCCCTACCAACCTTTACAATACGTCCATCCAACACAGTGACACTGTCAGACTAGTATCTGAGGATGTTCTGGGGGATTTATGGGGTTCCCCTTAACTGAGTCTACCTTTCTCTTAATGCAAAACACCACAGGTACAAGTCAACACCAAGAACGGCACTTTTTGGGACAGACCATCTCAGACTGAGATGGTGATGAGCTCTCAGAAAACACCCAGGTCTCAGAACCACCAAGCTCCAATCCTTCTTCAGCATCTCACCATCAATAGGCAAAAAAGCTGGGGTAGAAGACAAAAAAAACCCAACCAAAAAGTAACCAGCAAATGTTATAAGGTACCAAGCATCAGCATCCCATCAGGATCCACAGGAAGCTTCCAGACATTCCCTTCTGCATATGGGTATTCCAAAGTCAGACAGTGCTTAGCTCACCTTCTTATCTGCACAACTAATTAACCCATTTGAAACACAATATCTGCTTCCATTGCTGCACTTCTGACAGTGGAGACTCCATTGCTATCACCACACCAAGCATAAACCCACCACCGCTACATAAACTATTCTGCAATATTTAGAATACCTGAGAGAAAAAAAAAGGAAGACGTAATCAAAAAGCTATTTCCTGCATGACTTCAACAACACAAAATGAAGTTGACAGCACTTGGTCATGCTTCAAATAGAAAAGATGCATTTGTCAAAGCATGCAAAAGTCAAAGCATGAGGAGCTGTGTAAAATGTCAGTAAATCCTATGTATTAGCAGAGCCCAGAAGGAGGGAACAGAAGGGGACTGATCTGCTTTGGCGACGATGATACGGTCCAAATCTGGGGCATCCAGCACATGCAGGGAGCCATAATCCTCCTGTCAACATTTTGGTTGCCCTTCAAACAGGCAAGAAACAACCACACGCTGTCTGGCAGCCAAGGACATTTTGCAGTTACCACCAAGGCAACATACTCTTTTCCTGCCCTCGGACAAGATGAAGAGAGAAAGTGATAAAATGAGCAAAAGCCAAAGTAGCTGGAATTAGCATCTCACCCCCCCCAGCTCTCACATAGCTGTCTGATGAGAAATCAAAGGCTTCTTTTAAAGAAATCATTTATCTTCTGTAAAAACATTTAACATTTGGGGAAAAAAAAAAATATGTCCACCTTAATCCAGTTCAATCTGTCATATATTTATTATGATTTTAAGTATTTTATACATGAAGAACCTAAGCAAATCTAGGGGATAACACATGCACATTCAATTTCAAATAATAATCCTTTGCAGATCAGCACAGATTATAATTTACCATCCAAATTCTGCATGGACAGATTATACCCTGGCCTCAGTTCAATTCTTAACAAACCAGCATATATATCATCAAAAAGCCCTAGATTTATCCATACAATGAGTTGAGGCCAGATCCTCATCTAATGCATGAAATTACACTCATAACAGGAGAGTAGGAAGATCCTTTTAGGAAGGAATAAATATTCAAGTACAGTCCCAGAATTTTGCATCCCAACGTGTAAAACTTGGTACATCCCTTGGTCCTGTCCACACCAATTTGTTCTCTTGGGTCACATTTCTACTCACCTGACCTGGGAGATCCACACCATGTCCCCCAAGATCCCCCCAGCCCTCCCCTTCCAGCTGTTTTCCTCCTCACTGCCTTGTTCAGATCTTCAGCCTCCATTCCCTTTGGTATGGCTCATGAGAACTTAGCAATATTTGTCCCTTTTCAGCATCCTTCTTGTCATTACACTTCCCGATCAACTCGCTAGGCTTCTTTCTCTACTCTCAACCCTACATCCCCCTTGTAGGAGCTGTAGGGAGGCTCCTGCTTGGAGCAGAAAGACAGAGGCTCAGAGGACACAGAGGCCACCACCACCTGGTGGTGGTGAGCTACTGGGCGAGGCAGCAATGAATAAATCTATTTCTTAAAGAACCTTCTTTGTTCACAAGGCCAAAGTACAACCCTGCTTGTTTCCACCTCCCTCCAGCAGTTGACCCACACCTTGCAGGCGTTAACATTGCACCAGGCCAAGCCAGAGCATTTGACTTTAGCTCCTGAGGGTTGGTGTTTGCAGAGGTCCAGTCATAGTAGCGTTTCACAACAACCTACTGCAGCAGCACATGAGAACAGTTGAGGACAGCGGTAGAAAAAAAAAAAAGAAGCCACTTTTCTGCAAATGCTTTCCCAGAAACAGTCCACCCCTACCTGTAAATTAACTTTTAAAAGGAAACTATAACCAAATTGGCCATGAAGAAAACCATGACTTTCACTTCCCTAACAATTAATGCTTTCCCATCATCTCATCACTGCACAACAGCTTTTCAGCCTATGCATACCGTATTAAAAGTTCCCAAGATAACTTACAGCCTCATAACTGCACTCAACTCTGACACCGAGGCGGCAAGTTATCCCCTGTTGTCATGAAACCAGAGATAGTTTTCTTTTAACAACTTCCTTTCCACTTCTCCAAATCCCTACGTCTTCTAGAAAATGTATAATTCAGGATATCCAACGCCATGCACATACTGAACAATTGTATAGCTAAAAATACCTGGAGCCGAGAGGCATAAAGAGTTTTCAGGATGGAAATAATTTGAAACAAAGTTTACAGAAGCCACAGCTGCAGAAGGGCAAGAAAACACCCAACAAGTTTAGTTTTTAACACAGAAATAAGCTACATCTGACCCCTCTCTGCTGTTCAGTAGAAAGATGGCTTGATGACCCAAGAACCAGTAAAGAGCCATGTCTGATGCTTTCTTCCTATATGGCACTTGAGTGCTAATTAAGTATATCATCAACGCAGTTATCATCAAAACATCACGTAAGATAAAATCAAGTTACAATTTATACAAGAATCAAAACAGACTTTGAACTGAACTACAAACAACTTAAAAATATTAGACAAGTGAAAGGCATTCCTTCAAACTTTTCCTTGGTAAAAGACTCTATAAACAACTGGATTATTCCCCATCAGTCTTAAAAGGTAGATACTTAAATCGCTCCACAGTAAATAAAAAATGAGTAATTTTGCTTTTTCAGTAAGTTGAACAGAAAAACTACCAAATTTTATGTAAGAAGTGTTTATAGCACTGGACAAATTTCCCCTTCAGTTTAACGATATGAAAATATCACAGCAAGATACTGTCATGGTTCGGGCTGGGCTGGCCACTAAACGAATGATAGATGCTCTCTTTAATTAGATAATTCTGTTTTGCAAAGAATTAATTTCACTTCAAAAGAGAGAGGAATATCTAAATTCTCCTTGATTATGCTTTACGATAATTACACTAAGGAATCCTTGGAAGTTACTAACAAGGTTAGAAAGCATAAAGTAGCAAAGCATAACATCTCCGTAACACTCGTGTAGTTTAGATGAGAAAATACTCGCAGCTCAGCAGACTCTGAATTTCAGAAGTTATACATGGAATAGCACACCTAGCTGCTTTGCAGACTTCTTCATTGTAACTAACTAATACATGGGTGCATACTCAATATTACTTTTAGAATTTTGCAAGGAAAACAGGAAAAAAATGGAAGGTGCAAACAAGAACGCCAATTAAGACACAAACACAGAATAAGCATAAAAGGTTAAATAAAAGGTCTGAGAAGCAATCTCTCACAGCAGAAGACAGTTATTCCAAGTCAGTCGGACAGCACTGAGTGAGAAAGATTCCAAAGAAGAGGATCCTGTTTAGAGAGATGACAACTGATCCAGAGACAGGAGAGTGCTGCAGCCAGAGGAGCACTTCCCTCACACCCTTCCCAGTTCAGGTATTTCCTGCTGACAAATGGGGAGCCCCGTCAGGAAATCAAACAAGCCGAAACCCAACCTGATTTCAAAGTTACCTTTTTAGCTGGACACATTCCCTGCCCTGTCCCCTTGCATGGTCACAAAAGAGGTGGTGCCGGCAGGAAGGAGCCCAGGGTAGGACGGAATTGCTTCTTCAAACAAAGCAGCTTAATCCAGGCTGAAGCACCCACACAACCACAGCCCTGGGATGTAGTTTTTCATTATAGCCGAGCTGTGACCCTGCTTCTTCAACTCTCTCATGACTTGAGAGTAGCGGCAGGTTTGAGGTTTTTGGTTTTTTTGATCAGTTGATCTCACTAAAGCAGGTCACCACAGCTACAGACAACTGTCAGTGCACTGCAGCAGGAGGAAGGAAACAGAATATACAGTGAAGGGTACAGACCAAGAGAAATGCTAAAGCGAATAAGAACAGACAGCAGAATTTACTCAAAAAATGTATTCAAAAGCATACTAAAAAAAATTAATCAGCTAAAAGGTCTGACAGTTAAAAAAACCCCCATCTTGTTACAAATACAAGATGTGTAATTCTAGCCATTTCAATAATAACGAGCTCGCTGTACGATCACAGTGAAACCAAGGCAATGCAGAAAACTCACCTTCACAAAATTGTCAGGGAACATGCCCCTTCTGCCATTTAGCTCCCCTTCTAACCATCCTTCTTCTTCCAGTTTTTTCACATTCCTGATGATTTCCCCAACTCTGATCGTTAACTCATCATCATGCACTGCATCATAGTCATATTCCACGATGTAGTCCACTACAAAAAACAACAAAAATACCAGAATGAATGCAACTTAGGCATCAAAATACAACCTGCAAATGTACAAGAAGGCAGACATAACAACAAATGCTAACAAGTGTTCCCCTTACACCAACACTCATTTGTGAATTGTGGTGTTCCCAACCATTTTAGAGAGAGGGAAAAAAAACAACCTGACAGTCACCTATTAGAATAAAGTAAACTTCGGAATACGACATTGGGTCGTATTTTGTTGGTGGGTTTTGTGCACATGTGGTGGAAGGGATGGCTGGCAGTGATTTATTTTTTTTCCCCTCCTGCCCTGCCAAGTCCCAGCTCAAGATTTACCAATTATGAACCACTGCCCACAGGGCAAGCGTTTGTTACTCAATGCATATTTGGGGCCAAGGAAGGAGAAAGGTTCAAATTGTGCATGTATGGTATATACACGCAGCACTTTGTTAATTCTCATACTTTCATCTGCTAAAAAACCTGCAAAAAAAGTGACTGCTGCACACGCAGTATTTTTGCAGGCTTGATTCAAGAAGTGTAATACAGCCAGAAGGTGTATGATTGACAATGTCATACTTAATTTGCACAGGTATGTAAAAGGCATGCTCCTTCAGATTCATCTGGTTTTGTATGAAGAAGAACAAGCAAGTGAGCATTAATTTTGATATAGCTGAGTTTACTCAGAGGAGCACAGCAATGTATTTACACAGTTGTCCATATGTTGCACAAGAGCCGTGAGAGCTGCTTACTGACAGCTTAAGGCTTGTTTGGCATCAAAACTCATTTGTTCATCAAGAAATTCTGTTTATGCCAAAAAATTCCACAAGCCTGCAGCAATCAAATAATCTTCCCTCTCGCTCAAATCCAGTCAGGACACCCAGGCACTATGTAACACTGCTCTCGCCAAAACCTCCCTCTCCTCCACAGATGACAGCAAACACGCACAAAGAAAAGAGCACAACAGGGCTAAACGATGAAAATCCTGAATGGCTGTAGAAGTTTTTTCCCAGGTTACTATTAACTCTATCAATGCATGGTAATACCCAACAATTAATTCACAATTTAAGGAATCAAATGGGAGAAAGTTTTCCTGGTATTGCACTTACAGCTCCATTAAATCAATGTATAATTCTGATCTGTGGACAGTCGTGATTAAAAGTGTTTCTGCACGCACATTGGAATGTAGCCTTTCTTCCTCTGCTGCTTATAGAGGGAGTCAGACAACCTTTGGCAAAAAACAGAACTACACGATGGTTCCATAAACACGAGAGAAGCTGGAATGATCTCTCCAGCAAACTATTTTCTGAATACACACATTAACAAAAGATCCAGTCAAATATAAGAATGAAGACTTAGGTTTACCTTTTTTCCTTTAAAAATCTGGGTTTTTTTCCATTACGAACAGAAGCCATCGCCAGAGTTACCTGCTCATCAGACACACTCTGGAACTCCATACACTTTTTGCACTATATACGTTTATTTTTGCCAAACGTATTCTCTAAGCTTGCTTCAAAGCATCATATTTCCCCATTACCGCCTGCAGCAAGAATAGTAGTTTTGTCTTGCTTCTGCACTGAATTGTTTTTGAGAGGCTGACGTGAAATATTGCCCAACAGATAGGAAATTCTGGCAGCCACAGATCATAAAGACAACTGCCATTCATCACCTGCAGCTTGGAAATAAAAATGTCATCTCCCAACCAACTCAACCCAACGATTTTGGAAACCTACAAATGCATAAAAAATTAGGAAATATCCACGTTACGTATTTATCTCATTATAAACTCTGTTTTGAACTACATTAGCAGGTATTATAATTCAACATCCACACTACAGGACAGTTTTAAGAAGTTAAACATGGAAAATGGATCAGAGCACAGTGTCAGTAATGGTAAATGCCTACAGCGTTGCAGACTGTAACTCCAACTGCCAAACACCTGGTCCTTTTTTCACAGAAGCACTAGGTAATCACAGCCACGCTATGTCAACATGAACTAATTATTCTGAAAGCTTCTTTATTTCCTTGGGGCAACATCTCTGTGTTTTCTGTTGTGTTTGAAATGCACAGCACGTTCATGTTGGTCACCCTTCCACAGTGTAAAGCACAGATTCAGTCATGCCAACATGAGTCAGTGTTCCAAAGATAAATAGCAGCAAATGAATATCAGCTTTTATTTTTTGAGATTTTTGAGATTTAGGTGCTGAATATCCTCTTGTATTTGTCAGTGATACTAAATACCATCCTCATTTCACAGAATCACAGAATCTTCTAGGTTGGAAGGGACCTTAAATATCATCTTGTCCAACCGTCAACCTAATTTTGACAAAAAAAAAAAACCACCCACACAACAAACAAAAAGCAACACCATCACTAAACCATATCTCCCAGCACCACATCAACCCGTCTTTTGAACACCTCCAGGGATGGTTCCTCAACCACCTCCCTGGGCAGCCCATTCCAATGTCTGATCACCCTTTCGGTGAAAAAATTTTTCCTAACATTCAGCCTGAACCTCCTCTGGCGTAACTTGAGGCCATTTCCTCTAGTCCTTTCAGGTGGTTGTAGATTTCCATGGATACGTATACAAAACAGATCTTAACTGCTCTCTCACCTGAAAAGTGAGAGAAGTCATGGGAAATGTCAAGACAGTTTCATCCCATACACTTTTTTTCATGTGGTGATACATAAATATGAAGCTGATATACACCTCTCTACTACTTGCTTCTCAAGAGGAAGACTTACAGGTTTTGCTTTTCAATAGTAGCAAGTAGCAGTAGATGAACCATCCAGGTAATTAGGACTGCACCGTGATGGGCAAGCAGCCATCCTATTGCCAAAACAGTCCAGATTAAATAAGCCTCTGAAAGGTCTTAAAGTACAATATTTATCCAAGCAAAACCAGGGTTCAACAGTGACAGAAAATGTTTTTAAGGAATCACAACTCCTTAGAACAACAATAACTAGGGGTCACATCAGTCCATGCTTCTGAATGCTTGAAGTAGTTCTGAATGCTTCTGAATTACACTTCTGAATGCTTCAAGTTCTCACTTGAAAGCTTTACTCAAGAACAGAAGTGATGCTAAAATCAGTCAGAAATAAGTTGGACTTCAGTAATATAAACTGGTCAAAACTTTCAAAAACCAGAAAGTCTCAACTGGTAGAAGGTGCAGCAGAACCCCTCAGCAACACAAACTACCAAAAATACCTATCTTAACTCCCCTCTGCTTTTTACACCACTTTCTCAATTTCAAACCCAACTCAAATCAATTATCTGTAGCTTGAAAGTCCAAAATGACCAAATCTTAGATGAAAAGTAGTCTTCTCGAGCTTAAGCATGAACACTGTGAGGTTAACTGTGCTTTTCTTGCACATCCAGCAGGACCAAAGCTCACCTGAGAGGGAGGCAACATTCTCCTAGTTTTCAGAAGCAGCATAGGCCATCACAAACCATCTCCTAGACAGGGTGCAAAGAAGATGTCTTTATCCTAGATCTCTAACAAATACGTGGCAACCTTGTTTTGGCAAGAATTCAAAAGATAAACATAACACATCACCTGGCACATCCTTCCAACCGAGGAAAGAGTGGAGGAAACCAAAAAAAAAATGACAGGCCAAATCAGAGTCAGGTTGATTAAGATACTACAGAAAATAAGTTATAACAGACGGTAAGGACTGACAGAACAAGTTTAGAGACACGGGACTAGGGTCAGTGCCCTGGTAGGAGTCAAGAGGCTGCAAGCTCTGTTCAATGAAGCATCAGGAGCAGCTGAGCCTGTGCCACTCAAGAGCACCAGGGTGGGCATAGTGGGAATTAACAAAGATGTATGAAGACAAAAATCACGCCTGACCAACCTGACAGCCTTCCACGATGACATGAGGAGTTTAGTGGATAACGGGAAAGCAGTGGACATCGTTTATCTCAACTTCATCAAGGCTTTGGATATTGTGTCCTACAACATCCTCATACCCAATTTTTCTGTCATCCAGCGATGACAGCTTCCCAGCATAACTAATTAACTTCCCAGATGGTGCTTTTTGAAGGTTTTGACCCATTTTCTGGGGTAACAGATTGATTAAATCAACAGTGCTAAGTAAAAACACATTGACTGGACACCTCTGGAGGAAAGGTGGTCATAGCAGGCTGTATGGGAGTGGTCTGTTCAGCTCTCGGTTTTGAGTAAGACCACAATTTGACTAATGAAACAATAAAACAGATCAAACATGTCAGAGCCAGTCAGTCCCCTCAACCACTACAGACTACACTGTTCCCCATGGCGAAGAGGAAGAGCGTCCTGTCTAACACACTGCCTCTTTGACAAAATAGCTCACGCTTTTGCCAACATAGCAAGGCTGCGTGCACAAGGCATTCAGTCACTGCTGGCACAGGTGGACTCTCCTCCAAAACTTACACAACCGGCTCTTCCGCCAACCACATCCCTGTGCCAAAGCAGAAGGCGAGTCTCCCGATAAGCACGGCTGCGTAACACCCATCTTCGCCAATTTTAAACAAAGGAAGTCTTCAGCTACTCAGACTCTTTCTGAAGGTAGGCTATTACAGGTAAGGAAGAGCCCTCTGGGAGCCCTACAAAAAAAAAAATTAACAACAAATAAAAAACAACCAAAAAACCCCCACAAGCACCATATATAAGTCAAGGAAAAGAGTGGAAAATATACTGAAATTCTAGCATGCCTGTGTCTTCAATAGAAACAACCAAGTGTCAGACATTCATCCAGCAAAGAGCACAATTTCACATTCTTGGTACTTTGTTTAGGATATTACAGTAACGTCAGAGTCCAGTGACCTTTCTGTAGTAGCCAGAAAAAAAGAGAGACACAAACCAGATATAAAATAAACCCCGTGAAAAACACATTTAATAGCTTACGAACTGAAAAAAATAATTAATGGGATAACTGAAATCCTTGAATTAACTCTCAAGCTATTCAGGAAGTCTTGCTGAAATTTGCAGAAGACAGACGGCCAGAATCCAACATAAGCAGCAAGAGGAGCTTGAGTTGCTTGCCATGCTCCATAAAGGTTCCTTCAGGCAGGTTTTAGGTCAGTTGAGATTAAAAGTCATTTTATTGGAACGTAAAGCGTGGAAAGTTGTGTAGCCTCCAGAAGCATCCTGCCAGCAGAACTGCAGTAACAATAAAACTGAGATTTTGCTTTTCCAATTTATCATAACAGACAGTTGCTAGATGCCCAAGCCAAACTTTATTAGTATTTTTATTTCCACCTGTACATCTATCACAAAAAACCCCAAAAAGTTTAGCCTCCTAGAAAACCAAGCTAACATTTTTGTCAGTATGTATGAATACATACAGAGTTACAGAGGTATTTAGTTTCATAGCAGACAGCAAGCTTACACTAGAGACAAAAGACAAGAGATGACAATCTTATCCTTTTAACTATCATACTTCTTTTCACAGCCATCTCAAAATCAGGTATTGGACTGAAGGAGAAAGCTCCTTCCAATTGCTATCCCCCAGAAACATGCGTGCAGTTTGTGAGATACAAGAGTTCCAGCTGTTTTAATAGTAATACCATAGTACATGTTTGGCCACTGAAGACAGATCTTAACACTGAAAAAGTAGTTCAGGTGCTTAAATACTGAAATATGAAAACACACCCATAAGTGTTAAACATAAGTAGTGGTTATAAGAATGTTTTTTTTTCCCCACTTCAACACCATGTAATTCCCTGATACCCTGACCTGAGTCACTGATGACAACTCATTCGCTCAAATAAAGAGACCTGATAGACTCACCACTGCCCTTAAAATTCTGGCCCCTGCTTCCAAAACGGCATGAGTTCCATCCTACAAAGCTCTCCTGGTAAGACGCATGCATAACGTGAGCACCAGGGTTTGGCAACCAAAGACAAATCCCTCTTGGCCAAGAGCCTCCACTGCTCTGGAGCCAAGCTCCTCCTTCCACGCTCTGCATCTGGCACCCGTGATTCACTCTCCTGTTTACACTATGACCCACGATGGCCATAATAACCAGTTCCCCAAAGATCAAAGTATTCTTTTGGGGGTACAGATGTGGGTTTGGTCTTCCTCACACCGAGTAGGGAAGCGCCTCACATTTCCCACTATTGGGGACTGAACCTTGAACGGATGGAAACACACAGTATTTCCTTCTCATGGTGCCCAAGACAGCTACATCATTAATGGAAAGTGGGAAGTTGTACTTCCAAGACATCTTACCCCAAGGATGCTGTGATCCCGTCCTCTCTTCTGTGTGCATTCACACGCTCCCTTCCCCCTGCTCTGCACTTACATTAGTATTTATTTATACTACTGGTGAATCAGATAAAGAAAACAGCCCCAGATAAAACTAGTTAGAGCCAACTTTCTACAAATTTATACCGCAGGGTCAGAGACACAGGACTGAATCAAAGCCAACTTAGATCAACACCTACATCATGATTACTGTCCAGATGAGGAGCTCCAAACCACCCTTATTCATAGTGCTTCCGTTCACAGCGTGGGGCAGTCCCATAGCAATTTCACTGAAACCAAATCAAAGGTATGCAGCTCAGAAGCACTCTTAATGCATCCTAAACTTTAGGAGGCATTAAGTCCATGGAACGAGACTAGAACTACGATGACGTAAAACCATCCCAAACACGCAATATGAGCATCACATCCTGAAGGCCAGCAGTTCCCCCTCTACGGATACACTCACCTTGGCCCTCGCCACTTGCTGCTTTGCACATTGCTGAAACCTGCCACAAAACCACATCCTAATATCATGCATTAATGGTGCAAAGCCACTGGATTCCTGTCAACTCTGATGGTAGGGATCCAGTTTTAAAGCACTGAACAAGGAAAGAGTATATTTAACTGAGACCATGCAGTCTAGACACATTTTACCGTGCAGTTCCCCACAGCCACCAATAAGTCAATAGTTTTTAAGTCACACTATAGAGAACAGCAGACACTTAACCAAGCTGCACTATGCAGAGCCATCACATTCACGCCCCACGTGGAGGACTTGCCAAACAGTTGCATCATGAGGACTAATGAAAAAGTGTTAAGCGTCAAAAGTAAGACATTCCATCTTCACAGTAGCTCAAAAGGAGGTTGGGCACCTCCTGTGTGGCCTCAGAAATAGAAGTGACACATAGCAGAGCCATTTCTACCTGTGCCTACTCCCACGTGAGCCGTACCAGCGGTGCCACCTCCACTCCTGATAAACAGCTCTGTGCCAAAGCAGTGACATTGCTCCCTGCTCCTGAAGCTTTGATTCCCTGTCTGCCAGCCGAGCAAACTTCTGCTGCCACAAGGAGGAGACGGGACACAGGAGATGCTCTGCAGTTTAAAATAATGCCGACCTCATATATTCAAGTATTGACTTAAGGTCTTGCTTTAAGCAAAGTGCCCCCAGGCCTTCAGGATTCTGTCAGAAGTTTATAATAAAACAACATAATGCCAATGGAATTGAAAGATTTTCACGTCATTCTATGTAAATTTTCTTTTAAGCATATACAATTAACTCCCAATTTTCTGTTTATTTCAGCAGTGGATTATTTCAAAGACAAAGGACCTAAATCTGTAGAATTTATTAACTTGGCAAACATCATTTTCAAGCACTAAAGACACCTTCACAAACACACACACCCTCTTGGACCCAAGCTGATTCTGCATCAAGCTAGCCCAGCTGTGTCCACCCAAACCCTGGGAGCACCACAGACACCCTGCTGCCACCCAGCAGGGGCTCAGTTTGGAACAACCCAGGATTCGCTCCATTTGAAGCGACGGCCCTCCCTTGCTCCAACACACCCCACGTCTCCGAAGGCTCATTAGGTTTGATGCAGCATTAGATGAGCCAGGGCAAGCAGCCAAGCTGCAGAGTCAGGCCAAATTCCCCAACAAGCCCTCTTTCCACTTCCCCGGTGTAAAGAGCGGATCAGACAGAGCACGATCCCCTCCTGAGCTCGCATTCCTGCAGCCCTGTGCCAGGGCAGCTCCGTCTTCCAGCCCCAGACCCCCTTCCTCTATCAGATGTTTTTTAAAATTTATTTTTAAAAGGGAATATAAAAATCCAAGTCTTTCCCATCAAGGACTTCAGCACTGGTTATCAAGAAAATATATCATTTTTCTTGAATACAGTATACTATTTTTTTCTATCATAAGTTGCGACCCAAAAGGTGCTAGATATATGTCATAGTTTACAAGATAAGGTAGAAACTTAGTGAGTACTCTCCAGTGCTTATACTAAGGGTATTTTAAATTGTTATCAAGATACTTTAAAAAAAAAAAAATGTAGTCAGGATAAACACACACCAGGGGAAAAAGACCCAAACGCATACACACAACCCAAAAACCAGCAACAAAACAACTTTCAATCATATTGTTTAAGTCTCACAACATCTAATCCCTCATTTGGGCCTTTGCTTGCCCAAACTTCAGCATCAGTAGCCCAGCTACTGTCAGCTTCCTGTTTTGGTTAAATACTATGAGCTTCAAGGGGAAAAAAAAATTACCACTGGAAGAGGGGAAGGAATGACCTGGAATAAAAGGTGGTTCTGTTACTTTCCTGAAGTATGGGGTCCCACCACACTTATACTTTCTAATGATAATGGAGACCTTATTGCGTACTTTCAGCACAGAAAGGGGGCTAAAAGAGAGATGGAGAGAGACTTTTTACTGGAACCTATAGTGACAGGACAAGGGACAATGGTTTTACACTGAAAGAGGATAGATTTAGATTGGGCATAAGGAAGAAATTCTTTACTGTGGGGTGGTGAGACACTGGCACAGGTGGCCCAGAGAAGTTGTGGATGGCCCATCCCTGGAAGCGTTCCAGACCAGGCTGGATGGGGCTTTGAGCCACAGCAACAGGGTTGGAACTAGATGATCTTTAAGGTCCCTTCCAACCTGAACCATTCTGCAATTAAGACACAAAAATCTTTTAATGAGATTTTTACCTAGGTGTTAGCTATACCATACGAATAAAAGAATGTATCAGGAACTGCCTTTAGCCTTTAGGATACTCTCTTTCAGAAACACACTTTCACAGACTTCTTGTGATCCACAAGATCTGTCAGATCCCTCATTAAAGTTTCTCTCACTTTTGATTTTACCTCTACAGCTGACAGGTGACTCTGCAGAAGTTGGCCAAACTGAAATTAACTTCAGCCACTGAACGCTTCTCCCAAAAATACCTTCTGGCTGCTATGTCACCGAAATCCCAATGATGAACTCTCAGACAGAACAATCCGCAGCCAGCTCCAGTCACTGTTAGAGTCAGTAATAAGGCAATTTGAGTACATTTCACTTTTTTCTTCTTTTTTTCTTACCATCCTGCAGTGGTATGTAATTTTTCCTTACTCCTTTTGTAACTCACTATGTTGTATCAACCCATCCCAGCACAACCATTTTCTACTTAGAGCGACATCAATAGCATGCCTAAAAAAAGGAAAATAAAAATAAAAACAAAAATAGCAGTCTACCCATGAGACAGTTGAAAGCCAGGAGCCTTGGTTCTGTCAGCAGAGAACTGGTCCGTCTGGAAGCCGCCCTGGATCCGCCTGGCATTTTTAGATTGGGCAAGTCAACGGTGCATTCTCCAAGAAATGACTCACCACACATTTTTAATAAAAGAGTATGTCTAATTTTACAGCCCAGTAAGAATGGCTGAAATAATTACAAAAATGAGCAACTCAAAACTGTAAAAAACATATGCTTTTCCTCCCAAATTATTTCAAATAAGAAACTTACTGTATTCTCACAGTAACCGTCTCAAACACCAGCTTCTTGAGCTGGCTCCGGTACAATTAGCAAGATACTTAGTGAAGGAAATTAAACAGTATAGAGCAGAAACCCTGCCCAGCAGCCTGCCCTGAAGCATTGAAGATGCAAACCATGCATGCCTCATTATCCTACTTCAGGCTCCTGCAATTTTCTAGAGTACATTCTCGTGCTTACCACTGTGTATGACAGAACACACTGAAAAAATGAAGTTTGTCAATTTTCACTTCCCTAAAGCAAATCATTTTCACATACACCCTCATAATTCTACAATTGTATTCTAGAGATAAGCCATCATTACCAGGCAGCCGTGAAAAAATCATTTTAGTGATACATTCCTCACTGCAGGTATGTTGAACCAACTCTAGAAGAAGCATCCGATCATGTCTTCTCCAATATTACCAGAAGTACTTGCCTTAAACTCAGTCACGAAGTTAATAATTGCTAAAGTTGTTGATTTGCTTTTGCCCCCTCGCTTCTATGAGCGGGACATGCCAGACTCCTCCCTTCATAGCAAGAGAAGACATGAAACAGAAAGTATTAGAGTAAAATCTCTACCACCTACAGGTATTTGATGCTACTTTATAAGGACAGAAGAGGTCAAAATGTTTCACCTGGAAAGTTACGTTAACCAGAAAGTAAGGTTTTGTGCAACTTGCTATTTCCTTCAAACTCAGTAGTGCTCACTGCAAGAAACCAGCCTGGAAACGAGAGGGCACTTGCAGGAAAGGCAGCAAGTGTTTTCACAAGCAAGGGTGGAAAACTGCTATTAATTTAACATGCAGAGAAACCCAGGGATCTTAAAGGGCACAGGGGAATGTACTTTAAAAAAAAAAAGCACACCACATTTTCCTAATTCATGACTCAGACGCTGTTCCATATATAGATTTACACCTCTTCCTCTGTTCCTTCCCTTAAGTTAATTTTATAACATCTATTAGGCAAAACATTCAAGGTGAGTTGCAAAACACCAAGTTACAAAAGCTGCTATAACAAAGCCATGCCAAAAAGCTCGGAAGAACAAAAGAATCATACCTCATTTAGATTTAGTTCAAACCCAAAGCACTAAATAAACAGTAGAAGCACCACAGGGTCAATACCATATTTATAAGTCTTTCCCTTAAAACTACTACTAGATAATTAGCTCACAAAAATAAATTTGAAGCTGAAGAGTCTGTTGCTTATCTTAGTTTGAGTTCTTTTTATAAAGTCACCACACACAAAAAAATTGCATTTGAAATTTATAAAAGTTTCCTTCTTTCAATCTCAGAACCCCATGTTACTACAAAAGCTTCAACTCCTCCTGCAGATTTTTTTTCAGGACTCTTCTAGCCAAAACAGACAGCATGATCATAACCTCAGGTTACAAACTCATGAGTTACAAAAACAAGAAAGTCTCTGACAGCCTTTTGGGTTTAAAACAACAGAAACCTCCTTTCACACTGTAAAAAAGAAAAAAAAAATGCAGAAATGCTTTTATAGATGGCCCACAATTTGGCACATATCTAATTCAGAATGACAACCAGTATTTCTGCAAGCATTGCAAGAATCTGGCTTTGAAATAAATTTATGGAAACTTAAAAGCATCATTCGGAGCGTGCACAAAGTGTTCCCTTCATCTTTAAAAACAGGCATGATGCAATAGCCTGAATGGTCCCAGATTGGGATCTTGCAAAAACCACAAAATATGCTTAGCATTGAAACAGGGACAAGTGTTCCTATCAGGCTTCATGCTGTCAGGACCCTCCATACTAATTATGGCCTTAATAAAGTTGATTCACTTCTTAGCGTGGACATGTTAGTCAATACAAAAAACTGAACTGTTGATTGAAATGCACAGAGAGAAAGCCTCATGCAATGGATTTTTACAAAAGGAGTCAAAACTGCAAATGCTCAAGGGCACCCTTCAATCTTGGACAGTTTTAAAGGAGATAAAACTGCTTCATTAGTTCAATTATGTTCTAAAAGTTAGGAGATCAAGTCCTTTCAACACCATTTGTAACTTATGCATAAATCCTTCTAAATTTATCTTATTAAGACTGTGATTCAAACCTGCACGGCTTGCCATATTTCCAGTCACAGGAAAAGCAAGGTTTTATAGGACCTCTGGAGGTGGCTTACTCCAAACTGGTCAGAGCGAGGCCAACCTCAAAGTCCAATCAGATCACTCAAGGCGTTGTCCAGCTCAGTTTTTAAAATCTTCAAAGGATGGAGTCACCCTGGGCACCTTTTCTGGTGCCCAATTCTCATACTAACTTCTTCACGTTATATTCAATAAGAATTATCATTGTCCTAACTTGCAGCCATTGATTTCCATTTTTTCACCATGCCTCCAAGAAAAGTATCACTTTCTCTTCTCCAGGCTAGACTAACTTCTTGCACGCTATAAGCAGTAGCCTCCTAACCACACTCAACCCTCCGGCTTGTTGGCATCCCCTTCCATTTGAGGGGAAAGAGAAGCAAAACCGGGCACAGTATTTTAGAGACAGATTCTTGAGTGCCAGGTGGTGGCAAACCACCACTCCCCATGACCTGCCAGCTACTATCCCAGTAGATATTGAGCTTGTTCCCTCCTAGTTACTGGATTGTGCATTTGTCTTTTCAGAACTGCAGGAGATTCCTGCTGGAATTACCCCAGTACTACAGCACATCAACAGTCACTCCCTCATTCACTGTGGATTCCAACACAGGGAGGGTGGAACTGCATGACCTTTAAGATCCCTTAGAACTCTAACCATTCTATGAGTTTATGATTTATTTTTAATTTTTTTTTAGGTACCTGAACATAATCTTGAGCACTTGAAGAAGCTAGGCTTGCATGAGCATCCCTTTCAGCCTTATCCTCCTGCTTCACTCCCAATAATTCTTCCCCTGTACACCTGTTTGGCTGAAACGTGCCAGAAGTGTAGCTGCACATTTATGGGTTTTTTTGCAGAGTCAGCACCGGAGCACCAAATCACAGTCCTCCCTGAGAAAAAGCTTCCAGGACTGCCCCAACACTCCACTTCTAACCTGATGGTTGGCTAATCACCAAATATGCAACTTGGAAGCAGCTACAGCATGTGCTGTGTCTTGCACAGCTAATTGATAGTAACGCAGAACGATCGGTATTTGAAGAATTTGGGGAGGGAGCAGAGGCATTACGGGAGGTTATGAAAAGCTGTCTGGGGCAAGGGATACCAGTTGCTGCGGTCAAGAGACAGTGCACCTAAATGCAAGTTCATAGAAAGCTCACCCTTACCTCCACCATTCTCAACACGTTCGCTTAAAGTAGCTGTATGGATTTCAGAAACACAAAGGAAATCCTTTAGACTGTCCCCACACATTTCACAATTACCAGGCACAACCCTGGTGACCCAACTACACACAAAAAAGGAAAAATCAAGAGGATGGAAAAATCAGCAATATAACCTCAGCTTTTTAAAAACACAGGTCAGGATTTACCACTTCAATCACTGCTCAGAACTGCAAAAGCACGATACAGCAGCGTACAGCAAGACCCAGCAACTCTGTCTTGATAGGAAATCAGCGTGGTCTTCTTGCTGCGTGGAGATGGCAGGCTGTGTCTTACTCTAGTGAGAGCACATCTCGTTTCATATACAGCTTTATTTCATCTGCTGTTCATCAAGGCAGAGGCTTCCTGATACTAGTTATCTACCAGGGCAGGTTTTCTTCTACTATCTCCACATTAGAAGCCATTTACATTACAATCCATATATATATATACATATATATATATTATGATTCTCAGTAAGGATGCAGCATTAAGCTTGAAAGAGCAAACCCTCTACAAGCATACAAGCATCTAGTAAGATGATGAACATCTAGTAAGATGATGAACATCTAGTAAGATGATGAACACGTGAAAACTAGAGGAAACAATTTTATGCACTCTGAACTGTGCTTTTACTTAGAACAACCACATTCTTCATTCGCATACAACCTTACAGCACATACAGCTACAAGAAATGCCTTCAAGCTTTCCTCAAGCTGCAAAGGGTTTCATACGAGAGAGCTTCCAATTTCTCAGCACCACCTCCTTACACAGACACTGGTATGCAGTAAAAGCAGATCCTGTTATACTTAGGCTTCTCATAATGTGAAAACGTTAGTGTAATGGTTTTAACTACAGCTTTCCACTTTACAAACAAATTCTCCTTCCCTGTGCTGAAAGACAAGGTATATTTTCAGTACCATGCATAGTCTGAGTCAGGCAATCAAAGCACTGTATTTAATTTTCAAGAGCAGAACAGCACAGTTTGTAATAGCCCATGCTTAATAAAAGGACCATATTCCTGTTTGCACTTTTCTGAAAGATCCACTGTCTCCTTATCTACTATACCTAGGATAGAATGGCATTAATATACTCGCTTTTATCCACATGTCGACAAAAGAGTTACTGCCCTCAGCACTTCCACCACCCCGATTTCAGAACAGCATCTCATCTTACCTGGCTTCGGAACAGCACTAACTCAGATGAACAGGAAAAGATGCGTTGTATGGGACATTTGAGGTTTAAAACAAACAGCCCATGGCCAGCTCTTCAGATAATCATCTGAAACTGCCGACACTCCCAGAGAGCTTCCAAATCTAGCTAAATTTGTGCAGCCTTACACTCAGAAGTCTGAACAAAAGAATATTCTTCACTTAACCACTTAAGAAACCAGACAGATGGGTTCTGCTTTTCAGGAACAGTTGCTTTAGTCATTTACAGAGAATAGCGTTTCTTACACCTAATCCAACAACCTGAGGATGAAGGAGTGACCCTGAGTGCTCTCTCCCTACTCATTCCCACACTGCTGCCTCTTCCCTTGTGCTGCTCCAGGGTGTGCCCGTTTCGTTGGCTGCCAAATCAGCCAGCTGGTTCTCTTCCAGTTGGATTCAGCTCCAGCCAGTGTCTTGAACTAGATCATCCCATGGACACATGAGCACTAAACCTGCCAAAAGGGAAGATTAAAGAATGCACTGCTATGGGCATCATCCGGGGGATTGACCATATCAAAGAATGATGGTTCTAGCACTTCCCTTGGCAATTTGCTCCAGTAGTTAATAACTTCCCTGATAGAAACATTCAGATGTTAAAATAAGTGCAAACAGCAATATAATTTACCTTCAGCTTTAAGGAGGCTTATTCTAGTTCATCTTGCATTTATTGATTTATGACAGTACTAAATAAGCCAAACTCCATAAAAGCATTTAAGTGATGGGAAAAATAAAGTCCAGCCCAACTGTGGAAAATCAGAGTACAGAAGGACCAAGGCATATTTTTAGATACTGTGCTCAGGCTGCTTCTCAAAACATACCCATTACTGAGGACAACAAAAAACATCCACAGAAATACAAAAAGTGCCCCAATAACAAGTTCTAGCTGTCTAGGAATTACTTGCTCCTTAAAGGTATTATTAAGTCAATTAAAAGAAAAGAATGCAAGTTAGAGGCACAGTTTTAAAAGGACACTTGGCTAGCTTAAAATGAATAGGGGAAGATGACAAAGAGTTTAAAAAAGCATTTTAAGGATCAGGAACAAGAACGCTGTGAAATAATCAACTTGCTGAATCATGAACACTTAGGGAGAGCCATTAATATAGACAGAAGAAACTTAGGAAATTTCAGCTTGGATTTAGTGCAAAGTAGCTGCAGGCTAAAATGGAAAAGAAGCAGCACTCTCCCTTCCCTGGCTCCTGAAATACAGTCCCATCCGCTCTCCAGCTTGCTGACATGACGGCAAGCCTGGCACCAGAGTTTCTTCCACACCAGCCGGTTTATCAGCCCTCACTGCGGACTCTCAACCACCAGAGCCATGGCACACCAGGAAGAGGCATCGCAAAGCTCTGGCCCTTTTTGGCAGCAGCCTAAAGTTATCTCTGCTGAAGCACAGCAGGAAACTGCACCCACAGGATGACTTCAGGACAAGAGAGATTACAAGCAAAGCAGTCTTAAAACAAATCCTTTTATAACTAAAGATACGGGCTCCGAGTAAGTGATGTGATTCTCCTTAACTAGAGAGAAAACGCCATGAAATTAGCATTTTAATTGTTCAAGGAGCAAGGATGAAGATTTTTCCTCTGACCGGTCCCAAAAACGCATTGAGTGGAAGCAACTTCAACCATTCAGAGAAGTTTGCTCATTGTTCTGCTTTTGTATTTTTCCTGAAAAATTAAGAAACTAAATAAAAAAAATATTAAGAAACTAAAGCAGCTTGGAAAAAAAAAACACAACCAAACAACGTGGAATTAAGGTAAACTGCTATGTTTCCGATAAAACCACAATTGAACTAAAGAGCTAAAACAGGAAGACAATTTCCATCAGGCAGGATTTCGATGACTGATGTAGAAGTGCTGAAGCTGACACCGCTGTAAGCAGCATCCTCAACCTCCTCCTGCTTCTATCCGCTTTTACAACCATGAACTTAGTCTCAGTTTCTAGGGAGCCAGCCTGGCTGAAAGATCATCCAGTAAAACAGGGTATTTGTGGAAGATTCAGCTTATACAAGCAAGGGAAGAGGACAATACTCACTAGCCAGAGGCAAGCAAAGGCAGAGACTTTATTTCAGCACCAGCTTAAAAAGATCACACTGCATACACAGTCAAAAACATTTGACTTAGACTGACCACTTAGTAATTTTATCCAAGAGGTAGAAACTGATGACTTAAGACTCTTCTTTAAATGGTAAGTCAGGCGAGTTTCCAGGAACTTGGGCAAAACTGTCTTCTTAATTTAAACTAAAATAAGCATCATTAATAATTCCAATCCACAAAAATCTACTCACAGTAGCTGAGACTCAACTGCTGCAGAAGTGAAGAAAATAAAATGAGAATACCTAGTACTGCCTCATTTCAAAACCACTTATGTATTCCTCTACCTGGCAAAAAGTATCACGTTCATGGTGATTTACGTACGGTTAAGAAAACAGCATGAGCTTTAGCCATTTAAATAGTTTAAAATAATACTTTATCTGGTTGAAGCAATAAAGGTGATAAAATTCACTTTGAGTTTCTTAACCAATAACACCAAATGTAAACTCAGTTTACAATCACAGAGCTCTTTGGCACAAGCAGAGAGATCCCCACTTTCTTCTCCCGAGTTCAGCAGAGAGCTCAAACTGCAAACCTCTCTTGTAACATCACAAGCCAGCACTCCCCAAATTGCTGAAATTAAAGGAAAATGTTTCATTTTTTTAAATAATTCAAGATATTCGATTCTAACTTATTGCACTGAAAGCAACCTTGCCTAATACCTTGAGCATGTTATAGGCAATATATATTCCTTTACAAAAAGTTGACTCAATATTCTAAATTAGCTCATATTATATTGTCTCCAGCGTACATCACCCCAAAAGTGGAAAGATTTAACTCATTTGGCAGACAGACACATACTACAACTTCTCCCTCAGTCTGATTTAGGGCTCTAGTAGTGGCAGGTCTTAAATCTTTCAGGAAATGAAGATACACTGTTCAAAAATATCTACAATGCTCCATTTTCTTCATTCAAGATTTCTGAAAAAGCAACATTTCATATTGATTTTATATATAGAAGGTCAATTTTCCATATGGCTAGAGCAATAAAACATAATCCCATCCAAAAATACTTGTCGGCATTAGTCAGAGAAAGTAAATACTTGTGCTGGTTTGTCAACATTATTCAAATTAATTAAGTTTACACTAAGAAATGCAGAACAATTTAGGGTGAGAGAAACCTACAGAGGCCATCCCGTGTAACAGAGAAGCAGAGGGCGATGCACAAGCAGGGTTACACTTGCACCATCACAGTGACAAAGTTACATAAAACTATTTCTCATCACCACACGACCAAGAAGACAAGGGACAGCAGAGGCACTGCTGTCACCTTCATGGGGAGCGGGGCACATTTGAGATCGTTAGCACATTCACAATTCAGTGAAGAGAAAAGAAACGTTCATGGAAGAGTGTCAGAGAAGCAAAAGTTAAACATAATTTAACTACCTTACAAAATACACGAAGCCAATTGAAAAATAAAACAAACTTTAAGAAAAACAGAAGATCCACCCTCTGTAGTGGATCAGAGACATGTTTTAAGTACCCAGGTTGTAATGACAGGTTGGATTAGGTGCTAGAAATTACTATACCCCCAACAACGAATTTCACCTGATTGACCTACCCACTTCTGCCAAGATGACCTAAGCCACTTCAAGGACATTCATGGCTGCTCTTTCCTAACAAATCATTTTTATGAAAGCAGGTTAGGGAAATACCGGACCAGCAGTCACACGTGACAGCATCTTCAAGGAAGCAAAATGGATGGGAAGCGCAGAGTGATGACAGCCAGAGTGAGGCAGCCCCAGCAGCCACCTCCCCTAACCACAGGCAGCACAATGTGCCCGACCACGCACCTCCTGTGTTTATGCAACAAAAATCCCACTAAGGGACAAAAAAAACCTAACCCAGGCAGAAGGAAGTGAAGGTGGCCAGTGAAGGTGATGAGACTTCAAAGGGAAGATCCTACCTGGTTGAAAAAAAGGCTCTAAGAACTGTTAGGAAAACTAAAGAAACCACCTGCATGGAGTCAAGTCTTGAATAACACATACACAGCCTTGAAAAACTCTCCACAAGACGACGAAAGTGGTATCAAAATTAAAATAACCAGCCTGTAAAGATGACCAGCACCCGGAATGGGTGGCACACAAGGAAAACAGATGTATGGAGCCTTCTCAGGCTGAGGCCACCAAGCAATCATCCACCACTCCTCAAAAACACAAAGGAGGCAATTGGCACAAGCAGTAGCTTTAGGGAAAAAAACAAACAAACAAAAAAAAACCCAACAAAAACCCACCACAAAACAAAACACACCACTCACTCACACTGAAAGGACATATTTACCCCCACATCCCCTGACATGCTAAACAGGGACTCTCACTGCCACAGGTAATTGTGGAGGGCAAGAACCACATTCCTCTTTGATCCCCTTTGTACAAGTCCCTGACGGTCCATCACTATTTATAAAAAGGTCCAGTGAAACTGCAAACACCTTTGATTAAGTCCATAAATTACTATTACCAGACTGTGGGTTTTTATTAAAAAAAAAAAAAAACAAACTTTCCATGATGGACCTGCTTTCCATATCCATTTCCTCCCTACCTGCCCCACAGACAGGACTCTCAGCGCTGCAGCTCTTACATTCTTGGTGAAACAGAAGATCAAGCGCTGAGCTTACAGAAACTCTAGCACTTTTTGATGGGACTTCTCCTCTACCTTGACCCAAACCCAGTATCCATCAACTCTTCCCAATTTCTGTAATCTGGTTTACCAGTAACTTAGGCACCCCTCTTCCAGAGCTCAGCCTTCCATCATCTTCCCTCACAGTTTTGTCTAGAA
The DNA here is from genome assembly GCA_013399435.1 of Arenaria interpres. Classification (NCBI taxonomy): domain Eukaryota; kingdom Metazoa; phylum Chordata; class Aves; order Charadriiformes; family Scolopacidae; genus Arenaria; species Arenaria interpres. The sequence continues at coordinate 81,731 of VXAK01009596.1, read as the reverse complement.
TAAAGAAAATTATAATAATAAAGCACTGTGCTCAACATTGTCAGTACCAGTACAGTTTGTCTGTCAACATTAGGCTCGTCAAATACCCTGGTACAGAAGGATTGTATTAGCTTGTACTTCTAATTAAGTCATTTTATTCTTCATAATTTAGCATGAATAAAGTTCAAACCACACATTGCATCTTTCTTGGTAAAAATACTAGCAGTAGGACTCTCATTCATCCTATTCATTCATTTGGGCGTTTTAGGAGTGGACTTTTAGGGGGGTTTTGTTGGGTTGTTTGGGTTTGTTTAAAAATAGAGAACAAACCTTGAAGTAATGTTTTAACTAGTTCATGTAATACTACTAGTGAATACTAAAACTCACTGTCCTCTGACACTATTTTAAAAGTATTCAGTTTGTTTACAAAAATCTTCCAGGTTTTTTTTTGTTGCTGACATGAAGGTGAAGAAAGCAAAAGGCTTCACACAAGTTTAATGTTCAATGAACTTACTAAATTTCTGTAGACCAGATTTGTTTACAAATATTTATACTCACGCTGTTGGCGATTAAGAAGTATGTCTGGCTTCTTAAAGTATTTCGGAGTTATAATATTTTCTAAAGATGAAATGCAGCAAATTCAAATGTACTAACTCATTAGAACCACAAATCAAAGCTTCACAAATTTGTGGAAAGACAAGAAAAAAAAATAAAAAAGGAAGGGGGAAATTCACATAGCTAAGAAGATATTGACAGAAGTCCAGTAGATTTCAGTGTACCACTGTGGAAATTTATCAACTGTTACTGAAATCCATACAAAAAGTGGTCGGAAACTGCAAATTCAGTTCAGCCTTCCTGTTAAGGTACAAGTTGTATACTCAAACGCTTCTCACCTATAATTAGGAAAATTGTCTGTTATTAAGCCATAGAGTTAAACCAGATAGATGTTACAACGAACCAACACATGGAATTCAACCTCCCTCTTAAGTGGTTATCAACCCAAGACAGCAAAAAGGTAATTCAAAGTATTTTCCCCAGAACATCCGAGTACATTTTTTCCTTTAATTAATCTATTTATCTATTTGTGGAGCAATATACTGAATCCACCTGATTAATCTAGTACAGAAGAGTTATAATGACAGTGTTCAAGCGTGTATCTGGGCATTACTAGTAACTTTGTATGGTCTAGTGTTTGTCACTTCAATAACATCCTCCTTCCCATCTTTCAAGTGCCGGAATGACACATGCTCTTGCAACATTAATTTCCAGCTACTACAAGAACATAAAAGAACCTGTTTCAAGGCATTCTGCACTTCTTCCCTTCTCCTTTTGGTTCCTCCAGAGACATACTGCCCCATTCTTACTTCCCCATAAGTCTCAGAAACCCTTGAGTTTGCCAAAAAGATACCTCAACAGTCCCCTCTAAGCCATCTCTTGCACGTAAAATCTCTTCCATAAGCTAATGTAAAAGACAAACAGTCTCTTATCAAGAGTCAGCTCTACCATGATGTCACTAATAAAATAATGACTTCAAGGTAAACATGAGGCCATCACTAAATACAGGAAGCGCAATGCAAACTACAGTAAGTTCTTCCACTCATTTTTAGAGATGTTTCACTGTACATTCCTCCTCACTTTCAGTCACAAGAAAGCAACACTTGAAAATCTGAATAAAGGATAACACCTTCATAGAAAAGCTATTTAAAAGGCTCTAGGATCATTCTGCCGTCACTTACAGAGGTCTGCCAGCATTCTGGCAGAAACAGTTCTATAATTGCCCACACACACAAATTGTTATGGTTGTAACAACCCATGCAAAAACAATACTTGACACAGAGTGTATGCACCCACTCAATTCAGTCGCCTCTGGAGTAGCAATAACATGCTCACTACTGTAGTCAGAAGAGGCATAGAAAGAACCTACACTTAAGGAAACGTAAGAAAAAAATTCATACAACAATTATTATAGTAATTATTAGTCATAAACTGGACTCAGTCCTTTAATTAGTCTTACACAGTACTCCTAAGTGCATACTAATAATTCTAATAAACCAGACCTACCATATGTAAATCTTCAGGTATTTCACATGTCATCATTACACAGTCTGAGTCCAAAATGCTTAATTAGCACACTAAACCTTTACACTTTAGGAACTAGCACCAGAGGCCACCGCAGTAACCTGGGTAGACACTTTCACGTAAGGCAGTGCAGCCCAAAAGGGAAGAAACAGTAATCCTGATCTATTCTGAATAATCCCAAGAAGCATCAAAAAGGGAGTTTAACTTTAGAGTCAGGTTTGTATCAGAGCCTAAAACACCGATTTCACTTTATATTTTCAGACTTTGTTTTAAGCATGCTTTGACCACGCAAGACAACTTTCCCTGAGATGACAACACTGAAAGCATATCTTGATAACCAGGAGGAAGACAAGTCAGGAGGAGCTCGCATCGCCTCACTAACTGCACGTTTGACCTGCACTTCTTCCCTTCTTTTTACGCACAAGGGGGAAGGAAGCAAAGCCATACAAAACCCAGGTATGTTTCCACTTAAAAAGTTTAAGTCATGCCCGTGAGAGGTTTGCACGCAGCAGTGTAAGCCCCCACACAGACGGCTCTTCACGCACCCCTCCGTAAGTACATCAAGCACTTGATGTTACCCACTGCATACTAAAGGGATGCAAAGCAGGGGGTGCAAGAGGAGGTAATATAGCAGAGACAGGCAAAACGGTCAGTGGACCACTCTGGACCCCGGTGGGGGAACTCTGAGGATGGAAAAAGGGCTCTGAAGAGCGGGGTTTAAGAAACACTTTCACACTTCCCCACGCTGACGCTATTACATTAAAAAACAGACCCGGTGCAACCGATTGCTTCAAGTATAAACCTGAACTGCCACACGATGAGCACAGGAATACTTCGAGTCGTTATACGCTTGCTTTATTTAAGCCAAGACTGGAGGAGAACTGGATGAAGGCGGCAGCTCCAACTGAA
>VXAK01009596.1:40533-77768 GCA_013399435.1 Arenaria interpres | reverse complement strand
TTAAATACCTTCAGGGATGGTGACTCCACCACTTCCCTGGACAGCCTATTCCAATGCTTGACAACCCTTTGGTGAAGAAATTTTTCCTAATACACACCCCAAACCTCCTCTGGTGCAACTGGAGGCTGCTTCCTCTTGTCCTGTCGCCTGTTGCTTAGGAGAAGAGACCGACCCCCCTGGCTACACCCTCCTTCCACAGAGTTGCAGAGACGGATGAGGTCTCCCTTCAGCCTCCTTTTCTCCAGAATGAACACCCCCAGCTCCCTCAGCCTCTCCTCACAAGGCTTGTGCTCCAGACCCCTCACCAGCTCCATTGCCCTTCTCTGGAAACGCTCCAGCACCTCAATGTCTTTCTTGTTGTGAGGGGCCCAAAACTGGACACAGCACTCGAGGTGGGGCCTCACCAGTGGGGAGGACAATCATTGCGCCAGTCCTGCTGGCCACACTGTTGCTGATACAGGCCAGGATGCTGCTGGCTGCCTTGGCCACCGGGGCACACTGCTGGCTCATGTTCAACTGAATGTTGACCAATAACCTCAGAAATGCCTCAGAGGGACAATGGCCCCTTCCCCTTCCCACACGGGTTGGGGTCTCTGCCCGCACCCTTCAGCGAAGCCTTGGCCCCCACAGGCCCTTGGGCTGGCCTGTGGGCTTCCCCACCTCCTCCCCCAGCAGCCTCCAGGCTCCCAGCCCTTACCCAAAACCACCCATCCCGGGGTAGTTTCGGGAAGCCCTTTTCGGGAAGAGAAGTCGTGAGATTTGGGGTTTTATGGCTGCAGGGTCCAAGCCTTTCCTCCTGGCTTGAGGAGTGTCTGAGGAGGAAAGCAGGGACGTCCCCATGGCCTCCGAGGCAGCGAACCTCGTGTGCCTGTTTATGGGCTTGTACGTTACTTTTGGAGAGTTTACAGGGCACTTTCTTTTTTAAGATGCACTGAAGACTAGAGGAAAGTGTTCAAAGCTATATCAGGCTGCCACTGTTTAAGTTTTTGTGGGAAACTCAGGAATGAGTGAAAACGACTACTTAGAACTAGACCAATTTAAGGAAAAAACAGTGACCCTGAGGCCAAAAGGGCAAGTAAACATCTTCTGGTTTTGATGAAAATCAGGGAATATAGCGCAGCAGGGTTCTCTGAAATGAAAATACTCAGTCTTCCCTGCTGCAGACATCCTTTCATGAGCCGTTCAAAATGAGCCATTTCAGCCATGCTCAGGACAAAATTAGCCTGAAAAGAATGTCAAGTATTTCCAGGAGTCAGCTTTTGCTTAGCATCTTTCTCATGGAATCTAAACAGCAAATGAGTCAGATAATGCATGCTGAAGGCAAAATGTGAAGTCTGAGGCAGTAAACAAGCATATGCCATATTGTAGTATGATATTTCATCTCCTTCTCTGTACTTTGAGGCAGGCTGTGCTTCCATTTCTTATGACAGCAGACCTGGAAACGTACAAGTGATAGTACGAACTTCTTTGAAGCAGGTATAGCATTTAACTCATAAATGGTCCCCATGATACTCCCCTTAGGAGGAGAGGCTATTTCTTTTATAAAAATATGGCCTGTCCTCGCCCTGGATTTACAGTAGTTAATAGCAAAAGGAGATTTGGGACAGAAAGGAAACACCATCCTTAGGGTTTGAAGTTACTCCCAACAAAAATTCAGAAAATAACTTCCATGAGGATGAATTATCCTCATCTGTCTTCTCTGTAGTTTTTTTCCACTTCCTCTGAAGAACAACATGCTATAAAAAGGATAAAGGATGAGAGGAATTATAAATGTGATCCAGTACGGCAATTTTTACCCTTTTAAGCCCTGCCACAAGGCTAAGTATTCATGAACAAGAGGTGAGAAATAAAATATTCATAGTGTACGTCTTTTCAGAGAGTTGAAGGAGCTCCATGTAGGCTTTCCAAGCTCATTCCAAGCCATTCTACTACTTTTAGATGAGCTCTGGGTAAATATTCACACTGACATAAAGTCACCTTCAGCTTCTTTTTCATTCTAGAACATGATGGAGAGCAAAAGGTCAGTTCTCAAATTTTCCACTATGGACTAGCAAGACACTGGCTTTCTGAAATTCTATTTTATTTTTACATGTCATGATAACTGTGGCCAGGGCTGGCTCAGAACTTCTTAGCAGTTTGAGTACAAAAGCTGAACTTTATTCAGAGCTCGTCTTCTCTGACGATAGTGCACCAGCATCCAGCCAGTCCTGTGCTTCAGTCTCCATCTCCTTTTCAGTACCAGTGAGACAGAAATGGGATGGTTCCTGAGGGAGTCCCTGTGGCTGCTGAGCCCAAAAGCCTTTTTCTGTCCGGACGCCCGGCTGCGATGCTGGTGAATCCATCATCTGCAGCCCTGCTCAGTTTTCTGGTTTGCCCATGTCTAAAGCTGGTCCTTCTTTGGGGCTTTGGCCCATGAGTTACGTGGCGCTGAACAGTTGTGGCCGCCTCACGCTTCGTTGAGTTTGACAAGACTTTGCTGCCCTAAGTGTTGCAAAAATGCAAGAGTCTGCTCATGTGTAACTCAAAAGAAGCACAGGGACCCATATTTAGCATTCTTATACGAGCTGGCAATTATAATACATATAAGGAAAATATATCTGTGCTTGGCTATTAACTATTAACTTTTATAGCTCAACCTTTAAACCATGTGACTACTTTGTTTCTTTTCTATATGCTCTGTGTCTGATGTCATGTGTTAAATGCTTATTTACCAATAATTACCTTCTAAATCACCACTATCGAGGTCCTTCCTCACTTTCCACTTTAATAAAAGCTGAAAACATTTAGTTAGCCATTTTCACTTGGGTACTATGTACTGGTTGGTATTTATGCAGTCCTTTGAAAATAGAATATTTTGTATTTGAAAATACAGTCTTGCTGGTATATTAATAGATATACAGGGAACACTGGATCTTGGTTTTTATTCAAACATTTCTTTCAGTTCAAGCAGAATATAGAGCCAGAATACTCTGACTCTATGGAGTTATAAAAGTGCCTATTTGTTTCTGAATATTTTCAAATCTAATTAGGTTCCATAAAATAACCATGATTATTTTCTCCCGAGGTGGAATTTGTTGAACAAAACTTAAAAGTGAAAGGTTAGCATTTTAAATATTTTATGATTGAGCTTAAAGGAATATCTGAATTTACTGCTTGCTATTGAGAGAGGAAGAGTTGTGACACGTTCACAGTTCACGAAAATATTCACTGTTAACATCAGTTAACATTAGCTAGTGTTTTATTTTACAAGAGAGATCATTGTACAGAGTCTGGTATGTTGGTTTATAACATAAAATAAGAATGATACAATTTGTCACCACTGGAGATGCTTTTTTTCTCTCTTGCAAAAAAAAACCTGGGAATAATGACAGACTTCTCCTAGCAGTGCTACAGTAAACACTTCACTTGAACTTTTTTACCACTGTGGTAACCTTAAAATTACTCCATTACTTCCAAATAAAGAAACCTAAACCCGGAACTCTCAAAACTTCTCCCTAGAGTGTAAAAAAATAGAGGAACTGCCTTTTTTTTTCAAACAAAAACCATGTGTCAGCTGTTACCAAGTTAAAGTTTCATGCACATCTGAGTAGCACATGTACTGCAATAATTGTACATTCCCCTTTAACCAAATAATTTGCTCCCAAACATTCCATCCAAGTCAATTTTTTATGCTTTTAATACTCTACTGCATTTTTCATGACAGCAACTTCTTGCCCAACAATACCCCTAAAAATTGACTGGAAGCATACAGCCTCTAGAAGTAAACAGTTAAACAGTCTTGACTGTAAAATTCCACCTTTTTTTTTTTTTCCAGTAGCACTTCCTAATAACATTACTAATATAAAGGACAGGCTTGTAGTTCAGAAGTTGAAAAATTATTTAGATGAGAAACTCCCTCTGCTGGTTTGAAGAAGCAGCAGATATATTTCATTTAAAAAAAATATATACAAGCAGTGGGAAAATATTCATTCAGCACGCACAGTATTTTTCCCTTTACTGCGTATTGGGAAGGGAAGTGGAGAGTGAATCTGCTTATTCCACAGAATGAGGCCGGACTCTTTAAAAAAAAAAAAAAGAAAGAAAATATAAAAGCACAGAGCAGTTGTTTTGTAAATAAAAACTGTATCAAAAATTGCATTTTCAAGGAGGGGGAAAATTGAGCTTGCACACTGATATTTAATCGTATTATTTCTTATAACTGTTGGGGGGGGGTTGCATTATTTTAAGAAACAAAACCAACTTTGCCTTTCTTTTCTTCGTCCCCCTTTGCAGAGACTCCAGAATGCGACATCTTAACAGCTCTGCAGGGCTCTTAGAAAGGCTGGACCCTTCACAACTACAGCACAGCTCCCTCCATCCAGGTAAAGAGCAACTAGTTACAGTCTTTCTTGCAGATTAATGCTAGAGGATGAAATACAGTGTCACTGGAGACAGCTGGTGATATTAAGGAATTTGGAGTGCTAGTTTTCAGGCTCTCAAAAGAATCATGCACTAGTGCCAAATTTTTGAGACCGTGGACTGTGGGTCAGTGATGATCGATGAGAACTCAGGAGCTGGTCTGCAATGGCTTTGTAAACCAGCTACACTTGCATTCTCACACATCGAACATCAAGCAACCAAAATGAGGGAAATACTATGGACACTGGAAGTTTATCTTAGTATTATTTATCTTTAGCTAGAAATTGTTGTGGTAACACCACAAAAATGGTTTGTTTATTGCTTAAGTTCTTGGTTGAAAAGGTGGAGGAGCATCAGCCAACGGAAACAAATTCCTCTGTCTTTTGTTTCAAATTTAACCACTTGACCTATTTCCGCCATTATTATCAACTTCTTCAGTCAATTCCATTCTCTACTCCATAATCAGCTCTAGCCTGGTTTTTCCTCTCATTCCTTTGCTTTATGGCAAGAACTCCTGTGCCTTACTCCACTGTGCTGGGCTGAGCACAAGACAGGGAGCCAGGACAAGTTTCAATTCCGTGGTCTCATATTGTTGTATAAAAATACTTCCTTCAGATAGAATCCAAAGTTGATTAAAACATTTTTGTAGGTAACGGCTTGTCTAGCACTAAATATTTCTAAAATCCTGAATGAAGTATTCAAAATGAATACTGAATCTTGAAAGAAAAGAATTGTGGGAGTGGGGGATGTATCTGAAATTCAGGCTAAGTGCAGGCAACAATTAATCATGTTTCTGCCACCAGGCCATTATAACAGTAACCTGGAAGAGTAGTTACCCTGATGGCAGCCACTAAGTTATTTCTTTGACATCTCTTCTGAGGATTCAAGTCATTTATACTGGGCTATTACAACTAATTAAGACAAAGCCGTAAGCAGCAGGGAGTTTGTGGAGAAGCTCAGTCTGCGTCACGCTGATGAAAAACATTTTACGTGGACGTATAGTCATTAGCGGTATAACCATCTGTGTAACCAGACCTGTATGTTCAAAGATACCGTATTTGATTTAAACACAGGAGAGCTTTCATCTCCACGGTGTTTGTTGTAGTACATCACACCGTACTTAAGAAGCAGCAGAAAAAAAGCACAAACTGTTCTTTTCACCAGCATATTTATTTTTTTCGCTAATAAGCAACTACCTTCCTCTTTCCCTTTTAGGTACATTTGGCTTTTTGCATTTGTATTAAGTCCCTTTGGCAGCCACTGTTTGGGATTTCCTTATATTAACATCTAGCACAAAGAAATCTCATCTTCAGGGTCCAGTGGGCTAATGGTTTCCTTCGGCAACTGAATAAATCAACAGCTGTGGCCTTCAGCCATTTTCTCCTACCAAAATAAAAGTAACTGAAAAACTGCTGCTTGTTTTAACAGTTCTCACACGTGCTCTGGGAGGGGGATAAGAAGCCTTTTCTCTGCAGAGGCGACTTCACACAAAACATACGGTATTAGCGATGTAATTTTTCCCTTGCTCCATCAGGAACAGCAATGTAGTCCCAACTGCAATGATCTAAAGATATAAAGTTTGCTCAAAAGGTAGTAAGTTTTATTAAAGCATTTGATACATCATCATTAATATTTGTATCACTGTAATGCATGCATGTTATATATTAAGGTGCATTTTTGTGCCACGGGTAGGATGACGGCATCAACTGAAAGCGCTGTGGTATTCAAGTGCCGGTCACGGATACCTGCACAGCTCCTTCGTGCTCTCAGTGCAGTGCCAAAAGCAGCTGAGTCACTGCCACCGCAGTTGGAGAGTGTCACTCTCTGACGCTGAGCTCCTGTTTCTGGCTCTCTTGCTCTTGGGCTAGTTCTGCTCCTCACCTGATGGTCGCATGCAGCCAGTTCAGCTTCCAAACCCAGCAGGAAAGTTTTAAAGCAGGGAATTGTTAAGTCTTCAGAGCACTTTGGGCTTGCAGTGAAACTATGTTCAACTGCAATTTTTAAAATTCCAAATCAAAATCAGTCTATCACCAAAAAGACTGATCAGGTGCAGAAGCGAGACCTGTGACTTGCACTCAGGTAACTCTTTTGTGTCCTGGGGGTTTTTGTGGCTTTAGTGTGAAGGTTTTTTAGTGGAAGTACAGCAAAGCCACACCCTGCAAGCTCCAGGCCATGAAAACACAATATTCTCTACAGTGATCTGCTATGGGGGACTCCTGGGAGCCTGTTGGAGAAAGGGATGTGGAGTTACCTGTATGTTTACATTTTCCCATATTGATTTTTCTCAGCTGACAATGCAATGAGCGATGCGTTTTCATCAGTATCACAGTCTTCCATAGAGAGGTCAAGACAAAAAAGAGTGCAAACATACTTCTCTATTGCTTCGTGCTTTAAGCTTAACACAATGGCTCTTCTCTCTTCGTTCTCAAACAATGTAAGATTGTCATTAATTTTCTTGAAAGTGGCAGCCTTTTTCTGCGAGCTGTTCAGCTGCTCTTGAGTTTATAAATAGCGTTCCCAAGGGGCAGTCTGTGCATCTGGGGAATTGCCACAGTTGACCAAATACCCACTGTTCAGAAAATTCTATAATAAAATACTACTTCCCCTGGCAATTCCACACCCTCTCATTCATTTATATTACCTGGACTCTAGGATGTGTTGCTATAATCAGTAGGTGCTTTTGTAAGGTGTATAACTATGTCCAGCGAGCTGCTAAATTTTACAAAAAAGTTGATTACTTGCATTTTTGGTCCTGAAAGTTATCAAGTAAATTACAGCTGACAAAACCATTAGGCACTATGCAGAGAAAACAATGCCCAGAGCAAGAAAGGACACACATTCCTCCCTCCCCATCCCCAGACAAACCAAACCCTATCAATTTTCTTTGGTAAAAAAATCAGAATTGTAATTGGATCTAATAAATATGAAATATTTTCAATCTGAAGGGTTAGCTCTTGCCTTAGTAAGGAACTTGTAACTGTGAAGAAGGGCCCCTTGGCAGAGCTTTGGAGGCTTTCGCTGATTATTTTTTTGTTGTTGTCATGTAGAGTAAGAACTTAGATATTTATCTACATTCCTGCAGGCTTGTATATCCTCTCCCTTGGGGCATTGATGCCTGCTGCCAACAATGCACATCAGGTTTTCTAGAGAGACGGCAAGCTCAGCCTGACAACCGACCGAGCACTTCAGAAGCACCTGATTGCTTTATATTTTCCCTTCTAAGAAGTTAAAGTGTTGGAGATTATTCATTTTACCAGAGTGTATTCCCACATAAAAAGCAGAAGATGAATTTTCTCCTTCACTCACTGACTACAAGTGGAAATTTTCACTCCGTATTTCCATTTAAAAAGTTACCAACATCTCAATCTGAAGAAGGAAAAGAGGCTCCTATTCTGCTTTCACAGACATTGAAGTTAGAGAAGCAAACAGAAGGTTGGGTTTATGTCTTGACAAGTAAAACGTTTTTCAGTTCCCATTTTCAGTGGGACAGTGAACTGAGATTATTTCTACTTTTCCTGATTAAGGCGCAAAGAATTGTAGGCTTTTTGGTGCAGTCAGAGAAAAACACCACAAATAAATTAGTTGTATGGAGTAGCTTGTCTCATTGTTTGGACTCGCATTTGCTCACCGGAAGGTGCAGAGGGGGGTGTGTGACAGAAAAGGGGAGTGTGCTCCTGCCACGGTATCCGAGTCACCCAAAGTGTATCACCAAATATAGTCACAACCTGAATGTTTTTTCTAAGAAAGCAAGAATAACTGATCAGCCGATCTGTGAGTTCATTACCCATAGGTATGGGCATGGATAATTCATACCTTTCCTACCACAAGCTGAATCCTTTAGCTGGCACCCTCCCAAAAACCCCCACTCAGAGAACAGTTTGCAGACACGATGTTTTCTATCCTTTTTCACTTCTCCATCTGTGTTATTTCCAGCCCAGACTACTTGAAAGTCAGCATCCCTTCTTGAATCGAATTAATCCTTGTGACTTGGCCCTTCACATCAAATTCCTTCCTTTTCAGAAATTCCAGTTTATAGTTGTTCCAGAGCTCCTGCTGTACTCGGGAACTCCCAATGTCTCTTCATGACCTTTTGTCACAAACAAGAGCGAAAACAATAGTTTTGTTTAGACACACCGATCTGCTAAAAGACCATATTTTTTTTTCAGGGGGAGCTCTTAAAAAACACGGCCGGTCTGTTATAAGGGCAGATGGTAACATAGGATTGGTCAGAGGCAATTTCCCTTCAGAATTCCCAAACTTTTTCTTGTTCCAGCTTAAAATTACAGCAATTCTTGCAATAAACATTCTCGGAAACACTTGCTTCTGGAAAAAAAAAAACAAAACAAAAAAACAACAAAAAGATATGTTTCAAACATCCTATGTTTTTCTTTCAATGTTTATATTTGTCTCATGACATGTCCGTAATGGCTGGATTTAGGGAGTGTGGTTCTTTTAACCAGTTCCCTGACATCCCAGGTGATTGCTCTGTGGTCTGTTTTCTTCTCAGTGCATGAAAAATGCAAGTGCCAAAACCCCAGTGTTTTTAATTCTTGCTGACTAGCTCTACTCCCGTGTTATACTGGAACATTTAGAGCTAGTGGTCAAACGGGACACAGAAACACCCGTGTATGAAATCCACCCTTGTAATAATGTCCAGAAAAGTGCTAATGTCCACATGGAATTTGAAGAAAAGCGCATGGCACCTCAGGTGCCCCCTGGACCCAGCCATTTCAGTCATCAGCTGGAATATCATTTTGCATTTTAACACGAACAGTGAAGAGAGGCTCATTTTACCCGATCTTACCTCCATGCTTCAGCTAGTCTGCTGGTGCGGATCCATTTGACAATCTGTGGAAAGGAGGAAGCAGGCACTGATGAGAAACAGTTCATCAGATCCTAAAATAAGTGCCTAAAATATGAGTGATAAGAACCCTGGAGAGGTGCCAGCATCTCCCTGGTGGCTGTAGAGGGAAACCACACAACTAGCCTAGAGTTTGATGACTAACATTTAATAAAGTGAACGCCATCATTAGAGTAGATGTACACATATTCCTCTTGCAGTACCTCTTTTTTTTTTTTTTTGTTTTTTTGCCTTTACACTTTGCTGTTAAAATGTTTTCCTTGCAAACAAAATCAACACTGCATGTTGGACAATCTAGAGTTAGGTTTAGTTCATGTTTCTGAAGATTGCTTCATATACCCAAAAGTGAGACAAGACCTGGACACAGCTGCTTAAAGAGGAAGTCTTGAAGTGGAAAGAAAGTAATAAAATACTGGCCTAATCCAACTATGCTCCTTCTATTTTTAAGCCTCTTGGTGAGAAAGACAGGAGTTCAAAGTGCAAAGTCCTGGTCCTGCATTTAAGCTAATGGTGAGAAGGACAGATGTTGAGAAGAAAAATCAGAGTAGCAGTTGGCTGTACTCACTAACATGATGCAGCTACAAAAATGGCAGATACGGTTTCTCAGTTCATCCAGAGAGGTATTTCCATTATATAGGGAAATGTTGATGCCGTCATAGAATGGCTGGAGTTGGAAGGGACCTTAAAGATCATCGAGTTCCAACCCCTTGCCATGGGCAGGGACACCTCCCACCAGACCAGGTTTCTCAAAGCCCCATCCCGCCTGGCCTTGAACTCCTCCAGCGATGGGGCAACCACCACTTCTCTGGGCAACCTGTTCCAGTGTCTCACCACCTTCACAGTCAAGAATTTCCTCCTAATATCTAATCTAAATCTATCCTTTTTCAGTTTAAAACCATCACCCCTGATCCTATCGCTCCAATCCCTTATAAAGAGTCCCTTTACCTAACTGGTAAGACCTACTCTTGTAAAATGAATGCAAAGACCACATTCAAGAACAGTAAATTCAGCTTGGGATAGGTACAGAAAAGGGCTGTTTGAACCATATTGGAGTGTGAGACGTCTAAAAGAGGTTGTTCAGCCTCACAAAACAAAGACTGAGAAGGGAGGGATTTGCTCTCCGTAAGTACATCTGTAAGCAGGTCTGGGGAGAGGAAATGACTAAAGCTTACAGCAGCACTGCTCAGAATCAGCGGGCACAACGTGGTGGTGGAGGTGCTTAGAGTGGAAATTCGAACGGAAATGTTACCACAGAGCACAGCCATGATATTCGGGAACAACATTCACACAGCAGTTTGGAGAGAAGAGACATTAGTGGTCCTCAGGATGCTCATTTTATATAATGGATTATTATTATGTGATTTGCTTTACTAGCAGGGAAAAGGTCTCGATGACATTATTTCCTAAGTTCATGTATGTGCGCACACACACACATATATAATGTGTGTTTGCATGTGTGCATGCATGTGCTGTATGGATATACATATATGTCTATTTTTTAAGAAGTTCTATACACAAAGGTCAAGTTCTTACCATTCCATGAGAAGCAGAGGGCACGGGCACCTGTGCACATTTATAGGCTGATATTGTGCTTTGTGCAGCATGGACTTCACTGTTAGCAATTTGCCTTTGACAAATGAATCCAAATATTTATGAGTGACTGCAATACAGCACACAGATGCTACAGCAAGCTTAGCATTACTGAATCTGAGTGCTTGCTGGTGGTGGCAGTGTAAGGATCACCACGAGCTGGGTAATTCTGTCTCCAGGGGGTTACCATGGTCCCAGTTACACTCTAGTCCTCTCCTTTTCAAGGAGGACAGTCTTCAAATTGTCAGAAGGGCATCCCTAAATGGGCAGGTAGAGGTGCAGACCTGCAATAAGGAGGGCAGATCTCTCTCCTTCCCTGAAAGGAAAGAAAAAAAAAAAAAAAAAGACTGAAATAAAGAAGTGAAATCTTGTATCAGCTTTGGCTGTGCTCCTGTGACATTAACCAGGCGAGTTACCACCCCAGCCCAGAAGAAATGCTTGGATGGTGCTATTTGACATCTGCTGATTAATTTGTGTGGTCTAGCAGCAAAGTGATAGGTGCCACGCAGAAGCCAGACACTTGAACTGTCACCATTTGTGCAAGCCGGTGGCCTGGAGTATCTGTTTCTGTGGGGCTGCCAATCCAGCATCTGTCACAAGCGTCTAGTTCATGGTGAGGAAACAAAGGGACGTCCCAGTGACACATCTTCCAGCTGCAACCCCAAAGAAGTGTCATAGGAGGGCAACAGAATGCCTCTTCTGCAATGAAAGAGTGGGTATTATTACAAAGCACATAAAATATGCAAAGAGTTGAATTTTACCCCTCCCAACGACAGCAAACAGGCACCAAACGTGTCTAACTGAAGGAAGCTCTGGAGTTTCGCTCTACAAGATCCTTGAAGAAAGGTTGTATTGGGATAAGTGTCACTGCATGATAACAGCACTGTAACTTCCATTAGAAATGATGATGCATGAGATGTAGTAATCCCATTCTTCTTGCTCCCAGGCTGTATTTGCAGGGAGGGAGATAGAAAAAACAAGAGGCATGATGTCATTTTTTACATGTTAACTTCTTGTCTTCAAACAGAAGATCATTATTCCTTCGATTTACTTATTTTTGTAAATACAACAGCACTGTCCTATGCAGTCCTTCATCTCCTATTCCTCTACTTTGTCTCCTTTCATGTGTATTTGTTGGCTTGTTTTTTAAACCAGAGCTTATTCTCCCTCTGCCCGTACCGCTTTTTCTCCTCCTCACCTCCACACACACTATTTATTTCTGTTTAAAGTGTGTATCCATTTTATTTCGTTCTGTAAAACTATTTGGAAAAGAGATGGCATTTAACCCACAGGGTTATTACGTGTATCTTGCCTGTTTGTAGGGGATGCTGATAATCTTCTTTGTAGTAGTTTTTAAGATGGTACCTGTTTTTGGATAAGCTGCTATATACCGGTTGGCTTAAAAACCCACTCAAGTCATTCCCCCAGAGGGGTTATAGCAATCACACATGTATTTTAGTTGCCTTTATTTTTTACTGCCTAACTGCTTATTTTAGAAATCACCTGGTTTTCATGTAGTAAGTTCCGTAACCAATTTCAGAGAGTCTGGGCATCAGAGCCCAGTCTGATCAAAGCAGCAGAGGGGCAATACCAGAGCAGAAAAATGGAAAGTCCGTGGCGCGGGAAGGCAAAGGAGCTCCAGGCACAGAGGTAAACCTGAGGGAAGATGAAAGGAGAGGAGCCTGAGGCCAGAAGGAGGAGAAGGCTGATAAGGAGTTGTAGCCCAGAGAGCAAACACAGGCCAGGCAAACAAGTGCCTTCTCCAGGAAATGAGCATGAGAGTTCAAGAGGAAACAGCTCATACCTAGTCTTTGTATCAGCGAGATCTGACCTAAGCCTCTGAGCTATAAGCCTGATGGTCGAGGTCTAAAGGAGAAGGGGAACCCCATCCAGAAAGCACAAAAAATGTGACAGCCTGGAAGGAGGGAGCTACCAGCTGGAGCCTGGCAGCAGGGAAGGGACCTTGGGAAATGGATGAACGAGCGTGTTTGAGGCAGGCATCTGAAAGATGCTGGACTTTCATTTAAGTTTCTCATACTGGGAGCGTTTCTGTTAAAAAAACCCCACAAAACAAAACAACAACAACCAAGCATGTGCAGGCAGAGGAAGTCACACAATTTCTATAGCACAAGAAAAACCTGACCTGTCAACCAAGCCAAAGCAGGCCTGGAGTGACTGGTCCATCTGATCTTTCATGTAGCTTGTAGCTTTAGGGCATGAAAGTACTTAATTAAAAAAAGAGAGAGGAGGATCCTTTGGGGAAATTTGGTCTTGGAGTAGAAATCACTGAAGAAGAGGAATAATGGTCAAAAAGGGACAACTTGCTAGAGGAGCCAGAAGAGAGAAGGAGCTTGGGTTTGCTGAAGTGCAGTTCAGACTTGTGGCATCAGCTTTTTTTATCCTGGGAAGAGAGACGGGGCTCACAGGCTGCCAGTGGGGTGTTAGTACTGGCGACACAAACTAGCCTGCAGTTTCTTGCCATGCAATTATAGAGGAAGACTTCAAATTGTTTTACTTTGTTTATTGTTTGACTTTGGGGAAAAAGCGCACCCGCTCATTACATGCTATTCTGTTTATCTTTTCTTCTCCAGCTTTAATAAACTACTATCATTTTAAAGACTGTGATTCATTATCGTGATGGGAAAGTAAATTTTCCCAGGTGTCTGGGCTGGGGCTCAAACCAATCTTCACAACAGACCTTCAGAGATAATCAAAGCCAGCCCTTACGGCTGCCAACCGGGGCCTTCCAGGAGTATTGCAGAAAAGCCAGTAGTACTCTTACGATTTCCTTGGCTGTTGGCAAAAGGCTGCAGCTGTGCTGAGCGCTGGGGAAGCCACACCTGTCCCTACAAAACTTTGAGTCCAAATCGTGGGAAATGACACGGGGCCACAATTCTGCCCAGGACCCAAATTTATTCTAAGAAGCACAAGCAAGTGCTATTTCAGCCCAGGTAGAGAACCGAAAGGACTTCAGCAGAGTTTAGCCCAGTGGGACCTGGAGGCTGCAGGTTCCTCCTTCACAATATGAACCAACAGCCTCAGAGTGTAGTTCTTCTTGCAAAGTCTAGTAACATTATTTCCCTACGACAGTGTATCGTCGTTTTTCTGACAAAGCTGCTTTTGTGTCCCTGTGTTTTTTTCTACAACAGATATTTATAGAAACTGTAGTCGCAAAGCTGCCAAAAGCACTTCCTGTAAATTACATAATGCGTCTGTCTCCCTTCCAGTGTCACGAGGACCTATTCACAAGCTTCCCATTACTTTTGAGACCTTTCCTTTACAAGATAGAAGAGCTCTGACGGTTACCATACGCTGTACGTGTGCACAAAGAAAACACCACCGATGGGAGAGGACCGAGGCAGAAAGTAACTGGAGTAGGGACTGTGCGTGGTTCATGTTGTCAAGGATGTTTTTGTTATTGGTGGTGTGTTGTTTTTTTTTTCAAATCTTTAAACGTTTTCTTGAGCAGATTTTTCTTCTGAAGATGCTTTATCAGATTCACCAGCATATCCTGTGTTGTGCTGTTGATTCATCCCAGGGCAGAAGTGCGGTGACTGTGGCCTTTACTTTAGTATCCATCAAAATGGTCTGTGCTCCCACCCCACCTGGTGTTTGCAGGGTAAAGAAGCTGCTCAGTTTTCCCGTTTAGATCTCATCTATGTTCACCTTTATGGATGGGAAGGTCCTGGTGTATTCCCACCAAAATTAGACAGTTTAGAAAGCACAACATTCTGAAATAAAGCTAATTTGCCTGGGTTCGTTTTACGTCCAGCTGAGCATAAAATGGTTGATTATAGTGTTCGAGAGGAAAACATGAGATTAAAGAATTGATCTAATCTGCATTGTAGTTAGTAAGGAAAAAACATCCACTTATTTTAGTGGGAATGGGTTTGGGCCTAAACGCGTATGTTGTCTGGAGTTCAAAGGAAAATGAGGTCCAAGCAAAAGGTATAAAAAATGTGGACTGAATGTTACGTAGTAAACAATCCCATGAGCTCATGCTGTGCCCTTTCTTTGCCTGCCTTTGATGTTGGAGCTCCCGTTTTATTCCTGCTGACCTGACCCTGCTGACTTTGAACTTAGCGGGAAGACTTTGTGCAAGAACTGGCTTTATACTCTTAGATGGCTTTTTGGAGCAGCGAAGTAGTTTTGTACTTTCATTGTGTGGCAGGATCCCAAAAGTAGAGGAAGAAAGCAGAACCAGGGCTGTGTTACTCGCACTGGCTTTCTGCTCCAGGCAGGCCAAGGGACAGGAAGGGAGCTTCACCTGGTTTTCCATCTGCGGTCCTTTTTCCTCTCCTCACTAAAATGCCAAAGCAGACAAGAGCAATGGCGCAAAAAAGGGATCACTGGGGGTCCCAGCAGGGGGAGGAGCAAAGGAAGGATGGAGGGAGAGGGCTGTGCTGGGCTGATATAGAATCATAGAATGGTTTGGGTTGGAAGGAACCTTTAAAGGTCATCTACCTCCCTTGCAATGAGCAGGGACACCTTCAACTAGATCAGGTTGCTCAAACTTGATCTTGAATGTTTAAGGGTGGTGGCAGAGAAGAGGTGGCTGTAACTCTTCCCACACTCTGCTAGCCTGCAGCCTCCTCTGACTGGTCCTGCATCCACTTCAGGAGACCTGGTCATCTGCAGAGGGTTAATGAAAGAGGGAGAGAAACCCCACACAGGCCCACAGCAGACTGATGCACAGGTTTAACAGTGTCACAGTGTACAGTCATAGCACAGTGTTTCTGAGGGGGTAGAAGATACAACGTCACAAAATTCAAACACTATCACCCATTGTGGATATAAGGGAGCATCCTGCCACTTCTCAAAGGTGTGGTATTAATTGTTGTGGAGATGGCCATGTACCCAAGTTGTGTAACATGCTACCCACATTTCATAACTACTAGAGAAGGGATTTGACATCATGCTTCCTCCAGGAAAGGAACTAAAAATAACTGCAGTCTGGAAAAAATTCCAGGTAACTTACCTTGTCCAGCTTGCAAGTTCCTCAGCGCTCTTATATTCAGAAAAGATCAACTTCTTCCCTTGAATTTGACTCTGCCTGTGATTCAGACTCCTGCCAGGAGCCACTTGCAGTAGTGGCCTCCACCAAATGAGCAATCACTGTCATAAGACCTTGGGGCAACGATTAACCGAGGACAAAATCCTGCTGAGGCCACTCACAAAAGCAGATTGCGCGACAGCGGCCCTAGCCTGCCTTTTTGATTAAGATTTACAGTGCTATAGCACGGATTGGGAAGTGCCAGTGGAGGCCAGCATGTCCCAGCCCTGGCCGTGGCTGCAGCCATCGTTGTCCCACAGGAGAGAGAAAGCTCCTGGCTGCAGAAGCAGCAGGAGCACAGAGGGATGGAGACCCACGGCGGAGGGCACTCAGTGGGAGGGGAGCAGAGGGGCGGTGAGCATTACTCAGCTCATTAGAGCTTTGGGGCTTTCCGGCAACATCACGCACTTCTAATTTAATTTGGAATCGAGGTGATTTCCCAACACTTTTTTTTTCCTCTTGAAACCTCTGCCTTAACTCCTCTTCTGTTAATCCATTAACAAATTAAGGTGTTTTCTGTAGCAGATGAAGCAACTTGCATTCACAACAGCACAACACGGGTTTAAAAATAGTAACGAGAAATTTGACAGTTCAAATACAGGGTGTCTACTTGGAGAATAAACATGTCTCCAGTGTTAGCTCAGCTTTTAAAACAAACTAATAATTGCTTCCAGAGATAAAATATTTGTAAGCTATTATTACAGCACTCTTTCATTAAAGGGAAGGAAGCACAGCTGTCTCTTTGGAGCAGGCAGATGGCAACAGAGAAAGTTGTGCTCCGTAATTAGGCTTCAGGAGCTGTCAGGTACCTGTACCTCTGACAGCTCAACATTAAAACCATATCACTGGCGCATTCATCCATGCTGCTGTTTCCCAAGCCACCCAAAAGAGGTTGTGAATTTGTTAATTAATTTCTGAGAAACGCCATGGTTCTGCCTCTGAATGCAAACAGCCCAGGGAGATGTAAAATGTCTTGAACAGAAGAGACAAGCCTGCAAGTGATTTAAGGATTTGAATATTGTGTATTCTTCAAAAGCAGTGGGAGGGGAGGGACTGTGTCAGCTAGCTCGTGTCCTTACGCAGAGACGTGGTTTTTCTTGAAAGTGGCTGTTTCACTTCAAAGCATCAGATCCTGCAGCTGCTAAAACTGACAGCCCTGTGGAGCTGCTTCTTCACGCCATGGTAGGTTGGACTGGGGATTATCTGAAGATAATGGAGGTAACACATTGCTTTCTAGAGATTTCTTTAGGGTTGTGCGATACAACATACCACTGACTCTTGTTGTCTGCAGGAACCTCCCTCATACACAGCAGTGTTTCTGATCATGGTTTTAGTCCAGTTTCTCCTGTCCTTGACATAATTTGGAACAATTTTGCACTAAAAATAACCTGACAGGAAAAAATAACCAAAGCAAAGAACTGAAGCAAAGTCATAAATCTACATTGTTTCCGTCCCAAGGGATAATAATACTGTGATACGGCAATAGGCCACAGCACTGAGTTGCCCCGTATCTACACTGAACACATGCTGCCTCAGAACAGCACATTTCTGTTCACAGTGGCACAATCTAAAATTAACTACCAGGTGCTCCATGCCAGAGCAAGTTCACCTAAAATCATGATGTTTTTTAAAAAAAAATGAAGGGAAGGGCCTCACTAGCACTGAGGAGGACAGCTGAAGTACACAGCCTGCTTCTGAGCTTTTAGCGTTCTCGGTGGGATCCTGGTACATGTGAGTCCCAGGATTACTCACACGTTTTACAGTAAACACTTGTCTGGATTAAACCTCTCTGGACCTAATTTTTGGCTGAGGGCTACTTAGAATTTAGAAATGAGGCAACTCTTGTCAGGGCTGATTCTCTCCGCCTGTGTAACACACGCTACAATGCTGTGTTCACCCGTACGCAGCCAAAGGCAATGCCTGCCCAGATCTCTTGCTCAGGAGGGAGACTTCCTATTCCAGCTGCAGCTTTTTCCTGAAAGGCTTTGAATTCCCACCTTACCATACTCTGGTTAAGTAGATCATCTCAGCAGAGACTCCTCCTCCACCTCTGTTAAGGTAAGGGCCTTATGGGCCCATAAACATACACTGCATGCAACTCAAACACTTCTTCTGACTTGGGGGGGTCTTTTTTTGGGACTGGGGAGCTTTAGGGAACTGCCTGCTGGCTTTTTACATGAATCTATAAAGCCTCTGTTTGGTAAAGAGAGGCCTTCGGCCAGCCCTTCACCCGTCATGAGCATCCTGCTGGTGGTTACCATCCCAGTGTTATCTGGAAACTTTATCACAGGGAGAGTTTGGGCATTGTGAATTCTGCTTCTGAAGCATGAGTTCCTGCCACCACTCTTTGCCGATCTGTCTGAGAACATGTTGTGGATTCCCAAACTACTACCTTACCCCTGTATCTGCCCTTCTGCCTTCTCGTGTGCAGGTTGAAAGGGCTTTTCCAGGGATGGTGGAAGGCTTGTAGGAGGATATTCTTCTACCAGGAGCAATACAGCGTGGTTGCCCTGGTTCTGTACCACTATTTATTATTCAGAAGGAGACTCTGTAGGGAGGAAGGAAGTTTTAAAATGATTGCCTGCAAAGAATTCCGACAATCAGAACTCATGATCCGCAGGGATTACTTGTAGTTTATTGCGGCCCTGGTCTCATTTGTCCTCCTAAAGAGGAAGCTCAGTGACTCACTGTTTGAGGTATAACATAATGATTTTTGCCAGATCAACTTCTAACAAAAGAGAGCATTGAGTGTAAACAAATCAGTTATTGTAGAGCAGGTCTTTGCCTAGTTTGCAGGACAGAGTTTATTCCACCGAACGCAAGCTGGAATGTTTCAGCCACTTGGGACTTCAAAATGTTAGTGCAAGTGTAATTTCTGTAATTTAAGATTATTATTTTATGTTCCTTTGCAGTATACAGGAAGAACAGTTCTTCTCCTCTTTTCAGAAGTCTTTTTGTATATATAAAGGTTGTTATCCTCTTCCCCATCTGTTCTCTTTTCTAGAATTTTCTAGACACAGATGAATTATTTACCTTCTTCTGAAGTGTTTTCCCCAGACTGAGCACATCTATTCCATCTGCAGCCTTAGCAGTGCTACTTAAACTGGAAAGGTTGTTTCAACATCTTAGATGCCACACATACACTGGTTGAACAAATCGATTCTTTACAGATGTGCCTTGGCTGTTATTAATTGATGTTTTCTGCATTTTACAAACACTGTTTTGATATTTTTTTCGAAAATGCAGTCAGACTGATTAATGACAGTTCCTACGTATCTCCCTTCCTCCTTTTATGAGAATACTCAACGTGCTTATTCTTCTCCAGTTCCCTGGAACCTAATCTGTCCTCATCACCTTCTCAAGAGTGATAACTAACATCTCATCCTGCTTACACTGGCTACATAAGCATTTTAAATAAACCTCTTTTTTTCTTGAGTGACTACTGAAGGAAAAAAAAAGACATTAAACCTATCGCCCAATATTATTTCTCTCTTCCTATCACACGTTGGACTAACTCTTTCATATTTCATATCTTTGGAGAATGTCCTCATGTTATTCTTCATTCCATTTTCTTGTATCTTATTCTGCTCTTAATTTTTGTCCCTAGTATTATACTAGTCATAGGAATTCAACCAGTATCTACATTGTGCCAAAATCCTTTTGATACAGGACTTCTGTTGCATAGTGCAGTAGGTTAGCTTTTGTTTGTTAGATAATAGTAAGCAAATACCATTTAAGCAAAATACCACAGACTTTTTGCAATTATATCACTTCTACATTGTTGTTCTAGGGGACAACTAGTCCTGTTCCCCTTGAGTTCCTGATGAAACTCCTCCTTACATCCAGGGAGGCGAAGGTGTTATCCTGAACCTCAGTGAAATAAGATGCGAGCATTTCTCTCTCACACAGTAAAATCACTGTTTTCAATGTGTGCAAAGTCAGCAGGGAGATGCCCCGTAAGTGCAGTAAAAGGAGAAGGAATATTGCATCTACTGTGTTGTAATGGCAACTTAGTTTTTGGAAGAAAATATAAGACTCGGGGTTAATTGCCAATGGTGAAAGTAGTACTTTGCTCCAGGATTAGTAATAAGCATATGAGAGAGGAATGTTTTGACCATTTGAAGCATATTTTTAGTCTATTGGAATGCCTGAAACCTAACAGTGTGATTAAAGGGCTGCTCTGGTTAAGGTTGGATAAACCCAAACCCAAGTATTTTCTGAATGTTTGCCTGTTTCCCACACAGACCAGGAAACAGTATTTTGACAGCTCTGAAGTGTTTCCTGTTTTTCTCAGTTATTTTTCATTTCTCCTGTTTAAAATGTTTTTGTTTAAATGAGAGTTTTGACAGTAATTTTTGTGACATTTCTCTAAGCATTATTCAAAATATAAAGTGAGCCTGTTCTAAAATATTTTTACGAAGGAGCAAAAATGTAAAAAGCCCAGATGTCTGGCTGCCTATGTGAGCCGAGGGCAAAGTTTGAGCCACCTGGTATTTACCCACGACCAATTTTAATGCTGCACACTTCCCATCTTTAAAATCCTCTTCAATCATTAACTGATTTCTCACAGTTCAACAGTGCAGGTAGGTTTTCTTCCTGTCTTGCAGACTATAAAATGAGACAAAGCTATACAGTGAGTTGAAGAGCCACAGAGGGAGTTGCCGTCAGTGCCCACATTCAGAACATGATTTAATTAATCTTTACGTGATGGTAAAAATGGCTCCATTTTCCCTTTCACTCAATGCTTCATCTATCTTTTTCACATTTTTCTCATCTATATTACATGTCTTTCTCCCCTTGCTTTTTACAAAAGAAATTCTGTTTCTTTTTTCCATCTGCTTGGTCTCTTCTTTCCCCATGAAAGCTCTGGCCCAGGGGAAAGGATCCTGTGTCTTGCTTTTGGATAATCTCTTCATTTCTTGGCAGGCAGTCAGGTAGAAAGCAAAGTGGAGAGCTTTGGCACAAGACAGGGGCTGAGTGTTTCGTTGTTTGGGAAATTTTTTTAATTGTTTCTAGGTGATTTTTTTTCCCCAGCTCTTCTTGGGAATGTTTCACTTGGGCTGCCCTTTAGTCCAGGGAGAGAATAGGAACCCATTATATTAAAGGCTGAGGTTTGATGTTACAGCTATTCACCGGAAAGTGGGACTTTCCTTTTATTGTTCACAACAAACATTTTCCTTTATGAGAAGCATAATAAAAAGGCAGGGCTGAAGTTAGGAAAGAAGATGTTTTGCCCAACTTTAATCAGATATGAATTGCTTGTGAAGTTTTACAAGAATTACATTGTTTGAGCTAAAGAACACCAGCTGATACTTCCTTTTCTTTTTGGATGCATCATTACAAAATAAATATGGGAAAAGATAAAGTGTAAGTATTCTAATGCTTTACAATTAAAAAAAAAAAAATCCTGTTAAGAAATAACTAGCAATAACTTGTGGTGCTGGGTGTCTGCGTATGGTCTGTCTCTGCTCTGGGTGAGCTGGCCTGTTCCAGAGGCTGCAGCACCTCCGCGTGGGCTGAGCCAAGACCAGTGATTCCTCCTCTCTGGTGGCAGGATTCACTGCTGGCCAGCAATCATTTCCCACCTGCTTGGCAGTTCTGGCTTGAAACGTCTTAGTGGTGTCCGTGCTAACTCTTTAACTGCCAGATTTCCATCATTTGATGGAAATAAAATCCCTGTGCTTTTTTGGAATCAAAATATGACCCAGAACATTCAAATTTCAGCACTTTCCAAGCCTTGAGTGATATTAATCACAGACAAAGCTTACCTCGTAAGTCCCTACCCATTGCCACCATGCAGCCCATCCTTGAATTCACTACAGAGAATAATGGCTATTTCCTCATCCTGACAAAGACAGCCTTGGCTGACACTGAGAACCTCCTGAGACAGAGAAATGATGCAGAAGGAGCAGGAAAATCTCGGGCTCCCCATGTTCCTGCTCCATTCTCTAGCTCCGTCTTCGCCCACGCTCCAGGGCAGCTCATGAGAGTAGCTGAGCTTTATTTTCTAACAACAGCTACTCAGTGTGGATGAGGATCACGAAGTCAGTATCTCCAGCCAGATGCAGTCCAGTCTCACAGTAGAGCAGTGGGATGCTCAGCAATGTGGCTGTTTTCCTGCATCGTTGGTAGCTGATGGCATTAGCAGTAGTATTCCTGGGGGAAAAGGACTATCCAGTCATGCTAGCAAATAGTCGTACAGGTACACGTACTTAAGGACACACATACACACACACACGCTACAGGTGTTGTATGGAACTGTTCCTCCTTTCTGGTAGAAGCCATACCCCTGCTTCATAGTGGATGAGTAACAGTTAGAGTTTACAAGATCGTTGAGCTTCAGCTGACTAATGCTGAGTCCCTTGGCAACGGTTCTTATCTGTATAGTCTTTAACTTCTTAGCTATTTAATTACCATTTCTGTAAAGTAGGTATTCTCTAAACTGTACAAAGTAGGTGCGCTCTCTTTTTCTACACGCCCCATGTCTGTAAAATATGNTCTCCCCTCAGCCTCCTTTTCTCCAGGCTGAACACCCCCAGCTCCCTCAGCCTCTCCTCACAAGACTTGTGCTCCAGACCCCTCACCAGCTCCATTGCCCTTCTCTGGACACGCTCCAGCACCTCAATGTCTTTCTTGTCGTGAGGAGCCCAGAACTGGACACAGCACTCGAGGTGGTGCCTCACCAGTGGGGAGGACCATCACTGCCCCAGTCCTGCTGGCCACACTGTTGCTGATACAGAGCAGGATGCTGTTGGCCTTCTTGGCCACCTGGGCACACTGCTGGCTCATGTTCAGCTGACAGTCGTCCAACACCCTCAGGTCCTTTTCTGCTGGGCAGGTCTCCAGCCACTCTTCCCCAAGCCTGTAGCGCTGCCGGGGGTTGTTGTGACCCAAATGCAGCACCCAACACTTGGCCTTATTGAACCTTATCCCATTGGCCTTGGCCCATCAATCCAGCCTGTCCAGATCTCCCTGCAAAGCTTTCTATCCTCAAACAGATCAACGCTCCCACCCAACTTGGTGTCATCTGCAGACTTATTGAGTTCAAGAAGCACAGGGAACAGTCTTTTCAGCAAGCCTTGGGGTCTGTCTTCATACAAGCTTATTCTGAAATAATTATATCGGTGTTCTTACATGTTCCTTATTACTTCAGGGGAAGTCCATGAATGAACATGTTTCTTTCAGAGAAACTCAATTGTCAGCAAACAAAAAAAATAGCCTGTATGGGAAGGTTGCTAGAGGGGAAGATTAAAGCTGATCTAATTTAGGCATATATGGAAAGGTAAAGTTTGGAGGTGTGAAGAGCCACACTAGAGCTTACATTCCTGGAAAGCCACTTCCTTGTACTGGAGCAAAGTTCATAGAGAATTATACAACTAAGGAATGATGGACTGAAGAGGGCAGAACTAATAAAGGATGAATCAAATCTATGTGTCCAGAGGGAAAAAAAGCACTAGTCAGTGTCCAAATTAGACCAGTTCTGAACTATACTCAGTTCAGCCCCCTGTGTTTCAGCAGGAGATGTTGGCAGGTGTGTATTCTCATTCATTTCAGCAGCATGGTTGAAATTGTGAGTTTATGGCATAACTGCAAAAGTGGAGAAAATAATTTCAAAAAAATAGATTGTACCAAGCCTTGCCCTTGCTTTTCTTCACTAAATGCCAAAGTAAAATTTCACAAGACTTATTCTTCATTTGAAATTTTTAACAAAATATCCATGTCATATTTTGTAAAACGTCTGGATGGATTGTTTTCCAGCCATATATTTGATATTCCTGTCATAAGGGATAACACACTAGTAAAATCCTTGGTTTAGGGATTAGACAATATAAAAAATAAGCACCTATTACTCACACCATTTACATATGCCAGTGCTGCAGAAGGATTTGGGCTACGCTGACAGCTGAGGGTACAGTTTGCATCATACATGTTTTTAGTGTAAATGCTTGCATGTACAAATGCACTTTTAGAAATTCAATTTTACAAGTTCATGTAATTTTGAAATCTTCTGTCCTACATATATATATATATGTTCTGGTATAATTCAGTCAAGTAAAATTAGAAGTAAAATCTCAGAAGAGCATGAAAAACATTTTTTTTTTTAATGATGCTTTCCTCTTCACTATGATTTAATAAACTCATACCAAAGATTAAATTGCACCAAGAAGATCACTTGTGAAATGAAACCTTTTTAACTATCGTCTTAGTATAACTAATGCTGACATGCACAACCCTTAATTAACCACAGGGTTTTTACAGAAACGGATATTTTCAATGGGAAGTCTCTACTAGGAATTATAAAGCTACTCTAATATACGAAAGATCTTGTATTAAGGAAATGCATGAATAATTTGCCTTCCAGCACGGCTCTCTAGAGAGACATGTTTCTCTCTGTGCATCCTTTCCTATGTGTAAATATTGGGAAAATTCTCCAAGCAAAATGGGAGGCACTGAATTAGCCTTGTGCCAAAGTTTCTTTCCATGTGATCACAACCCCTTCTGAGAAGGCACTTAGCCATTTTTGCAGATCCATCAGACTCAGCAGGAGGGTTGGCCCACAAAGCCCAGTCTGCTCATTGTCCAAGATGATGTACCATTATTTCAAAAAACACATCGAAAACCAGGCCAATCTGTAGATGTTCACCTGGGACATGATGAGTGCCAACTACAGCAGTCGTGAGAGTGACAGTCACCCTAAGGTGAGGCTGTAGAGAGGTGGGGGTTGGTCTCTTCTCCCAAGTCGCAGGTGACAGGACAGGAGGAAATGGCCTCAACTTGCACCAGGGGAGGTTCAGATTGGATATTAGGAAAATTTTTTACACTGAAAGGGTTGTTAAGCCTTGGAATGGGCTGCCCAGGGAAGGGGTTGAGGCACCATCCCTGGAAGTATTTAAAAGACGGGTTGAGATAGGGCTTAGTGACATGATTTAGTGATGTTTTTTATCAGAGTTAGGTTGATGGTTGGACTAGATGATCTTAAAGGTCCCTTCCAATCTAGACAACTGTATGATTCTATGATTTTATGGGACTTTGAGCAACCTGATGTAGTTGATGTCCCTGCCCGTGGCAGGGGGGTGGACTAGATGACCTTTAAAGGTCCATCCTAACCCAAACCTTTCTATGATTCTATGATCCTCCCAAACTCCATCCTGCTAATGTGATGCTGAAGGCATCCACATTTTGCCACAAAGGCTGCTCTTCACCAAAAGAGCTGAAGACAAAACTGACCTGCAGTCAGAAGCTCCATTTTTTGATGGCATTGCATCTTGAAGCTTGATCTTATTCAAAATCTCCAGTATTCCTGCAGGGAGAAAATGTCAATGCTTTCACGTAGTGTCACCCATGCAGTTCATTCTGATTTTGCCTTCTTTTAAAATAGAAAAACAGATAAAATACTTTTGAAAGAAATTGTTTTCCCCCCTGAAAATGCCGTGGTGCATTTTAGTGTGCTAGGAATCTATTTCTAGATCAGTGTAAGCTCTGCTTTCCATGAAACATCAACTGTGCAAGCCTAAGAATTGCAGCATCTGTTTATAGTTTTAAAGAAATGGTACATTTCTACCCCAAAGGCACGTAGCACTTTGAAAACTGGAATTGTACCCATTCTCAATTCTGCTTTTCGCACACAAATAAAAGAAGTCAGTGGTGGTGTGGAATAAGCACACAGTCTGTTTTGCAGACTCAGGTCAGGCAGAAAAGGTTTGTCTCTACAGCTATCGGAGAGAAGGGAGAGCAGGGCAGAGGTCCGCCCCTCTTTCCTCTGATGTAAAACAAAAGTGCTGGGGCTTGTATGCATTCACAGCAGGTAAAAAAACTGCCCAGTGAAGAGTCCTGATGTGGTGGAGCAGCATCTGCATGGAAGGAAACTTGGTTAAGAGTGGAGGTACCCCTGCCTTTCTGGTAACTCAGGATCTGCCGCCCTGCACCCTCAGCAAACCTCTGTTCTGCTCATCCCTCCGCTCCTGGCACTGCTGTGTCTTCGACCAACTTTTAGGCCTGTACCCACAATATGTATAATTTTAAAGTATTGTGATTTTCAAGCAGAGCTCCTATTTGAGGAAGGGAAAGATCTGTGTCCTAATTTCCAAGGATACTTCACCATAACTATCGTTTCTCCCTTTTTTGTCTTGCACCGCAGAACCATATCTAAAGATGGAGCAATATTTGAATATTTCTTACTGAGAAGATGGGCAGAGTAAAACAATTCCTCTACTGAGTTGTGGGCAGGAGCCAGACTATACTGGCCATACTGCCTGTGGGGTGTCCTTCCAGAAACCTCTCAATTGTGTGGACAAAGTTGGAAATACCCTACATATTAAGGGAAAAAAATATAATAATACCTTGTCCTTCATCCCTCTGTCAGCAGATGGCTCTGCAAGCCATGGTGTTGGCCGGTTAACCATTACATCGTGGAGACAGCTGAGGCTGCAGATGAGTGGGAGCCTGGCTGCGTGCCCTTGTGCGGTTCTTGCTTTCTGCCAGGGGAAATTTGAGGTGCCCCAAAACCTGCAAACAACGGGTTTTGTCTAACCCTTGTTCTCTCTGATATCTTTCCCACCCTGTCCTTGTTCTTTTCTGACAGACTTCCATCCCATCCCGTCCGCTTTGGGGGTCCAGCTCGTGATAAGCACACGGTCTTCTTCAATCAGACCCCATCTCAGCTGCGCTCTGGTGTCTTTAGCTGAACGCTGATGACATTAGCTGGGTGAGAACATCAGTATGACACCCTTCCCTCCTGCCTGCAGCATCCGAGCCACCTCACGTACATCGGTAGGCACACGCTGCATCACATCTCTGCCTCCAGCGGAGATGCAGCTGTTAGCTGGGGAGTACAGGCAGGCACCGAGTAGGTTAACTCAGCAGCCACCACCTAGGATACTGCAGAAACTACGGCTCAGAACACAGCGTTTTATCATCTCTTTTCCACGCTTGATGCTGGAAGCCTCTAGAGGTCCAATCTGCTTGACGGTTTTTTTCCTCTCTGGCAACTCAATTTTACTTGGCGTTTCTCTCTCGTGACCGTGCTCAGTCAAAAATTGCATTTTGGAGATAATGCATTTAGGTTGGGGATGCAAGCCAATTCAAAAAGCACTCTTATGGAAAACTAAACAGCACAGGCTTCAAACAGCCAGGGAAAAGGTGCATCCTTTCCAGCTAGAGCCCTTTGCAGCAGATTGCTATGGAGATAGCAGGAAGATTTGTCATGGGTGGCAAGCCTGGGGAGCCTGGGGAGTTTAAATCACGTAAACAGATCATTACCTACACAGTAACATCCAGGCTGGGCATAAGGGGCTGCAGCTTTACCTGATACCTGAAAAGATGGGCTTGTTCTCTAAAATTCTAGTGCTACACCTGTAACAGGGTTTTGTTTCCTGTCCTTTACCACACAGGGTATGATTAAAAGACGTCTCTGGAGTTGCTGGGATAGTGGATGGCACCATTTCTATGCTGTTATGTACTGCAGAGGCATAGTAATTTTGTTCTCAGGAGGTTGAAACGTGTAGAAATGACTTGAAGGACGTTGTGTCTGAATGGGGAGCATGGTCATGTCATCAGATCTGGGCTGAACAGACCACCTTTCCCACACCGAACCCCTTCAGAGCACATGTTCTGCCCATGCAGAGCATTTCCACAGCTGGGGTTGTGGAACCTTAAACTGATACTACAAGCCTGTCATCAATATTTTGCTATTTTAAAAAAAAAATTCTTGCCTTTCCTCCCATGATTTCCACTTCTATATTTATTTTCCCTATGTCTGAGTGCTTGCATTTCTGAAGATAAAAGCCAGGGAGAAGTGAAGCGAGAAGCTTTCCCACTTGAATTTCCTCAAAAGAAATTCCTTGCCCTTGAGCTGCCAGAGAAGATACTTGCTCAGTGTCAGTGGGCCTGGTACCAAAGAGGGACACAAAGGCCACATCTGTGTGAGTGCAACGTCCAGGCACTGGTGCTCAGTTGTCTGCACGCTCATCTTGGTGGGACAGTCTCAGGGACAGGTTTGGCCCCAGCTCTGCCCAAGCAATTCCCGAGGTGGATTCAGGACCTAACCCAACACAGGGACCATCCCCAGAAGCAAACTGGATGCACCCACCTCTTTAAGGAGTAAAAGTGTAACAGTATGGATGCAGCCTTATCACACCAGGCAACCTCAAGGTCGGACAAAAGGCAAAGATGACTTTTACAAGACAAAACTGAAAGTGATGATGCTTCAAAAACGGAAATCAAAATGTTGTCTCGCAGCAATGCCGAGCTTTAGCTCCCTTGACAAATTCCAGGCGAATCAAGGCAAGAGCGTGCTCATTTGGACAGACAGCGCTTTCCCGGCTGAAAGCCATTCCTTCAGGGAAGCTGGCCCAGCTTGCCCGGCGCACAGAACAAACCACCCTTTGCCTATTCCCACCTGCCTGATGCAGCCCAGCGTTCAGCAGGGTCAACTTCTCTGAGGGATGTCTCACAGGCGCTGTGCAGCACGATTTGGAAGAGAAATGTAAAGAGCTCCAGCTCACATGCGTTGAAAATATAGCTGCATACATTTGCAGAGTCCTTTCGCTGCTCTTCAGCTCAGTCCCACGTCCTCACTGGAGCTACAGCTCCTCAGACAGATCTGACAGTGCAGAACCTGTGCCCATACCTTGGCTGGGCTGGACTGCAGTACAGGCATCTTAGTGCAAACCCACCTTCATAGACCAGTTTGGTGGAAAAGTGAAGCTGTGAACTAGAGCAAGAAAGGCACCAGGTGACTGCCCTTCTGTCCCACCTGCTCCGCTTTTGCAGAAGGCATGGTCACAGCAGGGGGACACAAGAGCAGTGCCAGGCACCGTGGCTGGAATGGGCAGAGCCTGTGTGTCACAAGAGCCCAGATTGCGGGACAGGTCCCAGCAGGTCCAACCCCTCACTGCAGTCGTCATTTGGGTAAGTCACTTATGCCAGCAATCACCAGGGGGCTTCAACGGCTGCTCAGATTTCTAGGTTTTAGCAAGCAATTTGCAAAAGGCCCCAATGTCTCCTCTGGAGGAGCCCCATGGATCTGAAAGGGCCTCCCACGCCATGTGCAACCTGCTGCTGCAGGGGCTGCCCCCAGGGCTGTTGGGACCCTGCAGTCCTCGACCTTTCCGTGCCTCACTTCTTAGAATCATATAATGTGTCGGGTTGAAATGGACCTTTAATCTAGTCCAACCCCCCTGCAGTAATCAGGAACGTCTTTAACTAGATCAGATTGCTCAGAGCCTCATCAAGCCTGACCTTGAATATCTCCAAGGATGGGGCCTCCACCACCTCTCTGGGCAACCTGTGCCAGTGTCTCACCACCCTCTTTGTAAAGAAGTTCTTCCTAATGTCTAACCCAAACCTACCCCGCTCCAGTTTAAAACCATTGCCCTTCATCCTATCTCTACATGCCCTTGCAAACAGTCCCTCCCCATCTCTCCTGTAGCCCCTTTAGGTACTGGAAGGGTGCTATAAAGTCTCCCTGGAGCCTTCTCTTCTCCAGGCTGAACAACCCCAACTGCCTCAGCCTGTCTTCATAGAAGAGGCACTCCAGCCCTCTGATCATCCTTGTGGCCCTCCTCTGGACCCGCTCCAACAGGTCCATGTCCTTCATCATCCCTCAGCACAGGGAAGGAGACATCCTTGCACCACTCGATCAGGAGGAATAAGGCAGGACTCAGCAACCCTGACACTCAAACCAGGACAGCACTGCGTAGCGCTGGGGCAGTGCTTTAGAAGACAGTAGCATTAGGAAAGAACAGCAATTCCTCCCTTCCCATCCATCTCCTCAGCTGTCTCTCCACGTGTCCTCCAGTCACTCCTTCCCTCTTTCTCTGATCCCTGTCTCCTTCCCGCTGAGCTGAGCTGCAAACCACTGGTCTGTCTTTGCCTTTGCAGGCTCCACACTGACACCATGGCCAAAACCTGCACTGGGGCCCGTCTCCCCAGGCTCAGTCTTGCTAACTGAAAATAAAAGCAAACAGAAACTAGCCTTCTTGCTGGGTTTTATCATTACTCATCCAGCTTGGGCAGGATGGGACAGGGTGAAGGTTGCACAAGGAGGATACTTGATGCCATGTAAAGAGCCAGCCTGGGGGGGCGGGGGAAGACTAAAATCTTTGGAGGATCTATTGCTTAAGGATGCCTTCATGACAAGGAGTTTTGCTCTCAGTACTGGGGCCTGGGGTGGCATACAAAGGCATACCAAAAGTATCCTAGGCTGCGCTGACTTGTAAATGGCAAAGCTTCTCAGGCATTTTGGAATGAAAGGTGTGTTTGATGACTAGGCTTTAAAGTATTAGTGCCTACTTTACCCTGCTGTGAAATGGGTTCCAGCATTTTAGAATGCTGATCTTTATTAGCCCCCAAGAGGTGTTTCAAAGCAGCCCTGAAGGATAATAATTCATGCCTGAGAACCTGGATATGGCGATTTGTCTCGGGACCCTGACTGTGTTATCACTCAAGGGCTGAAACCTGTAATCAACATCTCAGCTGAGCTCCACTTTCCTTAAAACATCTCTCTTCCTGAGCGTCATCTTCACATCAGGGAATACAGCAGCTCCTTCATCACCGAGCAGGACCAGCATAGCTATGCGTGGCTGTGACTTTATGTTCGGATACGCAGAAGCAAAGGGCCTGTGGAGCTGCTCCTTTCAGAAGTAAAGCCCCTGTCCTTATTTAACCAGTGGTATTTATTGCTGGTGGTAGCCCCCAGCCTCAAATTAGTGTCTGGATACCCTGAGCTTGTGCACAACAAGAGCCGGCAGTCAGGGGAGTGGAGGCAGAGATGGAAATGTGCTGTGAGGGGCTGGATTTTGGGTCTGTGCTCACAGCACCTCCTGCACACATGTTGGATGGTTGGAACCAGCCACGTCTCGGAGGGACCCTCGGCAATGAGGGGAGCGATGTGGGTGGGGGGGTTTCTGGCTGTGCGGCAGCATGGGCTGGCAGCCCCTGAGTGCAGGAATGAAAAGGAAAA
The DNA here is from genome assembly GCA_013399435.1 of Arenaria interpres. Lineage (NCBI taxonomy): Eukaryota > Metazoa > Chordata > Aves > Charadriiformes > Scolopacidae > Arenaria > Arenaria interpres. Next base: position 46,904 of record VXAK01009596.1, on the reverse strand, counting down.
GCCACATTGGAAAGAAATGTTTGTTTGTCCATTTGGTAGCCTTATTCCCAGCCTTGTCTGCACCTACATGCTCTGCCAGCCTGATGGTAATCTGAGGTGGGCCTGAGGCCCCTTGAAGGGTATGGAATTGGTTATTCCCTTTCCTACTAGCTCTCCTTCCCCTCTCAATGACCTCCATCATTGACCTTCAAAATTTGTCATCAAGTTCAGAGGATCTATATAATAAAATAACAGAAACCCAGCAATCAGTAACAATTCTCCACGTACCTATTGTATTGAACGGAGGCATCTGCCACCGTTTGTTCTGGCAGCTCCCGCTCCCCCGAGCAGCCCTGAAGTCACTGGGAATCTGGTCACTTTTGTCCAAATGCTGCCAGGTATCTTGGAAGCCAGATTCATCTTCAAAAACTTCTGGGCTTCCAAAACAAAACTGTGCAGGATTTTGGTTCCATCAATGTTGTTTGAGGTTTCCTTCCAATTCTGCATGAAAATAACTCTGCAAATTCCAGCGCAAGGTCAAGGAAATTGGGCTTCCCGGTCTGCTCTGGCATTGCCAGCCATCTTACCCCCCTTCTGCTGTTTCTCCAGTTGCTGAGATGTGGAGGCGCCACCACGCTGATTTTAGGGAACACTGTGCCCATTTTCCAGAAGAGCAAGAACCAAGATTGTAGGAGAGGACAACAAGGTCTTACACTAAGCCACAGTCCAAGACTTTCCGTATCCTTCTATTGCATGGCTCCCATCAACTTCCTTCCCTTCTTCTGTTAAAGAAAAGATGGGTTCTTCTTGAGGTCTTCCCACGGAGGGGCTGCTGGAGGGCAGTAGCCCACGTGTCAGATCCTCATGGGGTGTAGGATAATCCAGGCCTACTGAAAGGAATGACCTGTACAACACCTCGTTAGCCTGAAATGGTGCAGATAGATAGATAGCTCCAGTCAACGTAAGTATTCGGTTTCCTCAACTGGGAACTGGAGAGAGAGCTGCTAATTCCAGTACTGTTCAACTCTGCTACTAGTTTGAGGGCAAAAATAAATATAATTTCTGGTAAAAGCTGGGGATTGCAGAAAGATTGGTGGGGTAATCAGTAACTGCGGTGACAGAGCATTGGTACCATAGCCTGTATCTCTTCCAACAGCACAGGATGAATATCGCTCCGTGCACTGGGATAGACTGGGGGACGAGGAACATAGGCAGTGCCTACAGGATGGGGGTTTAATGTATCCAGAAAAAGATTAGAGGTATTTAGGGGGATCATCTGTACCAGCTCGCAGTGCGATGTTGCAGCAAAAAGGACTGAGGCTGAAGAACAGATGGGAAATATGTGCTTTAGTCAAACACAAGCTGTTGAACTCAACAGGAGGAGCTGGTTCCATGTCATAATGCAGTGTCAAACAAGAAATCAAACTAGGTGTTCTGACAGAATGTAAGTTTCTGATTTGCCAAGGGTCCCACATGGTGTTTATCATAAAGAAGAAACTTGAAGACATGTCTTTGAAGCCCCATGGCCAATGTCCATCCTCTGAATCTCTCTCCTCTATATGAGAAAGAACGAACAGTTTTCATTCCTCTTCCCTTCCTTTCCCTTCCCCCTGATAAGGAGTGGGCTGGCTGGGAAAGCTGTGATTGCGTAAGGCTGCACCCAGTGCTGTTAGTGGGAAAACTGCTTTTGAGCAGAAATCCTGATTACAGCACAACCTTGTTGTCCCAATGCACCTTGTGCTCAATCCTACCTGTTTCCTGTTGTATCCACCTTCTGCAGATCCTGCTGCTGTGAGCACCCACTGCGATGTGAAACATGGGTCCAAGGACTTGCTCCAAAGGTTCTTCTTGTCCCTACTCTAATTGTCCTGGGTCTCACATAGTTTGCTCCATCTCACTGCTCCACAGTAATGGTGGGTCACCAGTTCAAAGGGGCTCAGAGCTAGCGTTCGCTTTGAAAAACACACCCAAAAGGGTGAATGCTCCTGGCGTGCTGGCAGCACTTGTTAGCTTGATGTCAGAGCTGCTACTCCAGAGACGTGGGAAGTGACATGCGGTTCATCTGGGAAGCTTGGCAGTACTTTCACTGCGAGGGGTTCAGCTGTGCTCCTCAGGGAGAAGAGTAGGAAATGTCCTCACTTCCCTGGGAGCACGAGGCACAGTGTACTTTTAGCATGTGTGCATGAGAGCCGTACCTTCACCTGGGTACTGGGACCAAAGGACATTTCCTTCCCTCTCACAGAAGCACGTCACAAGGGAGATACAGTGGTAATACACAAGAGATCAAAGATGGTTTTTGCTCGAGGGCTGGGAAGAGAAGGGTTATAAGGTCCTTTCCCATCTGAGCCTTTGGGAAATCTGCTGGAGTTGCAGAGAGAGTCTCTGTGTCCCCACTGGCCAAGAGCTGAGCTGCCTGGGAGGGACAGGAGGAACTCCATGGAGGAGTGCTCTGGACAGGGTTCCTAGCAGGCTCACTGCGGCGTGAGATGAGCCTGAAGAGCAGCAGGGACACCATGTGAGTGAGCAGGTTCACCTCCTCAGTCATGGCTGTGTTCAGGCTCTCAGCTGTAGGAAACATTCTCCTTTTTGTGTCTTTTCACACCCATCTTTTCATGGCAAAGCCAGAACTAACATCACCACAAATGCAATGAAAGTCCAGAGAGCTGTGTCTGCCTGTGGTGACATCTCCACGCTGACCTGCTCTGGTAGTCAAGGAAGGTTCATCCTCTTGGTTTGGACCAAGGATGACATTCAGCCTTAGGAGAATTGGGAGGAGGAATGAGGCAGGCTTCACAGGGCTGTTCCTTGTACAGGACCTGCTGAATGCTCAGCAATTTTTTTATGGACCCTGTAAAAGCAGATCTGCTTGATGATGTTTCTGGACACAAGGACACAGTCATCATAAAGTGGTTGACAAGATGCTGATCATCTCTTCCTGAGGGAAATCCAGTGCTGTTGGGTGTGGATGAATCCTCCAGGACCAGCTGAAGGACCAACAGCCCAGATACCCTGACAAAGGCCTCCTTCCCACTTGCTCAGTCCCACGGGCTTGTTACAAACACAGGGCCAAGCTCAGATCTATGACAGTGGTGACCCAAAAGTCACCCAGCCTTCTCCTCTACCATCTCCATTACCCTGTTTGTGAACCTGGCACATATCTCTTGTCTGACGGTGTCCTCCTGTGCACAGCAGAGGCTCAGCCTCAGGTCGGGAGCCCTGCAGGGAAGGAAAGCTTGAAGGTATAAACCTTGGCAGTGGTGGGGTGGAAGCATGAGACATTTGATGCATCACCCATTTCTCAGGGGAAACAAGGTATCTTTAGCCCAACGAGTACCAGGATGGGGATGAAGAGATGATGGAAGGACAGTGGTGATGACACATCTCCCACTTGCCAGTCCCCAGGAGGATGCTGAGAGATTTCCACTGCTCCGTGTGCCGGGGCAAGGTGGGATAAGCCAGTTGGGCCACTGGTCCCCAAAGGACACTGTGCCAGGGCCAGCACTGCAGCCAGGCCCTCTGCCTGGACACTATCAAAGCAGTTGCTCTGTCTGGGCCAGCTCTTTGTTCCCTGAGCATTTTATCCTCCAATATTGTCTTTCTTCTCCTCTTTATCACACGCATTTTTGGCATAGCTGATGCTCATTCATTTTTAACGCCGAATACACTTTTCCTGCTCAAAGCCTTTCCTAAACATCAGCTAATGAAGCCTCCGCGCTCCCCTCGGAGACTGGCATCGGGCGTGATTATCCCCGTGGCAGGGATTTGCCCGAGAGCATGAAGCAGGTCAGCTCCAGCACTGGACTTGAGCCCGGAGCCAGAGAGCCCCGGGGCTGTTCTCAGGCCAAACGTGTACTCCTGGAGCATCCCACCGCCCTTTCCCTGGGAAGGGCACACACAGGCGGTGGGTAAGGCCTCCAGCCAGGGTCAGGGTACAAGGTGCCACCTATGCTTTTGAGCTGACTGTCTCTACGGGCTGAGCTTCACACCCAGAGTGCCACAGCAGCTCTAAAGACATATACAATATAGGGGGTAAGAGGGATTGTCCTGTCTGTCTGTACCAAACTTGTCGGCTACAATTGCAGAGAAGTTTTATTCCTAGCAGAAGCCATCAATCACCCAGTTTAAGGCTATAAACAGCAGTTCCTTGCTGAAGGATGTGTGATATTAGCCCCAAAGCCCCTGTGTCCAAAGTGTAAATTAATTCACCAGCCTGTCCGGGTTCATCTTGCCTTGGCGTGCCTGGCCCAGGGAGCCTCCCAGAAGCGGGAGCTATCTGCATCCCAGCACTAACTGCCTTCAGCATTATTATTATTATTATTTATTATGGTTTTCTCTATGTCTGCCTGCAGTTTCCTAGAAAATGGCAAGTCATTAAAGCGTCGGAGGAAGAGCACGCAGCGCAAGCAGAGCAGGAAGGAGCCGGGCATCGCCTCCCTGCAAAAATACTTCCTACATCCCGGACACCAGCTTTGCTCCCGAGTGGCAGCCGGATCACCGTAAGGCAAAACCGAAGAGCGGGAGCCTCTGGCATCTGCAGTGCGGAGCCGCCGCGTCTCGCCACCGCAGCCCAGAGGTTGCCGGGGCCGGCTGGGCACAGAGGGATGTCTGTGCCTGCAGGCTGCCTGGCACGTCCGCAGCCAGCCCCGTGGAAGGACGCCTCGCTCTTCACGTCAAGCTGTTTCCTCGTGTGTGTTCTCTCCTAGCTGGCATTTCGGGGAATATGCAAACGTCGCCGGTGTGTTAATCGAGAGGCAGATGACACGCAGTGAAAGGCCCATAAAAATGAAATATGTGTGTATTCCTCACCCTCCCTCTTTTCCACTCATGTTTTTCGTTCTTTGCATCTGAAGTGGAACAGCTACAGCAGGAGCAAAACCAGCAAGGAAGGAACTGGCCAGAGAGTGGGCTTGGAAAAGCGCATGTTAAGTCATCTACCTATGCTCAAAACCCCATGAATTAGAATAGCAAAACGATTATTTCAGTGGCAGCATGACCCTGTTATAAGGTATTTTTATTATTATATAATAACAAAAGGTATTTACCTATTTAAAATAAGATATTATATCCTTCCAATATCTGCAGGGAGCCTACAGGAGAGCTGGAGAGGGACTCTGTCAGGAAGTGTAGTGACAGGACAAGGGGTAACGTTTTTAAATTGGAAGAGGGGAGATTTAGATTAGATATTAGTCAGAAATTCTTTCCTGTGAGGGTGGTGAGACACTCGCACAGGTTGCCCAGAGAAGCTGTGGCTGCCCCATCCCTGGAGGTGTTCAAGGCCAGGCTGGACGGGGCTTGGAGCAACCTGCTCTAGTGGGAGGTGTCCCAGCCCATGGCAGGGAGGTTGGAACTGGGTGATTTTTAAGGTCCCTTCCAACTCTAACCATTCTATGATTCTATGATTTTTATTCAGCAGCAGCAGCCCCAAACTGCCCTCTTCCCTCCAGGGTGGGATGTGCAGGGGCTGACCATTCCTGCCGCCCCATGCACCTCCTGCTCTCCCCAGTGATCCCACCTGCACCACCGAGGGACCGCATCCCCCAGTCCCGTGTCGGTAACGAGGGCTGGCAGGGATGCTGCACGTGTTTGCCATGGTCCTCCAGCAGCAGGAAGGCCGTAGCCACCACTCCCAGTGCTGTCCCACTGTTTGGCTTCCCAGCTCAGGAGGAGCAAACCTGCCCTGCACCCGAGGGCACACAGGGATGTGTGCCAGGGCTGCTTAAAATCCTTCTGAATGGGATGCTGTCGGGGAATATCAGCTCTGATGCTCTGCTCTTACTTACTGCAAAGTCCTGCCAGTGCATTGATTCACACAACGTATTTGGAGCATCGAAGAGAAGAGAGAAATATACGTGGGGCCTTCTTTGATAAGGCTGTTTGGGGATTACAGAATACCTGTATAGAGGCAGTACCAGGAGGTGCTGTCACGGGGAAGTGCAGACCCACAGCCTTAGCTGGCCGTTGTTCGAAAAAACAAACGCAGAAATGAAAAAGTGCAGCAGATATTTAGTGTTGAGGTGATGCGTAATGATGCGGAGTTGTGTGTGCACCTGGGGAAGTTAGAGGGGGGTCTGTAGCATCGCTTTCCCAGACCATATGTTAGCCCCCATTTGCCAGAGGAACGCAGCAGCATGCGAGAACGGGCACGCTTGGAAGATAACATTTATGCCCTGAGACCTCGTCTCACCCCGCAGGATTATGCCTGGTAATCCCAGGGTGATAACGGCAGTGATTTTTGCTTCATCACCTTCTTTGCCTCAGCCTTGCTCGGAGGCGAGTGGCTGCGTCACATCCCGACCTCAGCAAAGCAGGGACACTTCTGCTCGCAGTCACAGCCATGGAAACATTTTTTCCAGGTTGGTGGTTTTTTGTTTTCTTTTTTTTTTTTTTTTTCT